>OY744481.1:173762255-174288255 GCA_963556165.1 Tipula helvola | reverse complement strand
GCCGTTTTTAATCAACATGCTAGGTTTCAAAACCTATTTTTAGAGGTAAGAATCATTTAAATCGGAGCTTTATAACATGCATAAAATGCAGATATTAGATTTAGTAGTACTGATTTTCGTAAAAACCCTGGCAATTTTCTTTGAAAACTGAATTTCCTATGAAATTGGTCTAACAAATCAAACCATTCTAACGCCGTTTTTAATCAACATGCTAGGTTTCAAAACCTATTTTAGAGGTAAGAATCATTTAAATCGGAGCACTATAACATGCATAAAATGCAGATATTAGATTTAGTAGTACTGATTTTCGTAAAAACCCTGGCAATTTTCTTTGAAAACTGAATTTCCTATGAAATTGGTCTAACTAATCGAGCCATTCTAACGCCGTTTTTGATCAACTATGCTAGGTTTCAAAACCTATTTTTAGAGGTAAGAATCATTTAAATCGGAGCTTTATAACATGCATAAAATGCAGATATTAGATTTAGTAGTACTGATTTTCGTAAAAACCCTGGCAATTTTCTTTGAAAACTGAATTTCCTATGAAATTGGTCTAACCAAATCAAACCATTCTAACGCCGTTTTTAATCAACATGCTAGGTTTCAAAACCTATTTTTAGAGGTAAGAATCATTTAAATCGGAGCACTATAACATGCATAAAATGCAGATATTAGATTTAGTAGTACTGATTTTCGTAAAAACCCTGGCAATTTTCTTTGAAAACTGAATTTTCTATGAAATTGGTCTAACTAATTAAACCATTCTAACGCCGTTTTTGATCAACTATGCTAGGTTTCAAAACCTATTTTTAGAGGTAAGAATCATTTAAATCGGAGCACTATAACATGCATAAAATGCAGATATTAGATTTAGTAGTACTGATTTTCGTAAAAACCCTGGCAATTTTCTTTGAAAACTGAATTTCCTATGGGGGAAAAAATAATGGGAAAATCCTGAACGATCGAAGGTCTAACTAATCGAGCCATTCTAACGCCGTTTTTGATCAACTATGCTAGGTTTCAAACCTATTTTTAGAGGTAAGAATCATTTAAATCGGAGCTTTATAACATGCATAAAATGCAGATATTAGATTTAGTAGTACTGATTTTCGTAAAACCCTGGCAATTTTCTTTGAAAACTGAATTTCCTATGAAATTGGTCTAACCAAATCAAACCATTCTAACGCCGTTTTTAATCAACATGCTAGGTTTCAAAACCTATTTTTAGAGGTAAGAATCATTTAAATCGGAGCACTATAACATGCATAAAATGCAGATATTAGATTTAGTAGTACTGATTTTCGTAAAAACCCTGGCAATTTTCTTTGAAAACTGAATTTCCTATGAAATTGGTTTAACTAATCGAGCCATTCTAACGCCGTTTTTGATCAACTATGCTAGGTTTCAAAACCTATTTTTAGAGGTAAGAATCATTTAAATCGGAGCACTATAACATGCATAAAATGCAGATATTAGATTTAGTAGTACTGATTTTCGTAAAAACCCTGGCAATTTTCTTTGAAAACTGAATTTCCTATGAAATTGGTCTAACCAAATCAAACCATTCTAACGCCGTTTTTAATCAACATGCTAGGTTTCAAAACCTATTTTTAGAGGTAAGAATCATTTAAATCGGAGCACTATAACATGCATAAAATGCAGATATTAGATTTAGTAGTACTGATTTTCGTAAAAACCCTGGCAATTTTCTTTGAAAACTGAATTTCCTATGAAATTGGTCTAACTAATCGAGCCATTCTAACGCCGTTTTTTATCAACTATGCTAGGTTTCAAAACCTATTTTTAGAGGTAAGAATCATTTAAATCGGAGCACTATAACATGCATAAAATGTAGATATTAGATTTAGTAGTACTGATTTTCGTAAAAACCCTGGCAATTTTCTTTGAAAACTGAATTTCCTATGAAATTGGTCTAACTAATCGAGCCATTCTAACGCCGTTTTTGATCAACTATGCTAGGTTTCAAAACCTATTTTTAGAGGTAAGAATCATTTAAATCGGAGCTTTATAACATGCATAAAATGCAGATATTAGATTTAGTAGTACTGATTTTCGTAAAAACCCTGGCAATTTTCTTTGAAAACTGAATTTCCTATGAAATTGGTCTAACCAAATCAAACCATTCTAACGCCGTTTTTGATCAACTATGCTAGGTTTCAAAACTATTTTTAGAGGTAAGAATCATTTAAATCGGAGCTTTTATAACATGCATAAAATGCAGATATTAGATTTAGTAGTACTGATTTTCATAAAAACCCTGGCAATTTCTCTTTGAAAACTGAATTTCCTATGAAATTGGTCTAACCAAATCAAACCATTCTAACGCCGTTTTTAATCAACATGCTAGGTTTCAAAACCTATTTTTAGAGGTAAGAATCATTTAAATCGGAGCACTATAACATGCATAAAATGCAGATATTAGATTTAGTAGTACTGATTTTCGTAAAAAACCCTGGCAATTTTCTTTGAAAACTGAATTTCCTATGAAATTGGTCTAACCAAATCAAACCATTCTAACGCCGTTTTTGATCAACTATGCTAGGTTTCAAAACCTATTTTTAGAGGTAAGAATCATTTAAATCGGAGCTTTATAACATGCATAAAATGCAGATATTAGATTTAGTAGTACTGATTTTCGTAAAAACCCTGGCAATTTTCTTTGAAAACTGAATTTCCTATGAAATTGGTCTAACTAATCGAGCCATTCTAACGCCGTTTTTTATCAACTATGCTAGGTTTCAAAACCTATTTTTAGAGGTAAGAATCATTTAAATCGGAGCACTATAACATGCATAAAATGCAGATATTAGATTTAGTAGTACTGATTTTCGTAAAAACCCTGGCAATTTTCTTTGAAAACTGAATTTCCTATGAAATTGGTCTAACTAATCGAGCCATTCTAACGCCGTTTTTTATCAACTATGCTAGGTTTCAAAACCTATTTTTAGAGGTAAGAATCATTAAATCGGAGCACTATAACATGCATAAAATGCAGATATTAGATTTAGTAGTACTGATTTTCGTAAAAAACCCTGGCAATTTTCTTTGAAAACTGAATTTCCTATGAAATTGGTCTAACCAAATCAAACCATTCTAACGCCGTTTTTGATCAACTATGCTAGGTTTCAAAACCTATTTTTAGAGGTAAGAATCATTTAAATCGGAGCTTTATAACATGCATAAAATGCAGATATTAGATTTAGTAGTACTGATTTTCGTAAAAACCCTGGCAATTTTCTTTGAAAACTGAATTTTCTATGAAATTGGTCTAACTAATTAAACCATTCTAACGCCGTTTTTTATCAATATGCTAGGTTTTAAAACCTATTTTTAGAGGTAAGAATCATTTAAATCGGAGCACTATAACATGCATAAAATGCAGATATTAGATTTAGTAGTACTGACTTTCGTAAAAACCCTGGCAATTTTCTTTGAAAACTGAATTTCATATGAAATTGGTCTAACTAATCGAGCCATTCTAACGCCGTTCTTGATCAACTATGCTAGGTTTCAAAACCTATTTTTAGAGGTAAGAATCATTTAAATCGGAGCACTATAACATGCATAAAATGCAGATATTAGATTTAGTAGTACTGATTTTCGTAAAAACCCTGGCAATTTTCTTTGAAAACTGAATTTCCTATGAAATTGGGTCTAACTAATCGAGCCATTCTAACGCCGTTTTTGATCAACTATGCTAGGTTTTAAAACCTATTTTTAGAGGTAAGAATCATTTAAATCGGAGCACTATAACATGCATAAAATGCAGATATTAGATTTAGTAGTACTGACTTTCGTAAAAACCCTGGCAATTTTCTTTGAAAACTGAATTTCATATGAAATTGGTCTAACTAATCGAGCCATTCTAACGCCGTTCTTGATCAACTATGCTAGGTTTCAAAACCTATTTTTAGAGGTAAGAATCATTTAAATCGGAGCACTATAACATGCATAAAATGCAGATATTAGATTTAGTAGTACTGATTTTCGTAAAAACCCTGGCAATTTTCTTTGAAAACTGATTTTCTATGAAATTGGTCTAACTAATTAAACCATTCTAACGCCGTTTTTTATCAATATGCTAGGTTTTAAAACCTATTTTTAGAGGTAAGAATCATTTAAATCGGAGCACTATAACATGCATAAAATGCAGATATTAGATTTAGTAGTACTGATTTTCGTAAAAACCCTGGCAATTTTCTTTGAAAACTGAATTTTCTATGAAATTGGTCTAACTAATTAACCATTCTAACGCCGTTTTTTATCAATATGCTAGGTTTTAAAACCTATTTTTAGAGGTAAGAATCATTTAAATCGGAGCACTATAACATGCATAAAATGCAGATATTAGATTTAGTAGTACTGACTTTCGTAAAAACCCTGGCAATTTTCTTTGAAAACTGAATTTCATATGAAATTGGTCTAACTAATCGAGCCATTCTAACGCCGTTCTTGATCAACTATGCTAGGTTTCAAAACCTATTTTTAGAGGTAAGAATCATTTAAATCGGAGCACTATAACATGCATAAAATGCAGATATTAGATTTAGTAGTACTGATTTTCGTAAAAACCCTGGCAATTTTCTTTGAAAACTGAATTTCCTATGAAATTGGTCTAACTAATCGAGCCATTCTAACGCCGTTTTTGATCAACTATGCTAGGTTTCAAAACCTATTTTTAGAGGTAAGAATCATTTAAATCGGAGCACTATAACATGCATAAAATGCAGATATTAGATTTAGTAGTACTGATTTTCGTAAAAAACCCTGGCAATTTTCTTTGAAAACTGAATTTTCTATGAAATTGGTCTAACTAATTAAACCATTCTAACGCCGTTTTTTATCAATATGCTAGGTTTTAAAACCTATTTTTAGAGGTAAGAATCATTTAAATCGGAGCACTATAACATGCATAAAATGCAGATATTAGATTTAGTAGTACTGACTTTCGTAAAAACCCTGGCAATTTTCTTTGAAAACTGAATTTCATATGAAATTGGTCTAACTAATCGAGCCATTCTAACGCCGTTCTTGATCAACTATGCTAGGTTTCAAAACCTATTTTTAGAGGTAAGAATCATTAAATCGGAGCACTATAACATGCATAAAATGCAGATATTAGATTTAGTAGTACTGATTTTCGTAAAAACCCTGGCAATTTTCTTTGAAAACTGAATTTCCTATGAAATTGGTCTAACTAATCGAGCCATTCTAACGCCGTTTTTGATCAACTATGCTAGGTTTCAAAACCTATTTTTAGAGGTAAGAATCATTTAAATCGGAGCACTATAACATGCATAAAATGCAGATATTAGATTTAGTAGTACTGATTTTCGTAAAAACCCTGGCAATTTTCTTTGAAAACTGAATTTTCTATGAAATTGGTCTAACTAATTAAACCATTCTAACGCCGTTTTTTATCAATATGCTAGGTTTTAAAACCTATTTTTAGAGGTAAGAATCATTTAAATCGGAGCACTATAACATGCATAAAATGCAGATATTAGATTTAGTAGTACTGATTTTCGTAAAAACCCTGGCAATTTTCTTTGAAAACTGAATTTCCTATGAAATTGGTCTAACTAATCGAGCCATTCTAACGCCGTTTTTGATCAACTATGCTAGGTTTCAAAACCTATTTTTAGAGGTAAGAATCATTTAAATCGGAGCACTATAACATGCATAAAATGCAGATATTAGATTTAGTAGTACTGATTTTCGTAAAAACCCTGGCAATTTTCTTTGAAAACTGAATTTTCTATGAAATTGGTCTAACTAATTAAACCATTCTAACGCCGTTTTTTATCAATATGCTAGGTTTTAAAACCTATTTTTAGAGGTAAGAATCATTTAAATCGGAGCACTATAACATGCATAAAATGCAGATATTAGATTTAGTAGTACTGACTTTCGTAAAAACCCTGGCAATTTTCTTTGAAAACTGAATTTCATATGAAATTGGTCTAACTAATCGAGCCATTCTAACGCCGTTCTTGATCAACTATGCTAGGTTTCAAAACCTATTTTTAGAGGTAAGAATCATTTAAATCGGAGCACTATAACATGCATAAAATGCAGATATTAGATTTAGTAGTACTGATTTTCGTAAAAACCCTGGCAATTTTCTTTGAAAACTGAATTTCATATGAAATTGGTCTAACTAATCGAGCCATTCTAACGCCGTTTTTGATCAACTATGCTAGGTTTCAAAACCTATTTTTAGAGGTAAGAATCATTTAAATCGGAGCACTATAACATGCATAAAATGCAGATATTAGATTTAGTAGTACTGATTTTCGTAAAAACCCTGGCAATTTTCTTTGAAAACTGAATTTCCTATGAAATTGGTCTAACTAATCGAGCCATTCTAACGCCGTTTTTGATCAACTATGCTAGGTTTCAAAACCTATTTTTAGAGGTAAGAATCATTTAAATCGGAGCACTATAACATGCATAAAATGCAGATATTAGATTTAGTAGTACTGATTTTCGTAAAAACCCTGGCAATTTTCTTTGAAAACTGAATTTTCTATGAAATTGGTCTAACTAATTAAACCATTCTAACGCCGTTTTTGATCAACTATGCTAGGTTTCAAAACCTATTTTTAGAGGTAAGAATCATTTAAATCGGAGCACTATAACATGCATAAAATGCAGATATTAGATTTAGTAGTACTGATTTTCGTAAAAACCCTGGCAATTTTCTTTGAAAACTGAATTTCATATGAAATTGGTCTAACTAATCGAGCCATTCTAACGCCGTTTTTGATCAACTATGCTAGGTTTCAAAACCTATTTTTAGAGGTAAGAATCATTTAAATCGGAGCACTATAACATGCATAAAATGCAGATATTAGATTTAGTAGTACTGATTTTCGTAAAAACCCTGGCAATTTTCTTTGAAAACTGAATTTTCTATGAAATTGGTCTAACTAATCAAACCATTCTAACGCCGTTTTTGATCAATATGCTAGGTTTTAAAACCTATTTTTAGAGGTAAGAATCATTTAAATCGGAGCACTATAACATGCATAAAATGCAGATATTAGATTTAGTAGTACTGATTTTCGTAAAAACCCTGGCAATTTTCTTTGAAAACTGAATTTCCTATGAAATTGGTCTAACTAATCGAGCCATTCTAACGCCGTTTTTGATCAACTATGCTAGGTTTCAAAACCTATTTTTAGAGGTAAGAATCATTTAAATCGGAGCACTATAACATGCATAAAATGCAGATATTAGATTTAGTAGTACTGATTTTCGTAAAAACCCTGGCAATTTTCTTTGAAAACTGAATTTCATATGAAATTGGTCTAACTAATCGAGCCATTCTAACGCCGTTTTTGATCAACTATGCTAGGTTTCAAAACCTATTTTTAGAGGTAAGAATCATTTAAATCGGAGCACTATAACATGCATAAAATGCAGATATTAGATTTAGTAGTACTGATTTTCGTAAAAACCCTGGCAATTTTCTTTGAAAACTGAATTTCCTATGAAATTGGTCTAACTAATCAAACCATTCTAACGCCGTTTTTGATCAACTATGCTAGGTTTCAAAACCTATTTTTAGAGGTAAGAATCATTTAAATCGGAGCACTATAACATGCATAAAATGCAGATATTAGATTTAGTAGTACTGATTTTCGTAAAAACCCTGGCAATTTTCTTTGAAAACTGAATTTTCATATGAAATTGGTCTAACTAATTAAACCATTCTAACGCCGTTTTTTATCAATATGCTAGGTTTTAAAACCTATTTTTAGAGGTAAGAATCATTTAAATCGGAGCACTATAACATGCATAAAATGCAGATATTAGATTTAGTAGTACTGATTTTCGTAAAAACCCTGGCAATTTTCTTTGAAAACTGAATTTCCTATGAAATTGGTCTAACTAATCGAGCCATTCTAACGCCGTTTTTGATCAACTATGCTAGGTTTCAAAACCTATTTTTAGAGGTAAGAATCATTTAAATCGGAGCACTATAACATGCATAAAATGCAGATATTAGATTTAGTAGTACTGATTTTCGTAAAAACCCTGGCAATTTTCTTTGAAAACTGAATTTTCTATGAAATTGGTCTAACTAATTAAACCATTCTAACGCCGTTTTTTATCAATATGCTAGGTTTTAAAACCTATTTTTAGAGGTAAGAATCATTTAAATCGGAGCACTATAACATGCATAAAATGCAGATATTAGATTTAGTAGTACTGATTTTCGTAAAAACCCTGGCAATTTTCTTTGAAAACTGAATTTCCTATGAAATTGGTCTAACTAATCGAGCCATTCTAACGCCGTTTTTGATCAACTATGCTAGGTTTCAAAACCTATTTTTAGAGGTAAGAATCATTTAAATCGGAGCACTATAACATGCATAAAATGCAGATATTAGATTTAGTAGTACTGATTTTCGTAAAAACCCTGGCAATTTTCTTTGAAAACTGAATTTTCTATGAAATTGGTCTAACTAATCGAGCCATTCTAACGCCGTTTTGATCAACTATGCTAGGTTTCAAAACCTATTTTTAGAGGTAAGAATCATTTAAATCGGAGCACTATAACATGCATAAAATGCAGATATTAGATTTAGTAGTACTGATTTTCGTAAAAACCCTGGCAATTTTCTTTGAAAACTGAATTTCCTATGAAATTGGTCTAACTAATCGAGCCATTCTAACGCCGTTCTTGATCAACTATGCTAGGTTTCAAAACCTATTTTTAGAGGTAAGAATCATTTAAATCGGAGCACTATAACATGCATAAAATGCAGATATTAGATTTAGTAGTACTGATTTTCGTAAAAACCCTGGCAATTTTCTTTGAAAACTGAATTTTCTATGAAATTGGTCTAACTAATTAAACCATTCTAACGCCGTTTTTTATCAACTATGCTAGGTTTCAAAACCTATTTTTAGAGGTAAGAATCATTTAAATCGGAGCACTATAACATGCATAAAATGCAGATATTAGATTTAGTAGTACTGATTTTCGTAAAAACCCTGGCAATTTTCTTTGAAAACTGAATTTCCTATGAAATTGGTCTAACTAATCAAACCATTCTAACGCCGTTTTTGATCAACATGCTAGGTTTCAAAACCTATTTTTAGAGGTAAGAATCATTTAAATCGGAGCACTATAACATGCATAAAATGCAGATATTAGATTTAGTAGTACTGATTTTCGTAAAAACCCTGGCAATTTTCTTTGAAAACTGAATTTTCTATGAAATTGGTCTAACTAATTAAACCATTCTAACGCCGTTTTTTATCAACTATGCTAGGTTTCAAAACCTATTTTTAGAGGTAAGAATCATTTAAATCGGAGCACTATAACATGCATAAAATGCAGATATTAGATTTAGTAGTACTGATTTTCGTAAAAACCCTGGCAATTTTCTTTGAAAACTGAATTTCCTATGAAATTGGTCTAACTAATCGAGCCATTCTAACGCCGTTTTTGATTAACTATGCTAGGTTTCAAAACCTATTTTTAGAGATAAGAATCATTTAAATCGGAGCACTATAACATGCATAAAATGCAGATATGTATTAGATTTAGTAGTACTAGATAAAATGTCTATTCAACGATATTTCTAGAGGTTATATACGCGTTTGATAGAGTATGGCATGAATGAATTAACCACAAGTTAAGAAACCTTCTACCAATGCATTTTGCTAAAATACTGGAATCTTTTCTTAAAGATAGATTCTTCTGGATTAAGTTAGATGATCCCTTTTCTGAATCGAAAGAAATCAACGCAGGAGTTCCACAGGGCAGTGTATTATGGGCGGTTTAATACCTTCTGTAAACACTTATAATCTTCCTGCATTAGAAAACAATACAGTGGCGACTTTTGCAGATGACACGGCGATCTTATCTCTTATCTGAGTAGTACTGAGACTTTTATTTTGGCAATATAATCATCATAATGCATGTGTGCAATACAATTCATTATTGTAATTTTTTTTTTTTTTTTTTTTCGCTGGCGCTACATCCCATAGAGGGATTTGGCCGCTTCATTTGAAGTTTCGTAATCATTTTTTTTAACTGATAATGAGTGATTAATTCATTGATCCAACATTAACCAGCCGTGATTTTTTTATCACCTGCCGGGAATCGAACCCGGGACCTCCGGAGCTTAAAGCAAGCATGCTTAAAGCAACCACTGTACCACCGAGGCGGCGAATACAATTCATTATTGTAATTTACTCTCTCCCAAAATTTGAAATTATAAGATGTTGTTTTTGTCTTTATTCCACCCCATCCAATATGTGACCATCACAACAATTTTTTTTACAATTCCCGTTTCACATGCCTATAAATAGCAAACGCGTGATGATGAGAGGGGGTGAAGATTTTTTTTTTTTTTTTTGGATGTGATTGATTTTACTGGACACGAGATAGTCGAAAATAAGATATTGTAGAAATTGTAATTGCCGTGTAAGCCAAAATAATTAATTTTTTTTTGTTGATTGTTGTTGATAAAATATGTATATTGTGTAGCTTGATTAATTCGAGCTTAAATTTTCTATAAAATTAATATGTATAAAAGGTCTAGCACATAAATTTAAAGTATTTACACATATAAAAGTTTCTAGAACAATGTTAGTGAAATAATTTCCAGTGTGGCACAATGGTCAAAAACCACAACCAAAAACAAATTGTGTTTCATGTGCTAACGGTTTCTAAAATTTACAAACGTAAATACCTGGGAATCTGCGATGGATTTCCACGAATACTTCTGAAAATCAAGATCGAAATTAGTTATTTAATTATCATTAAATACTACTTTTAGATTTTAAATTAACATTATTAAATCAGAGCTTAAAACCCTACTATTTACATAGTTGTTAAATCTACTATAGTAAATACAAGTAACTAATTAAATTCATCACCATGGTATGGTCACCAATATTTCTGAAATTTCAAATCAAATATTAAATCGTGTAGTTAAAACTCGTGAACGTAAGTATAATTCTATGAAGAATTATTGTAATTTGATAATTATTATAAAACATAATTTGAATAGGTGAACCCAACATGATCCAAGGAGTTCCAGAAATACTAAAATATTTGAATATAACGACTACCAAATCCCCTTATCTGTACATTTTTGCAATTTCATACAAATACTCCTGAGCACCCGATTTCATTCACTCGCTATACAGTCAATAAATAAAAACTAACTAAAAGGAAATTGAAAAGTTATATTCTTACAAATTTCATCATTATACCTAGGGCACACCTTTCTCGGGTTTTACCCAATATTGAGAGTTCCGATAAACGTATATTAACTTAATCAAAACTAATTTTGTATTTTACTTCATTTCCACCAAAAATACGAGTGCTGAAAAATACTTCAAATCACAAATTTGGTATATGAGACTGACCGGAAGTTGTGTTTAAATTTTTTATGTTTTCAATTGGTAGTACTAGTTAAAAAAAAATATTTTGTAGAAAATGATTTTTTGTTGTTGTTGTTGTTTAAAATACAGGGTGTCAAATTTTGAGAAAAATGAATGATGAACATGATGTTGTGTTTATGGCTATAAAAGGAAAAATAAATATCCGATATTTATGATATAGGGCTCATTTTAAAGGTACATAAGTTAATACGGATTAATAAAAAAATATAAAAATGGTAACTTCTTAAATTTCTTCATTTTCAAATATCCCGCCAAAATTTTATTTTTGAATTTTCACAATGATCGTCCAATTTTTTATTTTTTTTTTTTTTTTAATTTTACGTTCTTTAATTATATTGAACATATTAAAAACTTGCGCTAGTAAAACTTTTCGTTTTCGTGCAAAATACGTTTAAGTATGACTCTACCTATTTTGAAAATTTCGAATGGTAGATTTTTGGGGCTCCTTGAATTAAAAAAGGCTGACTTAAAAAAAGTGTTTTTATATGGAAAATTGGGACTTTCTTTAATTCATTTTTTTAGTAAATTTTGTGACTTAAAAAAGGTATTTTACAAGAACAAATTTAATTTAAAAATGACATAAGAAAGGCATATTTTATGTCATTTTAGAAACACTAATCTTAATTCATTTTCAAAATGACATAAAAAATGCATGTTTTTTGTCATTTTATAAATAGATATTTTAAATCATTTCCAAAATGAATTAAAAAATGCATATTTTAATTCACAATAAATATTCGTATAACTTTCGTTTTTCAAACGTATTTGAAAATGCGTGCGCGTAATTTCATATTTGGAAGAAATGTACTAAATTCACTTATTCTATTGTACGTGCATTCTATTGTTCAGTGCATGTATTTTATTCTTGTTTTTTCTTGTTCATTCTTGCAGTTTTTACAATTATTTTGTGTTGTATTAAGGTGAGAAGAGAGAACAAACCAATTTGTACGTAAACCAAACGTCGTAAACGTATATATGTAGTTATGGGTTTCGCGTGTATGGTTCTGCAGTCGATGCGACAAAGATTAAGGGAGAACACCACTGTGACCTACCATTTTCAAGTGCTTAGTTTGGTATTTTTTTTTGAGAAATGGGTTGGGTTTAGAGAAAAAAAAACTTTTAGGCTATATTTGGCATATATTTAAGTAAACAAAAAAAAAAATTTATGTAAAAAAAAATACAAAATGGCGGCGCTAGAGTAGCTTTAGTAGAAGTGATTTTGCCTAGAGTCGCTCCGCTGCACGCAGTAGAAGTGTCTTAAATTTGTTCCTGGAACAAAAAATAAAATATTTTCATGAAATATATTAGTTTTAGCATCGAAGTACATGAGGAAATTAAAAAATTCGAAAAAATTAAAAATTGAGACAAGTTTGAAGAAAAAGTTTCATTTTGCGATTATAGTTTTCGTATAAAAAGTTGTATATCTTTTTTATTTTAATGAATCAAAAAAAAAACACATGTACTTCGATTTTAAATCTATTTAAGAAGCTACAGTTAAATTTTCAAGTCGATTGAACAAAAATTGATTGAGTTCTGCTGCGTGCAGATTTCCAAAACACGGTTTCGAGAAAAACGCGTTTAAAGTTTTTGGAATCAATAACTTCTCAATAAGAGCTCTCAGGAAAATGGTTGAAAACCATCTAAAAAAAATTTTTTTTAGCTATAAACGAATTTGTATCATATTATTGAGGGTCTAAAGGATTTTTTAAAGGCAAAAAAAAAAAATCGATTTCTTGAAAATCTCACAGTGGTGTTCTCCCTTAAAACACTTGGAATTTATTTTAATTTCCAATAACAAATTTTATTTTTAAAGTTTAGATTTATAAAAAGTACGTGTTAGATGTATAAAGTAATTTGAATAAAAGACCTCGTTATTATATGCTAAACTGTTTATATACTAAAGTCATTTCCTGTTAACAGTGGAATGACGTGTTCTTTATTAATTTGCAATTGTGCATTTATTATTAATGTAGTTCCTATGCTTCACTGTTGCTTTTTAATGTAGGAAAGTAGCTCGGTGCGGTGATCGGGTGTGTAGATGGGGTACGTGCACGTAACTCCCCCGGCCTCAGATTTTTGTTGTCCTCAACAAAACTAGATGGGTCTTCCTTTGTGATCATCTGGATGTATAAATGTACTATGATTGATATTACAGTCATGGTTATTATGCTCCAAGAGGCGTAATGATGTTACTGTTTAATGGTTTCCTGTTCTACGTATGCCATTCGCTTTAGGTTTGTTATTATCATGTGCGATAATTGCTTCGGGTCGTAGACTTTCGATTTACTGGTTACGATGAGTTCATTGTATGGTACGTACGTATAGATTTCTTTGTACGTTTTTCCTTTGTTCTCGTAGGTTACTCCTTTTATAGTGACTGTGCAGTTCTCGAATTATACTATGCATTGTGATGGCAGAACTTTCGATGTTTGGTTGTAGCAGTCTGTTTTAAACTCGATATCTTGGTGTTGGTGGATGACTAAGAATTTGCCTTCTATTTGTTCTATGTACTCTGGTATTTCGCCTTCTAATATTGGACAGCTTGCCGGCTCATTCGTTATAATTTTTCATATGCAGGTCTCTGTTGCTGTTTTTAGCTCTTCTTCCATGCAGAAGTAAGTGTCGTCGATTTTATTGCATTTTCGTTAGAATATTTTGCATTTTGGTTATGGATATGGTATAGGGTGCTGGGATATTTATGTGATAAGTACTATTTATAGAAAGCGAAAATATTTTGATGTTTTGGAATATGTTTTGTGAGTATTTAGGAATTAAAATTGAGAATACTACCATTAGTTGCTTAAAATAAAAATAAGTATTTATCTTTAAAAATTGGTATAATTCTTGTTCTGTTTCTATTTTAATGCCCTGCAATGATACAGTGTTTTTTAATGTTCTTTTTGTGTACTGTTCTTTTGTTGGTTGATGTTGTTGGACCGTCATTGTCATTGGTTACTATGTGTTTTATATATCTTGGTGCTAATTTGTCGCCTATGTGCGTCTTTTCGTATATAGTGTCGTTCTGTTTTAACGTCATTGGTTTTATTTTGTCTTTATTGTATTTGTCTGTTCTAATTTGTTTATTTTGTATTTCCTTGTTCACAATTTTGTTCGTTCGTAAATTGTATTCTGATTGTATTGTTTTCAAGAATTGTTCAGTTCCTAAATCATCAGGTATTGATTTCATTACTATGTGTGCTCTCTGAAGCTCTATGGGTGTCAGTTTGGTTGCTGTATGTACTGAGTTATTGTATGCCATCGTTGCTTCTATCATGAGTTCATCAGTTCTAATTTTTCGGTTTTCGGAATTTTTGATTTTTATTATCTCCGTTAATGTATTATGGAACCTTTCTATAATTCCGTTGCCAGTGCTGGATTTGGGTGTTGTCACATGGTGCTCAAAGTTATATTTTTCTTTGAATTTTCTAAATACTTCTGATGTGAACTCTGTTGCGCTGTCTGATATTATTGTATGTGGTATCCCTTCCTGAGAAAAGTGGTTTTTCAACTTTTTTATTATACCTGAAGTTTCTCTATTTTGTAATTCGTATATAGACGCAAATCTTGAAAATCCGTCTATTATAGTTAAGAACTGTTTATTGTTTAGAGAGAATGTATCCATGTGTACTCGTTCGTTTGGTCTGCTGGGTGTTAATGTTACTTGTTGTGTCAATTGTAATGGGCTTCTGTCATATTTTGCACTGTTACAAGTTTCACATTTTCGGATATATTCGGTTATTATCTCGCGTTGATTGGCGAATTTGTATTTTTTATTTATTTGTGCCATATTTTCTGTAATTCCTCTATGGTCTTTGTTGTGGGTTTCAATTATTATTTGTAATTGCTGTATAGGATCTTTTAAAACTTCTCTGTTGTCTGATGGTGGTTGTTCAGGTATTGTCGGATTTGATGTTAAATTGTTTTGTTCGATTATTCGTACTATGTTGACACTTGGAGGTTTGCTTGTTAGCACCCATTTTGCAGTAAATTTTGCAACTTCGTCGTTGCATTTGATTGCTATGTTACCTTTTACTCCTTTGGCGGTTATTTGGTTGTTTAACATGATTCGTATGATTTGTTCGTTATATTCGGATTTTTTATATGTTGTTACTATGTTATTTTTATTTGTTATTTTAAGATCAGCTGTTCCTTTCACTTTTTCTTCTCCGATGATAAATATGAATTGATGTTTAAATGTGTTTATTGGAGTGTGGGATATTGGAAGTGTAATTTCTTCTTCGTCTTCTTTTTCTTTGGTGTTTATTTCCAACCTTGACAGCGCGTCTGCATTGTTGTTTGATGATCCTTTTTTGTAGTTGATGTTATACTCAAACTCCGATAATTTTATCCTCCATCTTATTAGTTTTGATGATGGATCTTTTAATGACATGAGCCATTCCAACGGTCGGTGGTCTGTGTATATTTCGAACTTCTTTCCGTATAAATATGGTCGGAAGTGTTTACAAGCCCATACTATGGCTAGTAGCTCCTTGTTGGTTGCATCGTACCTTGTTTCTGCTTCGCTCAGGGTTCTGCTGGCATAGGCAATCGGACTATCTGTATCATCATGTGATAGTACTGCTCCAATTGCATGGTCTGATGCGTCTGTAGTTATTCGGAATGTTTTTTGAAAGTTGGGATATTCCAGTATGGGTTTAGTTGTTAGCAGTGTTTTGCATTTATTGAAGCAACTTTTGTATTCTTTTTCGTTTATATCGATCTTTGCTCCCTTTTTGAGCTTCTTTGACATCGGTTTTGTTATTTCGGCAAAGTTCTTTATGAATTTCCTGTAGTATCCGATTAGGCCCAAAAATTGTTTGACGTGACGAGTTGTCTTTGGAATATTTATTTTCGTTATAGCTTCTATCTTTTCCGGGTCGGGCTGAATCCCTTTCTCGTTGACTATATGGCAAAGGAACTTTATTTCGTGCTGCATAAATTTACATTTATCCTGTTGAATTCGCATATTTGCGTTTTGTAGGGTTTCGAATATTTGTTTAATATGTCCTAGATGTTCTCCTTTTGTTTTGCTGTACACTATGATATCATCCATGTAGCATAGGCATGAGTTACCTATTAGTTTACCCAATGTCCTGTTCATCAGTCTGAGGAATGTTGATGGCGCGTTCTTAAGTCCGAACGGCATTCTTGTAAATTCATAGTGGTTTCCTAAAGCTGAGAATGCTGTTTTCTCGATGTCTTCTTTTCTCATCTGTACCTGGTGGAATCCGGATTTTAAGTCAATGATTGAAAAATATTTACACCCGTGCAGCTGGTCTAATAATTCCTCAATGTTTGGTACTGGGAATTTGTCGTCTATAGTTTTAGCGTTTAATGCTCTATAATCGATGACCATTCTAAATTTGCGTATTCCTGATTCGTCGGCTTTTTTGTTAACTATGATGAGGGGGCTATTCCATGGACTTTTGCTTTCTCGTATTACGTTGTTTTCCAGCAGGTCTTTTATTTGTTTTTGTATTTCTGGAATTTGCGAATGGGGATATCTAAATTGCTTCTTATGTGTATTGGTGTATCATTCGTCAACTCAATAGCATGTTTTATACTTTTTGCTGGAAATTGATACTGTTGCTTCCTGTTCTATAATTTTTTAGTTTTATTGTGTGTGTAGGAAATTCTAGTGTCTCCTGTTTCAGATTTATTGTTATGCCAAGTTTTTTCATAATATTTATGCCAATTAACCCATCAAAAATGTCGTGAAATTTCAGTAAGTGAAATTTTAGGTCTTCGTCCGTCTTGAATTCTTTAATTTTAAATGTTATTGTTTTGTCTACTGTTAAACTGCCTAAAACCGTTTTAATTTTTACTTGTTTAATTTTAATTGTTTTATCTGGTTTTATAAGTTTTGGGTCTATGTATGACTCATCAGCTCCTGTGTCAATTAAAAGATGAATTGGTCTATTGCGTTTATGTATCGTTATATATGGAAGCGATTTGAATTTATTTGAGTCTAATCTAGGTCGCCGCTGTCTTCCTGGTCCGAGGCTCTGTTCTGAAAAATCGTATTGTTTTCTTCATCGTCACTATTATGCTCGTCTTCGCGTTCATCTACTGTTTCATCGTTGTCTGTTTCTATGGTGTTCACGGCGTTTTCCATTTTTATTGCTAGTATTTTATTTCTGCTCATTTGCCATTCTGCTCTTGGTATCCACTTACTTTTACTTTCTTTTACGAAGTAAAATAAAGTATAGTAATCATGAAAATTTTCGACCTTGAGATTATTGAAGATTTATCTGTTTTAAGGTCCCCTGAGTCCGAAAAAGTGAGTTTCGAAATGATGTCTGTCTGTCAGTCTGTCTGTCCGTCTGTCCGTCTGTCAGTCTGTGTCCTCTCTACAGCCCAGATGGCTTAACCAATCCAGCTGAAACTTCAGATTTAAGCTCTTTTGATAAATTGGAAGGCCCCAGTGAATTTTAGTCCAAATCGGGCAACCGGAAGTGGCCACTCCCTTGGGCCAGAAAATTTGTTTTGCAAATATCTTAAAAAGTATAAGGTTTACAAAAAATTACTAATACAAAATGTTTCCAAAAATCAAAAAAAAATAAAAATAAACAAATTAAAAATTAAAAAAATTAAAAAAAAAAATTAAAAAAAAATTTAAAAATTTTATAAAAAAAAAATTAAATATTGGTTTGCCAACACATAAATATATGTGTATATATAGCCTAATTATGCTAATTATAATTAATTTGCACACTACAGTGACATACTTCCGGTTTTTAATGCAAATATTACATAATTGAATGTGGATCATTTTTTCATGTTTCTTAACTTTTTTAACGACTTATTAGGGTTTGTAATACTTAAGTATATATATCGTTTTATAATTGCAAAAATATTTCGCAACTCCTGCCCCCCCCCC
This sequence comes from Tipula helvola, assembly GCA_963556165.1. NCBI lineage: Eukaryota > Metazoa > Arthropoda > Insecta > Diptera > Tipulidae > Tipula > Tipula helvola. Next base: position 174,269,921 of record OY744481.1, on the reverse strand, counting down.
TCCCACACTTTTTTACAGGGAGTTACAGCAGTTCTTGCATTTGTCATTTTAATTATTGTGTGTATTAGCCCAATTATGCTAATTATAATTAATTTGCATACTTCAGTGACGTACTGTATGTTATAAAAATATTTAGCCTACATGTATGTTAAATTGCCAAATCGGTCAACCGGAAGTGGCCACTCTCGGCCCGAAAATGTGTTTTGCACATATTTTAAAAAGTATAAGATTTACAAAAAATCACTAATACAAATTCCAAAAAATTAAAAGAAAAAATTTAAATTCATAAATATCACCTTTTATTTCTTTTACGTGTGTACTAATGAGTTCAAAAAATTGAGTTTTGAAGTGGTGTCTGTTGGTATATACATATGACTGTCAATTTGTAGTCCAAATGGTTTAAGCAATCAAACTGCAATTTCATGTTTAAACTTTTTACATAAATTTTGGAGTCCCAGTTCCCAGCTCCCAGATTCCGTAAAACAGAAAATTTATTTTGCAAATATTTCAAAAATATACAATTTATAGAAAACATGAAATAATAAAAACAATCTTAATTAAGTTTGCGGGAAATTTGAATTATAAAAGTTTTTCAAAATTCGCTGTTCGTAAAAGAAAGTCGTGTGTTGGCCACACCTCCATTTTTTTCTATGTTGGATCGTCCAGGCTGTGCTGTTTTATTATGAAATGTTACCTTTGGTCTTGCTTCTTTATCGCCAGTTATGCCGAATCTCTGAAAACGTGTGGTTGGGGGTTTGTATTTTATTTAATACATATTTTCTTCTTCTAGGCATAGTTCTAAGGCCTCGCTTAATGTTTCAGGGTCTCTACTCCGTATACATGATTCTATTGGTTCTCTTAGGTTTGAGATGAATTGTGCTAGACACATTTCTTGAAATAGTTCTTGTTTTACTCCATTTGCACCGTTCAGGTTTGCGCTTGCGACTAATGCTGATTGAATTTCCACTATTTTTGTGTTGAATTCTCTGGATGTAAAATTTGCCTGTCGTATTCTATGCAGGTCGCGTATTAACGCTACTTCCGATCTAGGGTCTGCATAGTGCTTTATCAGTATCTGTTTTATGTTGTTCCAGTCATTTGATGCTCCCGTGTCGTTGGCTATCAGTACATCATTAGCGTTGCCTTTTATTTTTGATCTTATTGCTTTTATGTAAGTCACTGGTATCTCTGTCGTTTTAGGTAGCATGGCTTTTGTCATTGTAAGTATGTCATCAACTTCATCTATAAATCTTTGTAATAGTCGTGTGTTGCCTGTAAATTCCGTTAAATCCTTAATGATGTCAGGTGTTTTGAACGCTGAATTTAATTTTTCCATTATATCTGCTGGTACTATTGTTAGTTGTGGTGCGTCTCCGTTATCGCTCATTTCGACGCTCGTTGTTTGTTTTACGTGGTCTCACAAACGTTTTGCACTGCACTGATTTGATTAATTAATTTACCGAAATAACTTTAAGAACTTCCCGTGTTATGGTGTTTTTTTTTTTTCGTGTTATATTTTGTCGTTGATACTACTTGTATTCTGCATAAACGCGTATTTTATTTAATTTATTATAATGGAAGATATGAAATTTGATATATTAAAAAAAAATTAAAAATTGATTCGTTTTCTTTAATTTGCGCTTTATGTATTTTTCTTTCCACGCTACTTTATTTTATACACTTTGTTATGTGTTTTATATGACCTCACTATTCAAAACTTATTAAAGGTTTACCGTACTAGTAGGTAGTATCAGAACCATCTTGAAGTGAATAGAGCCGGCATGTGAAAAATGAACTTAAAATAAGGGATATAATAAGGGAAACACTAAAAATTCATTTATTTTCATAGTGTTTATATGAAAAAACGCGATTTCGATTGACGATAAAATATGAATTAAAAGTTAAACCCAGTTAACTATTTTTTTAAGAAATCGTTAACAAACAACTCAATGTCTTACTCATTTAAAACATAGATTCTCAAATTTCCCTATTTTCCAGCAATAATCAAAAGAAAATAAGGGAAATTAAATTAAAAAACATTCTACAACAACAACAATGTGTATCAAAAAGAGAAAATTCAGTTTAATGACGACATCATATCTCCACATCTAAAACTAATGGTAAGAAAAAAGACAACAGGCCTCCGCTCAACAATTAAACTAAAATAAATCAGAAAGAGCAAACAGAAAAAAATAAATCAATAAAATGAGTGCGAAGAAAACAAAAAATCAAAACAATCTAGCATGCTTTGCAAATTCAAAATAACTATAGAAACATATTCGAATTCAAATTAGAATGGAGGCAATGAAAGAGACGATTATTGTATTTTTTATAAACGAATTATGTTGATGACGTAGTATATTACAAAAACAACAATATTTAAAATTTCAAAAGTACCTTATTTTTCATGACGATTTTCACTTAGAAATAAACATTTTCAAGACTCGATTTTTCAATCAAATAATATTACATGTTTCATGAACATTTTCATATAAAAACAAAACAAAAGCTCATATTTCTAATAAACTAAAACTGTAAACGAAAATATACGTTTCCCCATATAGTTTCATAGTAAAGGAAAAATTGTTTGTACCTTATTTTAAGCTTAGTAAAAAATACAGTCGATGCTGGAGGCTCTTATTTATACAGTAGGCTCTGGTAGTATTCTCCGATTCTTCTTATGGATCGAGATTAGTGGGTCAATTATAGGGGATGCAAAAATAATTTTAACTTACCCTGCAACAATCTGGCAGACGATGAATATGAAGGTGCTAATCTTCATGTCATTTAATCGTTCGAAACTGCTTTTTATCTTCAGGCGAGTTTTTTTTCACAAAAACTGGTCACCTACAACTGGTCACCTACACTTGAATAAAAGACCTTGTTATTATATGCTAAACTGTTTATATACTAAAGTCATTTCCTGTTAACAGTGGAATGACGTGTTCTTTATTAATTTGCAATTGTGCATTTATTATTAATGTAGTTCCTATGCTTCACTGTTGCTTTTTAATGTAGGAAAGTAGCTCGGTGCGGTGATCGGGTGTGTAGATGGGGTACGTGCACGTAACTATGTATATGTACATACATACTTTTTTATATTCCTTTTCGACTGCGAAATAAAACGGAAAATCACATAGTTTTATAAAATTAACACATTTTAAATAGAAAAATGTATCAGATGTAAATAGAATTTTTTGTTTTATCTCTTTGATTCATTGGTTTTCTTTGTTCTATTCGATCTGCGAAATATACATATCTTGTAAAATGTTTATAGTTCAACGTTTTCCTTCATCGTGTTCACATCACAAATTACATTTGGACTATTTTATTACAAATATACATACATATGTACATAAAAATGGAATATAAATTTATTAGTGGAAAACGCACAAATTCGAATATAGTCTATGTGTTAAACGAAAAACCATTATATAAAAAGGAATATTCGAACAGCAAGCATACAGTTTATAAATGTTATTTAGGAACATGTAAATCTCGTATATCTGTTATTGAAAATATTTGCAACCGAGTTCAAAATTATATTGATCTTAGCCATATAGCAAATCAAGAAGATAAATACAACGAATTAAGGTTGTTAAGTGAAATCAAAACAAATTGTTGTAAAACAAATGCCTTAGTTAATACTTGCACTACGATTGGAAATGTAAGAGATATATTTTATCTGAATTGTCAACAGTAAGTACAATTTTTTTACTTTAATTTTATATCTAATGCATGAAAACCGTACAATTATTATATCCAAATTGCATTATGGGCGATAAGTTTAATATAATTAATTGTAATGTGATTTTTCTGAATAATAGGTATCAAAACATAGGTAATGGATTAAATTTTAATAAGATGCAACGAAATTTATTACGACTCCGCAAAAATATTTTCAAAATAAATCCAAAAATCTGTGAGGCTATTACTGAATGTTATAATAACCCTGAAATAAAGACCAATTTTGGCAAAAGTATTATTTCGGAGCAACAGGAATTTTATAAAGGATGTTTTCAAAACAATGAATTTTCGTACTGTATTTTTGCTTCAGACAAAATAATTCAATTAATTACCAACCATATTAAAACCGAACGAAGACAATATTTGATTGATGCTACATTCAAAATATGTCCTATAGGTTGTTTCAAACAATTTCTAATAATTCATATCGGGTATATGAATCAGGTGCGTAATAATTTTATATAATTTTTAATTATTATTCATGTAAAACCGTTAATAGACGAGTTGATTGATATTCGAGATTCATAATACAAATTTTTTTCGATCGATATCGATACAACAATCGTAATAAGGGTAATACTTATTTTGTATTTATTTCAAATTTCAGGTCATCCCATTTATTTTTGTCCTTATGTCACACAAATCTGAAATATGTTACCAAGAAGCTTTTCAACACATTGATTCAAAAATAATGTCATTAGAATGTAATTCATTCATGACAGATTTTGAAATAACAATGAGAAATGCAATACGTACTGTAAAGCCTACCTCAAACTTACGTACTTGTTGGTTCCACTATTGCCAAGCAATAAAATGGCAAGCAAGCAAAATTAATGGTTTTTCTATAGTATTCGTACACAGAAGGAGTTGGAACGCATTTATTAAAAGTTTTTGTGCTTGCCGTTATTACCGGCTAAACATATTATGGAAATGTTTAATATCCTTCGTCGGGACGCAGAAGTAGCAAAAATGAATTCATATTTCGTGATTTTTTAAAATATTTCCACAAACAATGGATACAACGAGTAAGTTTTAATTATTATATTTATAAAATATTAATAATAACGCAAATATTTATTGCGCAGGAAGGACCAGATAAAATGTCAGTATTTGATTGCCATACTCGTACAACTAGTGCTGTAGAAGCCTACAACGGTGTGTTAAACAAGAAAATGATTAAAAAGGGTCACTTTTTTAAATTTGTGCAGAAATTGCAAGAGGAAGAGTTCCGAAAAAGTCGAGAAATGGAATTACTAATCGAAAGTGGTGGCTCAACAAGGACTAATAAAAAGCGTAAATATAAGGTAACTAAGTTTTGTTTCTAGAACCCAAAATTATTTGAGTTTCATTTATCTTTTTTCAATCTATATCCCAACTTTAAAATAGACATAATACAAGAGGCTACAAATGAGTTAAGACTACAGCAAATTACACCAATAGAATTTTTAAATAGAGTAACATATTTAGACAACATCAGTAAATGATTTTTAGACGACAATATCAACAATAATATTAGTGGTGATGATAATGATAGTAATGATGATAAAGAAAACGATATTACACCCACACAACAACATAATAGCATTGAGGTATTTCTTTGTTCTGTGTGTTTTGAAAGAAAATGTAACGTGGTACAGTTTCCATGTAAACACTTAAAGACATGCTTTGAATGTTGGAATCAAATAGAGAAAAAAGTTAAAGCAGACGCTGAAGTTAACGATAATGACTCCGACGTCGATCGTAACGAAGATAAAGATGCACAAAAAATGCCACGTTGTCCATTTTGCAACAGTTACGTCTATGATTCGATTAAAATTTACTCTTAAATCATATTTTAAATAATATAATAATTTTGTTATAATTATACATTTATTATTAAGATTATTTTTAAAATCACTTTATATGGATATTGAATTTTAATTATTGCTAAGTCTGAAGATTTATTTTAAACTATTTTTTATCAATATATAATGAAATGTTGTTTCTGATTATTAAATCTAGATTTTTTTAATTATTATTTTCGACTTAAAATTAATAATTTTTTTTATTTACAGTTTCGAATATACTTCATATTCATATTTGATCTATTTATTTATTAATGAACATTTATTTCTTTATGTTATCATTTGGGTTTGATGAATAAATTGGAAAATAAAAAATTATCTTTGTATATTGTATGAGTCTTAATACAAGATTTGGAAAATTCTCGTACACTAAAACACTTTAGAAATTATCATAATTATCTTTGGTACTGCATAAATATTAATTCTCTATCAATCATAATTTGGAAACTAAAATCAAATATTTGCTGCCATATAAACCCCATTCCTTCAATTTGGCCGATAGAAATTCCCCACAAAAGAGAATGGAACAGTTGTAAAAATTACATTAATAAAATTGAAAAAAAAAAATTAAGTGAAATAACAATTTCTCCTCTTCTTAAATATTTATCAATCTGGAATACACCAGAATAATTCAAAAGTTTGAACATAGTAACCGCATGTATGCGTTAAATCAAAGCGTTCCTAGATATACAAGCCGTCAGGTTAAAATTTGAACTTTCAAATAAAAAACCCTTTATTTACAAACACATCTTTATGTCATGACGTCATACCATTTGTTCGAATTTTTTTTTATAATAAGCCATTAGTGCCACCTACTTATAAACTCGACTAATAAAATATATTTTAAAAAAACAAAATGGACGTGTAGTTTCCGTGTTTGAAATCAGATGGCGGTAATATAAAAATTGAAATATTTAAATTGAAATTTCAGCAAAACAATCCAAAATAATGTTTTAGCAAGTTTAACGATCATGCGAATGTATTTCATAAGAAATACGCTAAAAATATTATAAATATTTAACATAACTATTGCACTGTTAAAAATATTTTCAAAATTCGAAATTCGAATTTTCGAAAACGAAAAAAATCTTGTGTAGCTAACTTCATAATATCTTACGTCATTGATTTTGGGTTTATTAATTTTATACTGTATTTACATTACTTTTTTACATTTACATACAAAGAAAAAGTAAATTTGTACAATTTTATTTTTAATTATAATTAACAAATTACTAAATTTAAATTATTAGTTTTAAAATATGTTATACTAAAAGGTTTGATTTAAATATAAACCTAAAAATATTTTCTGTTACGAGTATTTTTCATTCATAAAATTGTAATCAAAAATGATCAATTTTACATGGGTTCTTATGGGAAAACGTAAAATGTATACCCATTAAATTAAGCTTCTTAATTTAAAGGGTCGATGCTGATGGCTTGTATATCTAGGAGCTTTTGTTAAGAAGCATAACCTAAAAATAAAGAGAACAAAACAAAGAATCATTTGATCATTTATATAATTAATATTTATACTTATCTAATAATTTATCCACGAAAAGTTTGTTTCTTCTCTAATATTTCGTTGTCTGTAAATGTAAAATTATAAATTTAATCTAATTTGCATTATATAAAATCAATTTACTCACCAAATTTATCTTAAAAATTTTATTTATTTACATTTTGTGTTTGACGTTTAATAAATAACAGGGTAACAATATATTATGTGCATATTGTACACTGCACTGTAAATAAGAATATAAATTGTACTAAACAATCAATCTCGTTGTACTAAAAATTATTGTTAAAATACTTTTAAACAGATGTCACTTGCGATTTTGTATTGTATAAAGTAAAAAGAAAAATAATAATGAAAAATTAGAACATTCTGGCAGTGACATTCAAGCGATACGGAATAAAAAATAAAAATTATAAAAAGTGAAAATAAATAATAAAATATAATTATACAGTGAATAGTTTTATTATTTCTGAATAAAAAGTATATACAGTGATTATTAAATACTACCGCTTTCACCTGGATTATCCGTATACCGCTTTGACATTATATTATACCGCATTTCAACTGGACTATTCGTATACCGCTTCGAATATTACATACGCCGCATTGTATCTGGATTATTCTCATACCGCTTCACACATTATATTTGATACCGCTAAAAAAGAAGTTCGCATTTGTTATGATCAATATTTAAGAGCCATTGAGCAAAATCTAAAGCATAACCCCAAACAGTTATGGACTTTCACTAATTCCATTACTTCCAAATCAGGTTATCCTACCTCTATGCGACTTGGTAATCTGGATTCTCATAATAGTGAAGTTATTTGTAATATGTTTGCAGATTACTTTGAGTCAATTTATGTACCCAGTTCTTCTTCCAATAGCGTCTTACTAAATGCACCCAATACTAATTGTGTTTCTAATGCCATTTCCTATTTTACGGTGGAAGATGTACTAACTGTATTAAATTCGATTGACGTAAACAAGGGTCCGGGTTCGGATAACATATCGAATTATTTCATCTTTCAGTTAAGAGAACAATTGGCGGAACCTTTGGTATATATTTTTAACTTATCATTAAATTCTGGTATTTTCCCGTCTAGGTGGAAATCGGCACTTTTGGTGCCAATTTTCAAAAAAGGCGATAAAAGCTTCATCGAAAACTACAGGCCCATTTCTCTTTTAACAGCATTTAGTAAAATTTTTGAGAAACTTGTGTATAACTTAATATTTCATGAAGTAAAATCTAGTATTAGCACTTCACAACATGGATTTTATGAAAAACGCTCAGTTTTGACAAACCTTCTTGAATTCTCAAGTTACACGTTCGATAGTGTAGACAAGGGCTTTCAAGTTGACTGTATTTATACCGATTTTAAAAAAGCGTTTGATACAGTATCTCACGATGTACTAATTAAGAAATGCTACAAAATTGGACTTTCAGATAAATTGTGTATTTGGTTATCATCGTATCTTAGCGACAGTTTTGTACAAGTAAAATTTAATGGACAATTCTCAAGATCATTTTTGGCTACTTCTGGTGTTCCGCAAGGTTCTACTCTGGGGCCTCTTTTGTTCACAATTTTCATTAATGATCTTTCTAGCATTTTTGACTGTCCCCATCTATTTTATGCCGATGATTTAAAAATTTTTAGAAGAATTACTGATGAGACTGCACCTCTCTCTCTGCAAAGAGATCTTGATAAACTTCAAAACTGGTGTCTTTTAAATAAACTAAATTTGAATACTGAAAAATGTCTAGTAATTACCTTCACTAAGAAAGTTCGTCCACTATTAGTCAGCTATAATATTGCAAATCTCAACCTAAGGAGAGTTACTCAAATTGCTGATTTAGGTGTTATTTTTGACACTAAATTGACATTTGAAAAACACATCAACTCAATTTGCGCGAAAGCACACAAAATTCTTGGATTTATTTTCCGTAGAGGAAGAGATTTTCGTAATCCCGAAGTCCTAACCATATTATATAACAGTCTAGTAAGAAGTAAAATAGAGTACGCTTCGCAAATTTGGAACCCGTTCTACGAATTATATAGTGAGCAAGTTGAGCGAGTGCAAAGAAAATTTACGAAGTTCCTAATTTTTAAAACTATACCTTATGTAGGAAGTATCCCTTACATTACTAGGCTTAAGATATTTAGCATGGCAAGCTTACAGAATAGGAGATTAGTATTAGACGACTTATTGCTCTACAAGTTACTAAATTCCAAAATCGATACCGTCGCTCTAAGTGATGTGCATATTTATATTCCTGGTTATTTGCTCAGAAACAATCAACTATTCTTTCCTATACAATCGCGAACAAATTTAGGTTTTGCGAATCCACTATCTAGACTTCAGCGCAGCCACGATGAATTATTCTTTAATCTGGACTTGTTTTCCTTATCTTTAAACCAATATAGATCATGTCTCTTTAATTTGGTCAGATAACTCTTTTTGGATTCATTATTTAAATATTTAAACATAAAGTATACTTTGTTTTAATTCAATTTTTTAATGTTTCCAATTGATTGATTTTGCAGTTGCTGGTGTTGCCTGTTAGTAAATATCATAATTTTATATCGTTATAATAGTTTATAAATTTTGGGAACATTTTTATTACATTTTGTATGATTATTGGTATTATTATTATTTAGTTATTGCTACTGTTATAGTAGCATTGGATTATAATTATTATTTTTTTTAAGTATGTATTGATGTTTGTAAATCTCAGTTTTGAGGGTACACGTAATTGGACTTTGTCTGTGTGTTGCCCCATTATGGAATAAATAAATAAATAAATAAAACTTAAAGCCATTCAAGTTTTGCAGTTATGCTTTCATTAATGGAAATATAAAAGAAGATTGCTAAATCGTGGAACAATAATCTTATTTTACCATTTTAATTTTTGGTTTCCCTTGAATTATAAGAGGTTGAAAATAAATACAAGTGAGCGAGGCAAAGCAGCATTTAATTTAACCGTACCGTATCCTGTAAAAGCGATGTGCTTACTAATTTTTAGGAGTTCTAATAAAAATACAAAATCAAATTTTGGTAATTTTTTTAATTAAACAAAAATAACATATTATTCCAAATTCAATTTATTTTATTTGATTTTTTTTTAATAATATCTATGATACTTAATAATTTTTAATATATTTTATTCTTTCTCCACCCTTTCTACGTAAATCTCCGTTATAGTAAGTCATGTGTCCCACACTCCCACTATCATATTATAAAAGTAGTAATTATTGTTAATTATGAAGCTTTCGCTCTCTTCTCGATCATACGCCTTGTTTAAGAAGCTCCATAGATCTCGAAATTCAAAAAATCATCTGTTCCACAGTTTCGAATTCGTCCAATATTTATTATAAAATTTAAAAATTGTTTCCGCATCTTTGCTCCATTGCAATCCATTTCCATGAAAAAATATCGCTAAACAAAGTCTTTCTTGATATTTAAAATTTGGCGAAAGTAGGATTTCTATAATATAATTTGGCCAAGTTTGTATTGGAAAGAAAATATTTTCTAACCAATTACGAAAAATATTTGTATTTTTCAAATCACATAACCGTATCATAGCTTTCAATTTGTTGTATTTTATTAATTGATCGGTCTTGGTTTTATTCTGAGTATAATAAATATAAACACAATTCACTGTTTTGTATACTTTGTGATAATTTCAAATCCATATTATCATTTAGAAGCTCATACTTTTGTATACACTCAAAAAGACAATTGTCGTAACTGTCGTTTATCAATTGATGATGGTTTTTATTAGGTATACTCGTAGAATAATAATTATTCTCATTTTCATTTTCTTTAGATGCGAATAAATCATCAAAATTATTTAATAAAAAATATGTATACGTTCGACAATTCAATAGTAAAGTAGTAACGTTTCTGCTATACTAATATAATATATAGGTCCCCAATATATATTATTCGATGTATATTGGTACATTTTTACCTTTTATTTTGATTTTAAATACATATCTTAATTCATTTTCAATATGAATTAAAAAAGGAACATTTTGTTTCAGTTATAAATACATATCTTAATTCATATTCAAAATGACTTATGATATGCATTTATAAAGTCAGCTTTTTTTATTTCATTTTCATACAGATTTTATGTCATTTTTAAAATGAAATAAAAACGCTCATTTTAAGTCCAAAAATACACTTTTTTTAAGTCAGCCTTTTTTAATTCGGGTCCCCAATTTTTGGTCCTCTTACAAAAACTCGATTTTATTTAATTTTTCCAGGTTAATTTTTCACTCGTTTTTGTGATTCAAAATTAAATTTAAAACAAAAAATATTGACAGTAAAAAAATGTATTACAAAATAAGGATAGAAATTTAAAGATATTTATACGGCTAAAATTTACAAGTTATACTATAATCTTCACTGTTTGAATACTTTTACATTTTAAGTAGCCTTCTGTTGAAGGTATAATTGCATGAAAATCGCCAGTCCCTTTTATTGTTTTTAAGTTCTCTAATCTACTGCCTAGTTCGATTTGTTTCAATTTATATTCAGTATCTGAACAAAATTCAAAAACCATATAAGTTTTCAACATTTTACTCCTTTTGAAAAGTTCCTCCGCATTGGTTATGCCACTGAGACTGGCTCTGGATGCCATTTTCTTTACAGTTCCTCCTACTCCATCGCATGGTCCCTTTGTGTGAGCAGTTGCATGAAAATGTCACTCACAATCAACTCCAAAATCCTCTTTGTGTTTAGTTATATTCATACATTTTTTTTTTTTTTATAATGTGTTACTGCACCATCTGTGACGTAATAAAGTTTAGATAAATCCGAAATTTTTATTTTCAAAAACTGCAATAATTTTTCTATGAACAAGTGAACTGCTACAGCGTCATGATGAAGACAATCTGATATTATAATGAAGCTGTAGTGCTGCAATATCCCTCCCTCAGTTTTGTAAATTACAAATGGATGAATAGTCGCTTGTTTGTTGTTCCAATGAAAACACTGCGCTGCATTTTGCATTATAAACGCATAATTTTCTGCAAAATTACAAGAAACTAGTACCACTGTTGGCTCCAGAGTTAACTTTTTATTTTTTATGAAATCGGATTGTGTAGGTAGAGTTATAATTTGGCCATTTTTTACTTGGCCATATTCCAGAACTTCATCTAAAAATCATTAAAGAATCCCATTTCCAACGCACATGTCAATTTTCATCACAATCGGTTCAGGAATAGGCAAGTTCCATCATACTTGGCCATATTTCAGAAGTTCATCTAAAAATCATTTAACAATCCCATTTTCAACGTACATGTCAATTTTCATTAAAATCGGTTAAGGAATAGGCAATATTTCTATTACTTGGCCACACGATGGTTTTGGGAGCGAAGATAAATGAACTGAGTCATTTAACTATCACATTGGCCATTTAACCCATCTTACCCGGTGTACTTACGCACCTATTAAATAATTATTATAAAAATACAAATAACTAAGATTACGATGGAGTTCATACTTTTATTTTAGCTTCATTGCATTCTTCAAACGTTTATTATACTGAATATTCGTTCTTCGAAATACTAGAGTTCTACTTCAATAGATACTTCAATAGATTTTGAAATTAATGAATCGAAAAAATCCAAATTCATCACGTTGCGAATAAGTATAATCGTTACTCAAAAATTTTTGAATTTTATGTTTTCTCAATTTCGTTTTACATCTATTCGTGAATTTTTTAATATGTGGTTTGATTATTCATTCTGAATACAATTTAACCCTTTGCACTCGAACGGCGCCTTTCAGGCGCCATCCTATTATTTACGTCAACTCGAACGAAATTGAAAAATATTATGTTTTATGTTTTCAAATAGTATTATGTTTTTAGTATGTAAATATATAAGAAATATCGAAATAAAATATTTATATTTAAAATTCTTATGTTTTATAATTTTTTATTAAAACTATTGTCGAGTAACTGATTACTCATACTAAAAAAATATTCGGGTGAAAAGGTTTAAATTTGATCTCTGATTTACACTTTTGGCGAATAAAAATTTCATTGCGAAATTTCAATTTCCTTAAATCGATATTCGCTATAACGAGAACCCACTGAATAAATTCGCGTGAATTTTGTCCTAAATCTGGCCTAAAAAACAAAAAAAAAATAGGATTGTTTTAGGACAAACTTCACGAATCTATATATGTAAGTGAAGTTTGTCTTAAACGTGTCCTAAAAATCTTCAATAAAAATTATTATTTACATGTATTAGTGTAAAAGCAGAAAGTCTCGTTATAACGAATTTTATTAATAAGTATAAAAAAAAATAATTTAAGAATCATATCGACCTATCCAATTAAGACCATGAAAACGTCAGTTATTATAGTTTTACGGGAATACGATTTTTGAACTCTACGATGTCGAATTCTTATTATTGGCGAGTTTTTTTATTACATCGGAGAGACCAGAGAGATCAAACCGATAAATTATCTGAAATATCCGATAATATTTAATCTGAAAAGACCTTTTACGGATTTTAAACGCTTAACTAATTAACCCTCTCAAACGCCTTGTACAATATATTGTACATCAACTTTCATCGCTTCGACCAACCGTAATTTTTAATTTTTGTCTCATTTCTCTTGTGCGATCGTTCTCTTATGTATTTATGTTCAAACTACAGTTTTATGAGCAATGCCATATCATAGCAGTGCATAATTGTGCTACGTATTTTATTTTTGGAAGAAAGTCAATTTTAAATGGCGTTTGAAAGGGTTAAATTGGCTAACTAATGCCTTGTAACACATTATGGCCAAGAAAATTGTTTTTCTGTGCATAATTAATACATAAAAAGAAAATTAAACAATTAATGAACAAGAAACCGTTAAAATTATTTACAATAGACTTTAAAAAATTAATTTTCCATTGTTGTTATCTCAGTTTATAGTGTTCACCATTTTGAACATCAAAATAAGTAATTCTCTGTACTATCTGAAATAAATTTCAGATCGAAAACCAGCAATCTGTGATTTTTCGGATTTAATAAAAAAAAGCTAAAAAAATGATCGGATCGATCCGAGAAAATAAAAAAACGCAAAAGGTTTTTTTTATATCTCTCTGGTCTCTCCGATGTAATAAAAAAACACGCAACATTATCTCTAAAATTGGTAAGCCGTTTTATAATAGTATTCAGTATAAACGATACAATTATCGTTTCTATAAGTGACTTAGCATTAATTTATAACGAAAACCTTCTTTTAGTAATCAACGGTAAAGTCACTTATCATATTCTTCTTCGGAAATAATGTTTTAAATATGTATAACAAAGGTGGTTTGGCGTCTATTGGAAGGGGCTCCGTAAACTTCCAGTAGGCGCAGGTGTACGTACTGCCTCCTCGTGGCAACCACCGGTAACTGTAACCATTAGGCTGAATGTGGCCTTTGGTGACAGGCTAAAGTACGACGCTAAAGGAGAAAACCTTGACAAAAAATCCCTAATCTAAGGTGGAACAGCATATGCCGATGGATGAATGGCTGATAGGTTAATCAGTCTATATATGCGGACTCTGGTTACCAGGCACCCTCCAGTTTTATTTAGCCTTCCTGTAGTAAACCTGGGTGACCTACAGGCGACTTTTTTATTCCCAGCAACTCGCAAGAGTTAAATCAAAACGGTAGACGAGGCACGGGAAGGAATACACGGGAGTGGGTCTGCCCTCTCAAAGTCCTTGAGTCCCAATGCTACCGCTTTTCTAGCAGAAGTAAATGTTATTACATCTAGGAGGGAGAGCAATGAGCCCAGATAGTATGTAACGCGTGTAGAAGTACTTCCTACAGTAAACATCTAGGAGGGAGAGCAATGAGCCCAGATAGTATGTCCCAGCAACCCGCAAGAGTAAAATCAAAACGGTAGACGAGGCATGGATAGGAATATACGGGAGTGGGTCTGCCCTCTCGATGTCCTTGAGTCCCAATGCTACCGCTCTTCTAGCAGAAGTAAATGTTATTACATCTAGGAGGGAGAGCAATGAGCCCAGATAGTATGTATCACACACCGGTCGGCAGTATTATCAGGTTCTTTAAGGGCCTGAATATTGGCTGGACGGATAATTAAAACATCTAGGAGGGAGAGCAATGAGCCCAGATAGTATGTATCACGTACCGTTAGGCAGTATTATCAGGTTCATTAAGAGCTTGAATATTGACTGGACGGATAATTAAGTAGGGCTTAATGCACAAAAGATCTTTTAGGTCGCAGTGCGGGGTGGCTTGAGCCCCCACATGGCCCTCAAGTAATAATAATAATAATGTATAACAAAGTTCTTTATACTTTTATTCTAGGAATATTTTTCCAACGATTCGATTCAAAAGGACGGTTATAATATTTTGTGTGGGAATATTTTTATTTTGTTCATTCGGTAAGTACGGTTATAGTTTTGTTTCATGGAGAATTTGATCTTTGATCATTTTGAATGAAAACTTTGAATTTGTGTTTATAAGATATGCACAGTTTTATTCCAAATGCATATGTTTATAATACAAAGAAAAATCGTAGAACAAAAAATGATCCGTTTATTCCTAGCAGCGAAAAAACTAATTGAATCGTTTATTCTTGAAAGGGCTCATGTCCACTTTCTGTCAAAATTAGTATTATGACGGTTTTGTATCACAGACACGTATATACGTTTTATGACAAGACAAAATTACCATTTGGTTAATGGAACGGTACCTACCTTGCAACAAAAAAATCATTTATTTCTAGAAAGGTCTCATGTTAAAAAAGTTTTTTTTATTTCCTGAATAATTTGAAAAAGTGGACATCAGCCCTTTCAAGAATCAACGATTCAATTAAACCTTTAAACTGCTCTCCTGAAAAAGCAGTATTTTTCACTTATTATATTCTTACTTGGATAGGTCGATATGTAATACAGATGTTTAAGTAAGATGTTACGTTTTTTATTTTCTTTATAAATAATATAGCGGATTAGAGTGTTTAGGACAACCGTGTTTGATACGATCTCACCCAATATATGTATATACATATATCAAATATTATGAAAAAATGATTTTCCCGATTTTCTTAAAAAAATCCTACGAAGCTACACCAAAGTGGCCTTTATACAAAGTTGGCATATCACCTATGATATATTGGAAACTGGCTTCAGCTTTAAGAAACATAGGGGATTAGGTTAATTAGGACAACCATGTTTGATACGATCTCACCCATATGTATATATCAAATATTATGAAAAAATGATTTTCCCAATTTTCTTGAGAAAATCCTAGGAATTGACATCAAAGTGGCCTATATACAAAGTTGGCATATGACCTATGCTATCCAAAACTAGTTTCAGTTTTGAAAAAAATAGGGGATTAGGGTGTTTAGGATACCCATGTTTGATACGATCTCACCCAATATGTACTATATCAAATATTATGAAAAAATGATTTTTTTTTAATTAAATTAAATTTTATTTTCACAAATTTTTCTTTCACAATTTTTAATTTGAATTTAAACAAATTACACATTCCTTATTTATAATATTTATTTTGTTTTCGCATTCAACATGAATAAATCGGTGACATGTTATACCATCGGCGTTGTACCTGATAGTTCCCCAAAACAACTCATACAATTTTGAGCCATGGATTCGGAATTTTCAGAAATAATATTTTTTAAGTAAAGACGATACTTAATCAGTGCAACTCTATTAGTTAGTTTCTAAAATGAGTTATTTTTTTGCCAACTTCAAAAATGTGTTTAATAGGCTCCAATGGATAGTAGGTAATTATTATGAACTTATCAAAGTATATTACCGCTAATATCCAATGACTCGCTTTGCAAATTGGGACAATTACATATCTGCTTTGATTACATAACTCGACCTGGCATTTTGGGTTCACGATTTTGTAGTCATGTTCTAATATTTTAGATACGTGATAGCGTTGATTGAATATATTAAGATAATACCACCGCGATTTTCGCCGCTACGATCGAGTAACGTCTCCACTGTCGCTTATAAATAAAGACAAAACTGTTTGAAACTATTTTAGCTCTTCTAGCAGCTTAGAATCTGCAAAATAATTTTTTCCTGATAATATTTCTATTAATATTGGTGTAAATGGGTGTATCTTTCGGTTTTCGTTATTTTTCGTGTGTTTTGTTTTTGCTTTCGTTCCATAATTTAATTATATTGGAAAATGTTACTCACGTACGTTTGATAAAAAACAACTGAATACAATAAAAAGGAGGCTACTGAAAACAAATAAAAACAACACATCAAGTGATACAATTGTTTTTACTTTTCGTTTGCTTTAAACATCTTGAAGCATTGGTTCATACATTTTCCTTAGGATATCGATATTAGTGAAATATTATACAACAGACTATTGTAAATTGAACTTCAACGTGTTATTATTTAATTGTTTAATTTTTTTGAAACTTCAAGGAAAAATATATTTTTCTTTATTGCTTATGAAAGAAATAGTAAAACATTTGATTTTGTATTTCTTTATTGCTTGTGAAAGAAAGAGTAAAACATTTGATTTTTTTATAAAGCATGATATTTTTTGGTTTACAAAAATTGTTTTTATTCCTTTCTAGCTGCATTGTTTAATTGAAACCTAGCTTTGTTCTTCTTAAACCAAAACCAATATTGATTTGCTCTTCGTTGGCCATGTGAAAGATGAAACAAACAATTTAAGTTGTTGTTGTATTCCGCAGGGATACTATCTATAATATATTCAATCAACGGTGATAGGGATCCAAACAAACAGAATTTGACCCTTCTGTAACAAGGTTTATTGCTACATACACAATCTCTGTTGTTAAAAAATTAACGCAAGCATAATAATAAATTTTAGAAAATTTATGTATTTCGCAACATTTTGGTTTGCGAACTAAACTGCCCGTTGCGTTGCATCGACAAGTATGGTGATATTTTTTGCTACTAAAAGTTGTATAGTAGAGTCCCGAATTAGCGTTATAGCTAATGGGCTTCGTGCTGATTTTATATACTGGTCCCCCGATGGTTGTCTATCTACACGGTACACAAGATCCATTAACTCACACCCCTTTATTAGATCTGATACTAATAACTTTTGTGACCTAGTTTTCCGCAAATTAATTGGTCTGACTAATGCGTGAGTGTTTCCTGATTGAAGAAGCTGAACATCGATATTTTTAAATTGCATTAAGCTGAATGCATATGCGTGCGTGTGTTCTAGTTCTTTCTGAGCCTGTTCTCGTTGTTGACCCCGTAATTGAACGAATTCTTTTTCTTCTCCATGAGATTTTACATCAGGGCTAAGAGTGAAAATCGTCATTAATTTGGAATTGTATATAACAAATTTAAACTGTTGTCTATGAAGTTCGCGATATTTGCATCTTCCATATTGTGTAACTGTTTGGTTTTTTTTTGTTAAAATTGATCGATCGAAAAACTAAAACACATGGATGTTTAGCTGTAGTAAGAGCCTCTCGCATAGAATTACGAATTCTTCATTTGACCAAGATTTTGTTAAGGCAATTGAAATGCTCATGTATCCTCGATTCATCCAGTTAGAACCGGGTACTGCAATTTCAACTGGTATGTTTTCTAATGAAAAATCCAATAAACCATTATTTTCCGTTGCCAATGATTGATCAATATACCTTAAATTATTACACAGGTTCGAAGTCAGGCTAACATCAAAGTTTTCATAAGATATCGGAATAGTTTCAGTTTGATAACCTAAAACTTCCTCATTTTTTACATTCGCCACTTTGGTAATATTTTTTTCCACAGGTCGTAAATATGTTTCCGATTTATTGCCGAATCTTTGATCTTTAATTTTTTACAAATGGCAGTTAAATCGGGAAAATCATTTTTTCATAATATTTGATATATATATGTATATGTATATATTGGGTGAGATCGTATCAAACATGGTTGTCCTAAACACCCTAATCCCCTATTTTTTCAAAACTTAAGCTAGGTTTGGAAAGCTTAGATCATATGCCAATTTTGTATAAAGGCCACTTTCATGACAGCTTCCTAGGTTTTTCTCAAGAAATTCGGGAAAATCATTTTTTCATAATACATATTTGATATATATATTGGGTGAGATCGTATCAAACATGGTTGTCTTAAACACCCTAATCCCCTATTTTTTTCAAAACTGAAACTAGGTTTGGATAGCTTAGGTCATATGCCAATTTTGTATAAAGGCCACTTTGATGTCAGCTGCCTAGGGTTTTCTCAAGAAAATCATTTTTTCATAATACATATTTGATATATATATTGGGTGAGATCGTATCAAACATGGTTGTCCTAAACACCCTAAACCCCTTTTTTCAAAACTGAGACTAGGTTTGGAAAGCTTAGGTCATATGCCAATTTTGTATAAAGGCCACTTTCGTGTCAGCTTCCTAGGATTTTCTCAAGAAAATCGGGAAAATCATTTTTTCATAATATTTGATATATGTATAAATTGGTTGAGATCGCATCAAACATGGCTGTCCTAAACACCCTAATCCCTTATTTTTTTCAAAACTGAAACTAGTTTTGGATAGCATAAGTCATATGCCAACATTTGGCGAGTTTTTTTATTACATCGGAGAGACCAGAGAGATCAGACAGATAAATTATCTGAAATATCCGATAATGTTTAATCTGAAAAGACCTTTTTCGGATTTTAAACGCTTAATTATTTAAATTGGCTAACCACTGTTTTGTAACACATTATGGCCAAGAAAATTGTTTTCCCACGCATAATTAATACATAAAAATTAAATGAAATATTAATGAACAAGAAACCGTTAAAATTATTTACAATAGACTTTAAAAAATTAGTTTTTCGTTGTTGTTATCTCAGTCTATAGTGTTCACCATTTTGAACGTCAAACTATGTAATTCTCTGTACTATCTGAAATAAATTTCAGATCGAAAAACAGCAATCTGTGATTTTTCGGATATAATAAAAAAACGCTAAAAAATTTTCGGATCGATCCGAGAAAATAAAAAACGCAAAAGGTTTTTTTTATATCTCTCTGGTCTCTCCGATGTAATAAAAAAACACGCCATTTGTATAAAGGCCACTTTTGTGTCAGTTTCCTAGGATTTTCTCAAGAAAATCATCGAGAAAATCATTTTTCATAACATTTGATATATTATATATACATATATATATACCGGGTGTTTCTTTTAAACTGAGACGATCAAATATCTCGAAAAATAGCCACTCTACGGAAAAAATGTCCATAATCAAAATTTAATCATACCGCGGGGGAAATACGCTAGTGCAAAAAAATAGTCCCCCACCCCCCGCTTTGTAGGTGGGGCGGGGGTAACTTTTAAACTAAGATAGGAAGCCTGATTTTTTATTGCAGATTCGGATTCTACGGCTAAAAATACGTAGGATTTGACTGAAACATTTTTTTCGATTCATGTTAGATGGCGCTGTAATTGACGATATTAAATTTTTATCTCGGATTAAATATCTCGGAAAATAAGCACTCTACGAAAAAAATGGTAGAGATCAAAATTGAATTATTCCACGGGGGAAATACATTAGTGTTAAAATTAGTACCCTCACCCCTCCATGTAGGTGGGGCGGGGGTAACTTTGAAACTAAGATAGGAACCACTATTTTTTATTGCAGATTCGGATTCTACGGCTAAAAATACGTAGGATTTGACTGAAACATTTTTATCGATTCATGATAGATGGCGCTGGAAATACATTAGTGTTAAAATTAGTACCCCCACCTACAAGGAGGGGGTGAGGGTACTAATTTTAACACTAATGTATTTCCCCCGCGGAATAATTCAATTTTGATCTCTACCATTTTTTTCGTAGAGTGCTTATTTTCCGAGATATTTAATCCGAGATAAAAATTTAATATCGTCAATTACAGCGCCATCTAACATGAATCGAAAAAAATGTTTCAGTCAAATCCTACGTATTTTTAGCCGTAGAATCCGAATCTGCAATAAAAAATCAGGCTTCCTATCTTAGTTTAAAAGTTACACCCGCCCCACCTACAAAGCGGGGGGTGGGGGACTATTTTTTTGCACTAACGTATTTCCCCCGCGGTATGATTAAATTTTGATTATGGACATTTTTTCCGTAGAGTGGCTATTTTTCGAGATATTTGATCGTCTCAGTTTAAAAGAAACACCCGGTATATATATATATATATATATATATATATATATATATATATATATATATATATATATATATATATATATCATATCATTTTTTTATATATATATATATATTTATTTATTATATTTTTTTTTTCGCTGGCGCTACATCCCATAGAGGGATTTGGCCGCTTCATTTTGAAGTTTCGTAATCATTTTGTTAACGGATAATGAGTGATTAATTCATTGATCCTACCCTTAACCAGCCGTGATTTTTTCATCACACGCCGGGAATCGAACCCGGGACCTCCGAAGCGTAAAGCAAGTATGCTAACCACTGTGCCACCGGGGCGGCTGGCATATATATCAGGGGCGTAGCGTCTTTGGAAGCAAAGGAAGCACTGATTCCCTTTAATTCTACAATTCGAAGGCGATCTTATTAATAGGATTTTTAAATATACAAATTTACAACAACTAACAAAATCTATTTCTAAAAAAAAAATAATATTTCCCCTTAAAAAAAGTAAAAAATATATCCATACATAAATATTCCTTTTAAACTAAAGCGTAAAATAAAATAAAATTTCTTAAGGGAACTAAAATAAAATTTGATTATTTCTCTATGAAATATACACTGAAGGAAATTCCCTTCATCTGTATTATCTTCTATTTTCTGATTTTTTTTCGATCACTTTACGTTCAACATAAAGTTGATGGTTTGTTTCATGGTTGTCGTCGTTCGTTCATTCGTTCGTTCATTCATTCAGTCATTTTCTCATTGCGATTTCATGGTTGCTGCAAAAATCACAGAACGATTTTGTCGCCAATGTATAAATAATTAACATACACAAGAAATGTTTGTGTTTTACGTTGGTGAATATTTTGTTGTGCGATATAATTTTTTGCAATTAATATTTATGTGTTAAAAATCTCTAAATCCAACAAATAATTAAAGTAAATTTGGTTTATTATTATTATCGAAAGTAATTATTAGAGTTTGGTTAAAAAATGGATGCCATGGAGTTGCTTCATTCAGATATTGTGATTGTGTCAATGGTTTATTTTTGGTACATTTTTCCAAACAAGATTATTCTAGAAAATGGTTGTAGAAAAGTTTCGTTGATATCGAAAATACTTGCATTATAATTACAAAATCTACACTTACAATTAATGTCTCCTTAGAACTAATTTCAACTGATCGTTACGATTAGAAAAGTTTGCCTTTTTAATGTAGAATTCCGCTCAATTAGAAAAAAATATATATGTAAATATAAAGTATGACAATGTACAAAGATTATTCGTGCATATTTTTATACTTAATAACCTAAATTTCACATATAAATCACTTAAGAGTTTTAGAATTTTTACTATTAAACACAACACTACTAGAAACCACGTAACACTTTATTTTTTGCCATCCTTAACAGTAATATATTTTAACTAACAACAAATAAATTCATTAACCTACCTGAATCAGAAGACATCGTCACGTTTTAACACAATATAACACTTTATAATAACTGCTTTCTATTTAATGTTCACAAAATTTAAATAAAATATGTTGTGAACCCGATAAAAATTATTTTGAACTAAAACTATTATATATATGTACTATGTACATCCCTTTTCATTTGTTATTCTAGACTCTTTCTATTCATGATCGTTCTGTTAAAAAGTTGGAGATAAACCATCTCGCTGCAGCAATTGCAGAAGAGAAAAAAGACGAAAGACGAGCAATTTGATTGGTTTAAAAAAATCACTGAACGAACGAATGAAGGAACGACGACAACCATGAAACAAGCATAACACAAAGTATTAGAAAAAACGAAATGGAAGAAAAGTTATATAGGTAATTGAATATGTATTTCACACAAAACTTTCTACAATTCTCTCTTGAGAAAGCCTGACTGCGTTGTATAGCTCTCTTACACATATTTAAAAATATATGCTGGTTAGTGTATTGGTACCTACGAAAAACCATATAAAAAAAATTCAAATTACCACTACTAATTCCAATGGATATCACACACTACTTAATATCAATACCATAACCATATATATATACGATATTATTTCACAAATACATTCACCATGATATATATTTTTATAGCATTAGTATACATTTCGTTGGGCTTTCTCAAGAGAGAATTTTAGCAGGTTTTGATTTCACAAAATATATAGAACGTATCTGTGATATTTTATGTGAAGGGATGAGGAAGAAAAACAAAAATTATGGAATGTATATGTGCAATACAATCATGCGGGAAGCATTATTAATTTTTTGTTTCATATTTCATTATGAATTTAGTCAAAGCCAACACAAATACATGTAAGCAGCGCTACTCGTTTATGACAGATTACTTTAAAAAAAATGTATATCTACTTGGGTCAGTGTGTTAGTGATTTTTACGTTATGTTTATGTATTTTGAATATGAACAAAACCAACAGCAATTAGTAGTACATTAGTGTTGGTTTTGATATGAAACAAAAACATCTATAATTCCAAGACGAATTATAGTTTGTTATTGAATGAAAACGACCACTGAAGGTAGTATTGGTAACTAAATGACGACGGCAACGTTGTATATTATTTGACATTTATTTTCATACAAATACATATTTACTTTTTATTTTTACACTCTTGACAAAAATATTGTATTAGTTCAAATTCATTTTTGAATTTAATAAAAAAATAATTAAGATAATATAAATTTAAAAGATGTCTTGATGTTGAAAATCGAATTGTGCCTTAATACTTTTATATTTAACGTGTTTAAAGCATTTAAATATGTACGATTTTTGTGTTTTTTAAAACAATGAAATGTGCTACTTTTTGGTCTACGAGTGTTATAAAGATAGGTTAAATCTTTTTCCTGTCGAACACGAACACTTAACACACTACGCACAGTGTATTATCGAAAACATCTGTACGACAAACATATGACATCTTGTTTTCTGGTGTACAATTAATTAAATTATTTCATTAAAACTAAATAAATTTAATTATTTATTACACTGACATGTTTAGGTAAAGGCCAAGCGAGTCATTGTCTTCAAACATTTATCTCGAATAACAAATGACGAACAAATATTTAGCGTATTTTGTACGCTAAAAACTACTTTAGTACTTTTGTAAATTACAACAAAAATTGCACTAACCAGAAAAATTAAGTAATTCAAAACGTAATTTGAATTATTTAATTCAAGCTCGAACAAATAAAATACTATTTATGTTGAGAATTAACAACATAAAACCTTTAATTAAATCGAAAAAATAATTCTCAACTTATATTCTAGAGAAAAAAAAATATCCAAATGTTCATCCATACGACCATACATTACAAATTTTTCTCAACAAAATATTTAATATACTGATTGTTGTTGTTATTTATTTTGTTGTTCCAAGAAACATACACATAAATAGGTCTTGTTTTATTCGATATTATTATACGGCGTTGCCGTGAATGTAAATTGTTGTTGTTTCTAATGTATTTTTTGTTTATTAATACCAAAACAAATTATATTAGTGTTGGTCAATTTTATTATTGAAAGTCTATATGTACACAACCAACACTATAACCAGTAGTCACTTTGTACCTTTAAATTTTGAATAGTTCGTCTTGGAATTATAGATGTTTTTGATATGAAATATAAAGATTTATTTTATGTAGTTTTTTAGACGGCGATGGGGATGCACCGATGTATTTACTTTGGTTTTGAATTTTGAGCGATATAAATTATTTTCTTTCAATCTATAACTACCAATAATCTGTCTCGTTTTGCTGTAAGTTGTACATAACATTTAGAATAGTTATTAAATAATTCATTTAAATCGTGTGAAAGTGGTTGTGTTTTTTTTATAGTGGGTTTTGGCTATTCGAACCAAACCATAATTAAATGTAAAGTTTATTAAAAATTTTGCAAGCCATTTGTTCGTAATTTAAAATTGAAAGAAATATTTGTCATAATATTTTATTTAACTGTTTTTGAATTGAGGGTCTTGGTTAAAGAAGTATACATTTTTGTAAATTCGTGTGATCTTTGCCATTTATTGGATATCTCATATCTGCCGTGTTTGACGTTTTACCATAATGCAATCGGAAGTTGTATGTTCATGTGTAATTGATAGTTTATTTGGAATATCTTTTGTTTCGAGGTCATTTGAAGAAAAGCTCAAATTTATACATAATGGAAAACCGACACCAAAATTAAATATAGTAACTCAAATTAAAAATTGTAAACGATATTTCTCACCAGAGTTTTATAAAACAACAGAATGGCTAACTGGTTGCGTTGCAACGTCCAAACTTTATTGCTGGTCGTGTTTGTTATTCAACAAAGAATATACTGTATGGAATAGGCAAGGATTTTCGGACATAAATAATTTAAGCAAGGCCATCAAGCGACACGGAACACAATCGAATTCCCATCTTTGTTCTATTCTAGAATTTAAAAAATTTGGGAGCCAAAGTCGAATAGAACATTTTCTAGATGCATCACGTAAACTTTCAATCCAACAACATAATGCTAAAGTTAAACAAAATAGAGAACTTTTAAAAAATTTAATAGACGTGGTTTGTTTTTTGGGCATGCAGGAACTGGCATTCCGAGAACACAATGAGACGGAAACTTCTTTGAATAAGGGAAACTACATTGAGCTAATCAATTTATTAAGCGAGCACAACACGTCTCTAAAATCACATTTAGACAGTGCTACGATATTTAAAGGGATATCACCCGACACTCAAAATGCCTTGATATCGTCAGTGTCAACAGTTATAAAGAAACATATTTTTATGGAAGTAGAAAAAACCAGTTACGTATCCCTAATCTTGGATGAGTCTACCGATGTTGTGACCAAGTCACAACTTTGTACGGTTTTAAGGTTTATCGATAAAAATGGCAATATTTTTGATCGGTTCATTTCATTTGTTGACGTTTCTGATGCCCGTACAGCTTCCGATTTAGCTGAATATGTTTTAAATTTTATAAATATTAACAAATTAAATTCGAAAATAGTCAGCCAAAGCTATGACGGTGCGCCTGTAATGGCAAGTGAAATCAATGGTTTACAAGCAAAAGTTAGACAATCAATTCCGAACGCTATTTTTATTTATTGTTTTGCACATAAATTGAATATTATTCTCACACATTCATGTAAAAAAATTAAAGCGTGCCAATCTTTCTTCGGAGATTTATCGGCGATGGTTAGTTTTTTTATTCATTCTTCAAAACGAATGGCAGCTCTTGATAAACTCGTTGCAAAACGATTGCCAAAAGTCGCTCCTACTAGATGGAAGTATAATGGGACACTTGTGTCCGTTATTTTAGAACATAAAAACCAATTAATTGAGTTATTTTCATTAATTTTAAATGACGAAAATAATATGTGGGACGGAAATACAAAAAATTCTGTCCGTGGATTTTTATCCTCATTTTCCAATGGGAAATTTTTAATTTTACTCAATTTATTTAATAAAATTTTTCCGGAAACTGATATTCTGTATAATATTTATTTTAGAAAATGTTGGAATAGATAACATACCTGGACGGCGCCGTAACAATACCTGGACGGCGCGGTAACAATACCTGGACGGCGCGGTAACAATTTAAGTATCGAAGATCAATATAAAAGTCTTTATTGTGAAATATTCACCAATGTTATATCAGAAATTAAAACACGATTTGAAGGTTAAAATAAATTTAAATTTTTTGGTTTGATGCAGTGCGATCGCTTCAAAGAATTTTCAAATATTTCCGCTGGAATATTTTGAAAATTTAAAAGAAACGTACCCAGAATTATTCGATTTTCCAACATTAAAGTCTGAGCTAACGGTAATGTATCGTGATTCCGACGTACAAAATTGTACCAATTTAAAAGAACTTTTACAATTTTTAATCGATAAAGATTTAGAAAATACATTTGTGGGATTTTCTAATTTATGTAAGCTGATT
This sequence comes from Tipula helvola, assembly GCA_963556165.1. Lineage (NCBI taxonomy): Eukaryota > Metazoa > Arthropoda > Insecta > Diptera > Tipulidae > Tipula > Tipula helvola. The sequence goes on along the minus strand of OY744481.1, from coordinate 174,242,738 downwards.
TACACCATAGCTCCAACAAGTACATCGGCCGAACGCAGCTTTTCAGCTTTAAAACGAATTAAAACTTATTTACGGAATAGTACCGGAGCTAACCGTCTAAGTGGCTTAGCAACTATTTCTATTGAGAAAGACATAATAAAAAAACTAAAGGATTTCAACCGCTTTTATGATGAGGTTATAGATGACTTTGCAGCTTCTGAACGACGCTTAGAATTGAAATATAAAACATAATCTTATTTTTAGCTTTTATTTGTATTTTCATTTTTTCATTTACTGAAAGTTATGTTAAATAATAGATATTACAAAAATTAATAAAAAATATGCCTGAAACTATGCAAAAGAGTTTTAATCCGGTCTTCATGCGTTATACCATAGACATTCATACTAGATTTCTCATTTAATAGTAACTAAAGGAAAAAAACAAAAACTTCTGATAATTCCAATGTATCGTTGTGTTGTGTATTTTATAAGGCAATGATTTTAGAATGCGTTGCAAATATAATACGTATATGCAATACACCGATAATATTTGAATGGAAAATTTTTGTTTTTATTTTCTGTTTTTAGTCAAATGAGAGATCTATTATGATTGTCTATGGTTATACGTTACAATGCAAATATGTAGATTTGTTTATAAATTAGTATATAAAATTTATAATTAATTAAATTAAAATTAAAAATAGCAATAGATATGAAAATAAATTAATACAGATTACATGATATAAAATGTTATGGAGAATTATAATATACGGCTCCACGAATTAAAAAAGGCTGAAATAAAAAAGTGTTCATTAATGAAATAAAAATAGCGAATATTGTATGAAAAAGTACGAACACCTGTTACTTTTTTTAATTCATTTTTTTCACAAATTTTCTGAAATAAAAAATGTATTCTTTTTCATACAATATTCGCTATTTTTATTTCATTAATGAACACTTTTTTTAATTCAGCCTTTTTTAATTCGTGGGGTCATAATATACTGCTGAATATATTTTTAAAACGACGCCGTGTACATACACGGCCACGAATACAATATACCTGTTTCCCTGGTGGTCCGAACTAAAAATTAATGTTGTAGAAAAATAATTAATGAATTATATTTCACGAAACAACTTCACAATTCCCCAAGAGCGTTTCTAAAGTTAAATTTAATGTAACATGTAATTTATTTGGTTAAAACACTGAAAACAAGATTCCAATTTCCAATATTATGCAACATTTCTGACGATTCACTATGTTTAACAATTATGGAAAAAGGTCTATTCAGAAAAACAAAAAACAACCGCATAAAAATACCAAATTGTACAATCTCATAAGAGTAGAGAGAGAAACCAAAAACTTGAATTTTCATGTACAGAAACAGGAATAGAAAATTAACTGCCTATATATATTTGAACGATTTTAATTAAATCTAAATTTGAGATAATGTATTTGGACTTTATGCACTAATTACATAAATTTATAGACATGCATTTTTAACTACACAACATTATTTCGCTATAAATTACAAACATTGCTTGTTTAATGTTTCCCGATATATTGCATTTTATCCATATTGAAATTTTCACTATTTTACACTTTCACTCACAAATTTCATTTCCACTTAATTAAATTAAATTAAATTAAAATAAAATAAAATAGAATAAAATTAACTATGCTTTACATACACTACATTAAATAAATAAATAAAATGAATTAAATTAGATAAAAATTATATTCTCAAAGAAGACGACAAAAACACGCCCTTCTTCTTCGAGCGTCAACGACCGACCTCTCCAGTTAAAATGTTCATGTAAAACAAAAATAGTAGGATAATTTTAAAAGTAGTTTTGCATGATTTGACAAGATCTCAATCTGCTACGACTTGCAGTTCCGTACACAATAATTCCGTAAACAATTCTGGAGTGAATAAATGTAAAATACATCAATCAAAGTACATAGCTCGGCACACAAAAGGAAAGTTTCCTTTATGGAAAATACTTAACCCTGTGTGTGTACACTGGGTCTTTGAAGGGAGACAGTCACAGTCAAAATGTCCCTCTCACGAATTGTGGGCTTGCTTCGGCTACCCCTCTAAGAAATCTAGGTAGAAGTGGGCGCTAAAAGCCCAAATGACTCCGGGGTCTGGCAGTTTACTTGCAAACGCCAGCCAGCGCAAATCATGTCTGTCCCCTAAAAGGGTCAATGTACAAACATCGTTGGTATTTTCGAAGGTAAATGAATGCAGTTTTTTGCGTTTCTCGTAGTTTTTCAGTTTTTCCATGGCTAAAAAAAATGTTTTATGTAATTTGATGCTCTTTTGGCTATTTTTTACGGACTTGTGGCGGTTCACCCAATACACCACTACAATAATCATTCATAATATTCCTCCGGCGCCAACATAAGCTCACCGCGCATTGGGTGCCTACGGTCTCATCCGGTACACATTTTTATTGTACGTCTTCTGCCGGGACCAATCAAAAACACGACAACACCAAAAACACACAAACAACAAAAGTTAACCAAAATAAAATTTATTCAGTCTCGTCTCAAATTTATAAACAACAACACGTTGGTCCATAGTGTTGCCTTTCGGCCATATATTTAGTTTCGCCTTTTGATGGTGTTAAATAATAAAATATAAAATTGTTCAAAATAATAAATTATACATTAAATTAATTTACAAAAACTAATTCTGTTTGCAGTTGGAAGGAAAACAAAAAACAATGTATTCTTGTGCATCGTTCGAAACGTCGGTTTGCGATGATCATCGAACGCACTTTTACCACAATTGCGCACTGTAAATTCCTTTTTTGTCACTAATTATTATCAGTATTTTATAATTTTTGTATTTGCAACAATAAAAACTCATTTTGTGCTAAATAATTACCGTTCCGTTTATTGTGACATGTCTGAATCCGTAATCTATTCCCCATATTCAGGCGCTTAAATAATTCAACTTTTTGGAGCCCACGCCAAAGACACTATATTTTTTTGAAAGCTCATAGCCTAAGCTATAAAAGCCTATAACCGTTTGTTTTTTAAAATGTGAATAGATTAGTTACGAACTTTGTAACAAAATTCGATTTTTTCTGCTTTTTCGACTATTCTTCAATTTTTATTACCAACGGTTTTAAACTTTGAATTTTGGCAACTTCTGGGCCATATAGTAAACACTTCAAGTACCCCAGAATTTTTTCAGATTTTTTGAATGCTTAGAAATCTTTGAAAACCCGACTGTTCCCTGAAAGACCCAGTGTACACACCGTGTTTCAAAAAATATAGTGTACACACGCATGGTTAATATACGTATTTGATGTGGTGCAGAAGAAATTGATACATCGCCAATTGTATTATCCCAATTTTCATCGTTTTCAAGTAAATTGAATAGTTGGTTAGTTTAATTGCTTCTCGTTATGTTACACATACATACATTATTATTTACAGTTCTTAAATTTTCGATGATGTTGATCCATGAACATAAACTAATAATGAACGTAAATAATAACATTCTGCATTGTTTGGGTGTACATCATATAATATTCCCAAAGCATGGGTAGAAAATATATTTATTTGATCTTCAACTCGAGTTCCTTGTGTGTAGAATGTGACATGGAGTTCCAGGCAAATTAAATTAATTTAGAAATTCAATTGGGTAATTCACAAATTCATCTGGATCCATAACAAAATCAATGGATTTGTATGTTTTGGTTTGGCCACGAATCTTACTGTGAATGTCAATATTAATGTCACTAACGTAACGATTTCTATAATTACGTAAAATATTAGAGATGAGATGAGTGTCTACTAAACTCTAAATATTCATTGGTAGGACGAATCGTTGGGATAAAGGGAGATCAGGGTAAAAGGGAATTTTATTTTTAGTTATCTGGGATGATTGAGAATAGAACAAAGCCCACGACTAAGATAAACTCTGAAGACTGAGCTCAGGCAAAACAAATTGACCCCTCTCCGGGCGGTGTGTGAATATGTTAAAAATATTTGGTTAAAAATTTGGTCAAAAACAAATTATGTTTGAATTAGTTAAAAACTAAAATTTTGACAACTAAACAACAACATGAAGCGCATATAAAAATCATTTTCCTATTTTGTAATCAAGTAGTTTGTCAAATGAGCCTATACATTAAGAAAATACAAAAGAAAACACGTTGTGATTATGCATCAACTGAACCAATATTAAAAAAACGAGGTTATGTTTTTAACACGCTTGCCAAAATGTATATACGAATATGATCCCTACAGTCATACATTTTTTTATTTTTTTTTTGTTTGTGGTGACTAAATTTTTTTATTTTAACTTTAAAATGTCCAAATTTACATTTTTAACTGGTTTTTAACTAATTCGCACATGGCCCTAATCATAAAACATTTATCAATCTGGCAAATAACAGAATAACTTAATGTTTGAATTATATAAGTTTTGTTAATTTGCATGTAATTTAATTTTGTTTTGTATATATTAAAACTAAATTAAATTCCACTGAATTTAATTAAATTTATTTGGACTTACTCGTAATGACACAACAAAATCAAAATCCCAAAACGTTATTAAAAATAAAAAAAAAAATAAAAAAAATTTAAAATTCTTTTATGTAAATTATGTTGTCGACCATCATTTGAATCAATTAGAATTTAATTAGTTTTTTTTGTGCTTATCATGTTATGCGGAGTTTCACTGGTAATCCGCATCAACTGTGTGTATTAGTCTATGGGGATATATAAATTTAATCATTTTCTATCCTACTTAGAGAATCGTAATCAGTTTTTTTTTTGCTCTTGGGTTCTTAATATCGGTTCCGCGGAACTCATTTTCTGAAAAATGATTTTAAATTATGTACTACGGTTGTTCATAAAGTCTTTGCATATCTACTTTGACGAAGGGCATGGCTCATTTATAATAAGTATTCAACATGCTAATTACATTTGTGAAAAGTTTCTTAAAATCGGTGTTAATACAACCAGTAATGTGTATTGGGTCGCACCGAAGTGAAGCTAGCAAGTAAAGTTAGCACGAGTAATTTGAAAATGTACGAACGGCAACATTTTTAATCAAAGGCTTAAACCAGTTTTTATTTGGTACAGAGAATTAATTCTAAAAACAGCCTTACGAAATATTACGAAAACTTAAAGTAATGGCTGGCAATAAACCGGCACACAAAAAATTAATATTTGAGATACAAAAAAATAATAAAACGGCACAAATTAATGAGCAACAAACAAAAATTTCTTTGCATCACAATAATAATTTGGCAACATTTATAATTTTTTGGCACTATTGGAAGGGTACACAAAAATTATTTTTTGGCATCGAAATAAACATTTTGGGCGACAAAAATAATTAACTGGCAACAAATTTATAAATAAAAAAATTAAATTAGTTTTAAAATATTCTGGAAAATTGAGATCCCTAATTTAACTTAGGAGCCAGGATAAGCAAACATGTCGCACTGCGTGCCGCACGTAGGAACGGATTATATAGAATCTATTAATGACACTGCAATATTTTATATCGATCCCCCATCAAATATTAAATAATACAAAATCGATTAAATTTAATTTTTTGTTTCGATTTTTTTTTTTTTTTTACTACTAAAAATTATTTTTTTCTGTTCCAAAATATTATATTTGTTGCCAATTTATTAATTTTGATGTCAATGTTTGTCGCCACAGTATTTAATAATGTCCTTCAAAAATATTTGTTTGTTTTTTCATATGTGGTGCCAAAATATTATTTGTGATGCCAATTTATTATTTTTGATGCTAATGTTTGTCGCCAAAAAATTTTTCTTGTATGCCCGTTTAAATTGTCCCTAATTATTGAAATTTAAAAGTTTTTCCTAAAAAACAAAAATTTATAGTAAAGCACTAAACCAGAGCCTTCTAGAGTATAGAGCCATAATCATTATGACGTATTTTTTCGAAGATTTTTTAGTGGTATAACTTTTCACTAATTCCCATAGCAATCCATAGTAAAAATGGTGTTTTTTAGCTTCAAGTTTTTCAATGAAAAAAGCAAAAATGTTACAAAATTTTTATACAAAAGTGTTCTACATATATTTAGCAGCAATATACAAGAGGGTTTAAGTATATATTAATTGCAGAAATATTAAAATTAAATTATTCCTAAAATATATTTTTCAAACTTTTATTTTGAAAAATACATCAAAGTTGGCTCTGACGAATTAAAATAATACTTGCTAAATTTATCTTTAGTTTTACTAGTGTACGTTAGATGTCTCAGATTTATACAGAAAAATACGAAAAAGATTGTTTAATCGCAAAATTATGACACGTTCTTAAATATTTTGTGAATTTGTTTTGCTTTTCCTACAACTTTTGAACTCAAATTTCCCCAAGTGGCAATTTTTGGTACGATTTTTCAAATTGTTTACTGCCGACTGCCATCTATGTATATTGACTTAATGCACACGATTTGTAGTAAGCTTTTCTTTTTAATTTGACCAGTGCTGAGATGTTCTAACATCACTTTCGATTCGTTTTCGATTGTGTTTTGTCTCTTGTAACAAGAACAAAATTCTACGCTATTTTCTTCTTTCATTACAATTTTTCTAATGCGATCTCAGCCTTCTGTATACATTTCCTTTTCTTCACATCGATAAAATATCGCAAACAAATTTTTTTGTGATAAAGAGTGATGAATGAAAGTAGAAACAGAATGATGTTTTATGCGAGCATGCTGAGATCGCAATAGAAAAAGCTTAATTCAAAAGTCGAAATAGTATACAATTTTATTCTTGAAAAGAGAGACATGAATACTATCGAACATCGAAAAAAGTGATGTTAGAACATCTCAGCACAGAACGCTGTTGTTATGAACTTTTTTTTATATTTTAGTTTAAATAAATCAATTATTACAAGAAAATGAAAACGATTTACTTAAACGATATTCATATATGTTGAAATTCAAACATTTATGAAAATATTTCAGAAATCATAATTAAGAATTTGCAACGTTTTCATTTATAAATTTGTCTTAGGGAAAAAAGTGATTTCCCATATGTTTTATGTGTTTTACTATGAAAATTTTGGCTTTTTCGTCGTTTCTAATTCCCTTATAAAAGCTTCATTTTTTAGATTATGGCTTGTATAATCAAGGTTGCTTTGACTAAACCCACTAAAAAACGAACAGAAAAACTGCTTTTGATTTTTTCGATATTATTTCAAAATTATTGCTCTATTGTGTCTAAAATCCTATGGGTCTTGACCGAATGCACCATACAATACTATTTTCAATTTCAAAAAATTAAAAACTATTGCTACGTTTTTGCCTTGCCAATCTAGGTTCGAGTCACTGGATTAGAGAGTAAAACAACTCGCTTCAATTTATTTACCACAAGCAATTATTACAATCTCTCACAACATCATTTTACTTCACTAATTCACTTTTTAAATTACTCGGTTTTATCTATACATTATCGCGTTCCAAATAACAATACATAATCCAATTCGATCTCATTCGCCTTTTTATATACTGAAACCAAACTTCTAGAAATGTCATGCTCTTTCCAGTAAGAATATCTCGTACAATGTGGAATGTTGTGGCATAACCGTAACCTAGGTGCCTCTAGTAGTAAACTTTTTGCTTTTAATCAACTTATTCTACTCAATATTATGTATATGTATTAACCCTAGGTGGCACAAATCACCTCCTCTTTAGAGGGCCAGCCTGTCCAAATGCATCACCTTCCGTTGACCTCGATGTTCTTTCTGAATCCGTTAAACCATGTTAACAGGTGTCAATGGTCCCCATCCAGGTGATGACAGTGTATGGTCCTTCTCTTGCTGGTTGTAGCTTCAGTGATAATCCCTTCTTTCGTTGCGGGTTGTGAAGCCATACTAATTGCCCTCTCCCTGTAAGCCTTAGTTATTTACTCGTATGTCATAATATATAATCGATATTCGATATTATGAAATTTCATCCAATCACTTGACATCAAACAAATTAGTGTATCTTATTAAGTTCTTTTTCCATCCGGTCTACGTAACCCTGTGCACATAAAGTCGCTGATGGTAGAGCCCCAAATTTAACCCAGATAATTGTAGGTTATGCCCAAATAAGGTTTTAGTTGGTGTTTTTTCTGTTGTGTCATTTATTGCTGAGCTATAGGCTATCAGGATATTCCTCCAATGTGCCATTCAAACTTTCCACCATACCGTCGGACTGTGGATGCAAAGGCGTGGTTCTCGTTTTGTTTATACCGAGCATCTGGCATATTTCTTGAAATAATACCGACTCAAAATTGACTTCCTTGATCGGTATGAATCTCCATCGGCAATCCAAATGTGCTAATCCAGTTGTTAACCACGGCATCAGCTATTGTTATTATCTCCTTATTGGAAATGGGGTACACCTCCTGCCATTTGCTGAAATAATCCATTATCACCAACACATTTTTATTGCCGCTCTCGGTGCCCCGCTTCATCCATTGCAATTCTCTCGAATGCTGCTCCGACGTTATATTGTTTGATGGTTCTACGATTTATACGTGCGTGTCCCTTCACCGCACCACATTTGTTACATTTTTGGCCCCACTCTATCACCGACTGTCTACATCCTGTGTAGTAGTAGAATCGTTGATGTATCTTGGCAAGTGTTCTATTGATTCCGCCACTTACTCCTCCGTGATACTCTTTCAGGATTTCCGCAATCCGGCAAGCCTTCTTTACAATCTAAGTTTTGTCCGCGACCTCGCTCCAAGCGGGCCGGTGTCCCTTTCCCTTCAATTGGACGATAACCGATAAATCCGTGCCATCTAATAACTCTTTCCTGATCATTTCGTTGGTCCATTCCTCATCAGGCAGCAGTTGCGTAAGCCTAGCGTAGATGATGCCTTCCTTTACTTCAACGTGACCACAATGTTTACATTCTACTGGACTTGTTCATCTTGATAATGTGTCGGTATTTCCTTGTGCACTTTTCTTTCGATGTTCTGGAAATCGTAGCATTGAAGACGTTCGAATTTGTCATTGATCTTACTGTATTTAGAATGATTCAAGCAAGAGTTTGGTTAGCCCCACAGTATCTAATTTACTCATGGAATAAATTGAGACTAAAGTTTTCAACGCATCTTCGCTTAAACCTAAATTTTATTTTTTTAAAAACGTGATGGGTTTAGCTTACGCCTCTAAAAGTTCCACAAACTTGATAATTTACCGAAATACGGGTTTACATTGATAATATGAAGCGGCACTCATAAAAATAAGTATTTTGATATTTGTTGATTGAACTGTGCAAACTCGGCCAATTTTAATAGGAAATGTCTAATCCAATAATATTTTTTCTGAGCTCGCAAAAGTCAACTCGAATCCACTGAATGAATGGTTTAATCTCGCAATGTTGCCACTATGTTTAAATGTATAAATTATAAAATAAAAATTATCGGATTAAAACAGAAATTAGATTAGATCGACTCGGGCCCGGGCCGGCGTTTCAGTTCGTTGTTCCAACTCAAAAGCCGATTGATATATTTTTCTTTAGAGTGGCAAGCCTCAATTCAACTTGCACCTGGCACATTTTGCTACTAATCGATAGTACAGAACCATACACCTGTAGTGTACGCCCATGTCCTAACTTAATTTCTAAAAGGCATTTTATTTCCCGTAAAGAGGCTAGAACGAAAGAGCATTATAAAAATGCTTACTTTGGTGTACTTAATTGGTTGAATCCAAAGTTGAAACACCGACTAAACGGCACAGTGGTTAAAATTGCGGCGTTTGGATCGAGTGGTGCCAGGTTCGAATTCTAAGGAGGGAGGGATTCTTGCAAAGAGGGTTTTTCAGGTTTCTTCTCAAAGATTACTCGTATTCCATGCGGAATTCATATATAGCTTGTACAATTTAGTATTATAATTACAACGCTTTATTCTGTTTGATTTATTTTCGTCTTTACTATTATTTATTACCACAGATATTAGGAAAGTATGCCTGCAATAAAATTGATAACACGCTAATAAAATTATACTATTTAAAAACAAAACAGTATTCTCTCGCTATTGAACTATAATAACTTATCCGGTTTTTCAAACACCTTTATTTGGGAGAGAGACAAACTATCGAGAGTCAAAATCCCGAGGGTTTGAAAAAATCCTGAGATTGCAGAATCCCGAGTATACACAATCCCAAGGAGGGTACAAAATCCCGCCGATACTAAATACCGAAGATACAAAATCCGTAGGGTACAAAATCCCGAAAGCTTATGAAAATTTCAAAATCTAGTTGTTGCACAATTGGTGGAGTTTTCCCTTGATTTAAAGATACACATGAAAAATCGTACATCGAATATAGGGATGGTTATAACGGGATACCATCATACCCCATTAAGTTTTTGTTAACTACTATATGAAAACAAAAAGAAGCTACATAATTTCGTGTCACAAACAAACGTAAATATTTTTACAATAATGTTAATATTTTTGAAATTTTTCTGATGTTTTCCTGTCATTCTTGCTCAAACGGTCCAATGTTAAGCGGCTTTGAGGAGTTCTCTATTTTACTATGTAAATTATTATTAAAAAATACAAATTTTTCAAAAATGGTTCAATCACTATGAATATTATGATAGAATTTCAAAAAATCGTCAGTGCGGGATTTGGGGCGGCAGCCCCCATCCTCCAAGATATTAAACAAATTAAAATAATATTTAAAAAATTTGTTATTTTTAAAAAAACTTGCTTTTTTGGGATTTTTGTTTTTTATGGGATTTTTTTATTTTGGATAACGATACCAACCCGTAAATTTGCCCGGGATCACTACATTTGCCTGAAAAAAAAAATCCAAAAATTTTAAAATCCAGAATAGTTGAAAATTAAAAATCCAGAAAAATCAAATCTCTAAAAAAATCTATAAATTACCGGAAAAGCAATCCAGAAAAAATATTTTGTTTAAAATAAATGAACAAAAAAAATCAATTTTGTTGGCATTTTTAGACTTTTGTCGTCACTTGAAACATTTGTGGAACAACTATCAGTAGGAGCGATACGAGCGATGCACATTGGGCATTGCGTTGCTAGAGCCAATTCCATGCTTGGTTTTATTAAGCGTTGGACTGGGGATATTTATGAACCTAGATGAAACGGAATTATTTTATAGAGTGTTACCAAATAAAACATTGGCATTTAGGTGAAAAATAATTACGGCGGTAAAAGTGCAAAAGATAGACTCACTATTTCTTTAATAGTTTAAATGAATAGCGTAATCAAAAAACCTATTGTTGTTGGTTAGTCGAATAATCCACATGCCTTTAAAACAATAGACGAAAGATCTTCACCGTGGATGACATTTACGATCATTGAACAAATTCCACAGGATTTTAACAACGAAATGATCAAGCAAAACAGAAACATTCTGCTGTTTCTCGATAAAGCAACGTATGCAACAAAAACTATTGTCTGCAATGGATACAGTGTCCAAATCATTTGATTTAACGAAACGGACCAATATATTGGATGCAATTTGCTTTATTGTGCATTCAATAAATCTAAAATAAAATGTTTCAAAAAATGTGGATTTGTTTCGGACGAATGGCGATCATAACAATAGTGCGTTGATTTTTTAACAATTGGCGATGGAGTATTTTTTGAAAACGACGAGATATTGAATGAGCAGCAAGCTCAACTTCTTCATCTATAAGAACAGAAGAAACAGGAAACAACTCGGACAGTGCTGAATAATCAAAACCACGATAACCAAGCATCTGGAGGAAGCCCAAACATATCCACTCGATACTAGTGATTCAAAATTATTAAACTTAGTGTCGGAGTGCTAAATTACTATCCATTTCCATATGTACTAGTAAACTGAAGCAAACAACGATGGATAATTTTGTAAACGCGGTTCACTAGATCTGAAGACAGCACTATTTTCATATTTTTATATTACATAGGGGAATTATTTTTAATTAATATGTTTATGTACATAGTACATACATACCAGGGACCAAGTGACCATAGAAGCAAGGGAAGCACTGCTTCCCTTAAAGTTTTACATTTTCCAAGAAAAACTTCTCTTTTTTACAAAATAACAATTTGAAACCATTAGAATAATATAACAGTTGCATTCAACCTTTAGAAATGTAAATACTCAAATTAATCCAACTTGAAATAAAAAATCCTATAAGTACATATGTTCGTCATTCCAATTAAAAATAATCAGAAGTCTAATCTGTTTATTTGCTGCAAAGGTTTTTGAAACTGTATTTGAATTTTTTCACCAAATTTTTCATTGCTTGCATTTCATTTCACGCAATTTCCCCTTAACCCTTATGTCTATGGTGGGTTACCCGGGTAACCTTACGCAAAATAGAAGAAAATGGAATTTTATTTCTTATACAAATGACAAATCGGTTCTAAAATTCATTAACATTTCATTTTACATATTTAAAAAATCAAGATAATAAAAATTTTAATTAAAAGAAAACCAAAAATAAATTTATTCGGAACAAGCAAGACACACATTTCGTTGTAAGAAGTGTTCATTAGAAATGGGAAGATTGCACATCGTACAGCATTTGCGAGTTTTCTCTTGGGTGTTGATTGTTGAGTTTTTGCAGATAATACATTCTCCTACTACTGCAATTCATCTCGCAGCATCCCTTAGGGGGCTTAGCTTTCCAGCCGCTGATTAGAAATTGGTTTACCTAACATTCACTCTATACCGGATTATGTTGAAAATTGTCGGATACAGTGCTTGATCTACTGTAATTAGAAGGCATCTCGAACTATATTCCACGGTCTTGTGGAAAATTCTTCGTCTGTGGGTTATGGCCTGAGATTGAGGAATATTTTCCCGGCAAATTATATTGGCAGCTAATGCTGCCAATGTCAACTGTATTGAAAAAAAAAACCATGGGCTATCTTTGGGTTTTCCTTTTTATCGTGTGATTCTGATTATATCTGGTTTATTGAGTGAGCCTGACGTTGAATCACAATGATATATCGTCGATAAAAGTAACCCGGCTTTCTTTTTTTTAGGCACATATGAACGTAAGGTACAATCGTCTGAACTAAATCCAAATACCGATGACAACTCCGGACGCGATTTACATGGAAGCTTACCGTACTAAAATTTGAAAGGCTCCATGACAACAAAAGCCGAGCTAAGGACAATGTAGTAAAAATATTATCAGTCACTATATTCCTTCCAGATACTTTGAATTGGTAACACAAGTCTTTCACGACTCTTTCTTCCTTGTTTACTTCTCTAGGAATTTCGCGAATGCAACAAAAGAAATCTTTATTTTCTTTCCACAAACACAAAATGCAAAATCAAAAAGAATTTCAAAATCAAATATGAAAAAATAGTTACATTTTTAAGTGATACTCGAATAAATCTGATAAGGTTACTCGGGTAACCGTTAATTGATTAACGTAAGAAAAAAGATGGATAGACACAAGGGTTAAAAAGAATCATTGATTCTTCTGGTGGGGTATATAATTGTTTAATAAAAGAATAAAATCTAATAGACATTCTTTCTTTTCTGTCAAAAACATTGAGCATAACCTCAAAACATTTCAAAAATATCTGTAGGTGTTAGCTAAATATATTTAACGTTAAATATTACGATTAAACATGGTTCTAACATGTTGTGTGATTAATTGTTTCATGAGTGCAGACAAAGACAATAAAATAGAGTTTTTTAGGTTCCCTGTCATTCGGAATCATTCAAAACTTTCTGAGGAACGACAACGCTTTGGGAGGTTTCTTCGTTATATCGCATTGTGTGTTCAAAACATTTCTTGACCAAATGTAGTGCCGAATTTTTTTTTTTAAATGCTGCCAATGGCTTTATTCTTGAATCTTTCTACAAAAGAAACTATCATAAAAAGAAGCCGACATTAAAGATGTTTTAAATCGCGATTGGCTGCCATTGCTTGAGTTGGGTTACTACAAGGCAACTTCAACAAGCAAAAAATCAAGATACGAAAGAACGAAAAAAAGGACAGAACGGAAAGAACTGGTAACCAGTCCTCCAAAGCCAAAACCAGTTACTAGAGACTTAAATATAATCCCCACCAAGTTTTCAAGATACATTTTGTAAACGATTATCATATGTGAGGATAAATCGTGCCAAACTGAAGGTAAATTATAAACTAAATTAAAACTACGTGTTAGTTCAAATAATGTATTTGGTTATCTTTACAATTCTATTTCGATTGCGATTAGGAAAATCAAATCGAGGAATCAAAAGAAAAATGAAGATACAACCCGAGAAGATGAAAGCCTAGAGTTAAGAATAGTGCAAAGAAAACAAAATACTTTTACAGGGTTGGAAGATTACGATACGTTAGAATGTATTCAAAAGTGTTGAGCATTTTCTACCGATTAATTAACGTTTTCTGCCTACAAACATAATCAAACCATGAAATACCTCATCTGCGTCTCAGATTTTGGGAGCATAGCCTTTATACTAAAGGCTACGGGGGATGATGTAGCGACAAATTTGTTTTCGAAAACTGTGGAATTTTGGGTTTCATAGAAGAAGTAGACATAATTATGGCGGACCGAGGATTTTTGATTAAGAATCCCATAAATAAGAAAAGCCCGACTGGTTATGCCGTTTTTCAAAAATGGTAAATCCCAAGCGCCATTGAGAACAATAAAAATATTTCCAACGTAAGGATACATGTAGAACGAGGTATCGGAGTCTTCAGGCAAACATTTTTAGTAATGACCACCCGACAACCAATTACTGGTATCCCGAAAATTTTACGAAAAACAATTCTTCGTAATAACAATTCATCTAAAAATAATTCATCGAAAAACAGTTATTTTATATTATGAAGACTAAAGGAAATTGAATGCATATTGATCAACACAACAAATCAATTATTGACGCAGCTTTACTATGCTGCACGTGAAAATTATTAGAAATAACACTCATTTTTTAAATTTATTATTAACCAATTAATTAATTTATAACAATATAAAGATGTCTTAGCCAAAATCAAATAAAATTTTGATTATAACTATATTAATAAGTTCTGAATTTACAGCAAAATCATTTTCAAGTGATTTAATTGTATTTATTAATAAAAAAAAATACAATTGTTTATTCAACAATAATTTATTAATAACAAATTATTTTATTTATAAACAATTTAGACGGATTTAAGAAATTTTTGCCTGCATTGTTATTAACATTTTTGTTGTTGTTATTAACATTTTTTCTTGTTTATATATAAATAATTTTTCATTACCAAATTTTAATTGTTTATGATCTCATAAGAATTTTTTATTAAATTCTATATGAATTTATGGCCATAGAGCTTTGCCTATTCCAAATATTTTGCACCAATATTAAATAATTATATTTGTAAATAACAAATAAAATATAAAAGTTTATAAACAATTATATTGTTTATATATTTATTTTAATTAAAATATTTAATTTTCGTAATTTTATTCAATCATTGTTAAAGAAAAATCTTAAAACTCAATCAAAACAAAATCCCGTAGTAAAAAAATACTTTTTATTATGAAATTTAATGAATAGAGTTTTAGAAGAATTTTGTTTCGACGAATTTTCAAAAAGCATTAATAAGTATAGCCAATGGTGGCTTGCATTGAAGTGGGACCAAACGATGATCTGTAGTTTTTTTTTCAAGAAAATCTCTTGAGGGTAACAGGGTGTTCTATGATGACATTTTGTTGTAAAAAATTAAAATCGGCCGTCGATTTGTTCCTAAGCTGTCCTAACTATTTCTAAAAGCATTAATAAGCATAGCCAATAGTGCCTTGCAATGAAGTGGGACCAAACGATGATCTGTAATTTTTTTCAAGAAAATCTCTTGAGGCTGACAGGGTGTTCTATGATGACATTAAGGGAAAAAATATAAATCGGCCGTCGATTTGTTCCTAAGCTATCCTAACTATTTCTAAAAGCATTAATAAACATAGCCAATGGTGCCTTGCAATGAAGTGGGACCAAACGATGATCTGTAATTTTTTGCAAGAAAATCTCTTGAGGCTAACAGGGTGTTATATGATGACATTAAGGGTAAAAAATTAAAATCGGCCGTCCATTTGTTCCTAAGCTGTCCTAACTATTTCTAAGAGCATTAATAAGCATAGCCAATAGTGCCTTGCAATGAAGTGAGACCAAACGATGATCTGTAATTTATTTCAAGAAAATCCTTTGATGCTAACAGGGTGTTCTATGATGATATTTAGGGTAAAAAATAAAATCGGCCGTCGATTTGTTCCTAAGCTGCCCTAACTATTTCTAAAAGCATTAATGTGCATAGTCGATGATGCCTTGCAACGAAGTGGGACCAAACGATGATCTGTAATTTTTTTCAAGAAAATCTCTTGAGGCTGACAGGGTGTTCTATGATGACATTAAGAAAAAAAAATTAAAATCGGCCGTCGATTTGTTCCTAAGCTGTCCTAACTATTTCTAAAAGCATTAATAAGCATAACCAATGGTGCCTTGCAATGAAGTGGGACCAAACGATGATCCGTAATTTTTTGCAAGAAAATCTCTTGAGGCTAACAGGGTGTTATATGATGACATTAAGGGTAAAAAATTAAAATCGGCCGTCCATTTGTTCCTAAGCTGTCCTAACTATTTCTAAGAGCATTAATAAGCATAGCCAATAGTGCCTTGCAATGAAGTGAGACCAAACGATGATCTGTAATTTATTTCAAGAAAATCCTTTGATGCTAACAGGGTGTTCTATGATGATATTTAGGGTAAAAAATAAAATCGGCCGTCGATTTGTTCCTAAGCTGTCCTAACTATTTCTAAAAGCATTAATAAGCGATACCAATGGTACCTTGCAATGAAGTGGGACCAAACGATGATCTGTAATTTTTTTCAAGAAAATATCTTGAGGCTGACAGGGTGTTCTATGATGACATTAAGGGAAAAAATATAAATCGGCCGTCGATTTGTTCCTAAGCTGTCCTAACTATTTCTAAAAGCATTAATAAACATAGCCAATGGTGCCTTGCAATGAAGTGGGACCAAACGATGATCTGTAATTTTTTTCAAGAAAATCTCTTGAGGCTAACAGGGTGGTCTATGATGACATTAAGGGAAAAAATTAAAATCGGCTGTCATTTTGTTCCTAAGCTGCCCTAACTATTTCTAAAACCATTAATATGCATAATCAATGGTGTCTTGCAATGAAGTGGGACCAAACGATGATCTGTAATTTTTTTTTCAAGAAAATCTCTTGAGGGTAACAGGGTGTTCTATGATGACATTTTGTTGTAAAAAATTAAAATCGGCCGTCGATTTGTTCCTAAGCTGTCCTAACTATTTCTAAAAGCATTAATAAGCATAGCCAATAGTGCCTTGCAATGAAGTGGGACCAAACGATGATCTGTAATTTTTTTCAAGAAAATCTCTTGAGGCTAACAGGGTGTTCTATGAAGACATTTAGGGTAAAAAATTAAAATCGGCAGTTGATTTGTTCCTAAGCTGCCCTAACTATTTCTAAAAGCATTAATGTGCATAGTCGATGATGCCTTGCAACGAAGTGGGACCAAACGATGATCTGTAATTTTTTTCAAGAAAATCTCTTGAGGCTGACAGGGTGTTCTATGATGACATTAAGGGAAAAAATATAAATCGGCCGTCGATTTGTTCCTAAGCTGTCCTAACTATTTCTAAAAGCATTAATAAACATAGCCAATGGTACCTTGCAATAAAGTGGGACCAAACGATAATCTGTAATTTTTTTCAAGAAAATCTCTTGAGGCTAACAGGGTGGTCTATGATGACATTAAGGGAAAAAATTAAAATCGGCTGTCAATTTGTTCCTAAGCTGCCCTAACTATTTCTAAAACCATTAATATGCATAATCAATGGTGTCTTGCAATGAAGTGGGACCAAACGATGATCTGTAATTTTTTTCAAGAAAATCTCTTGAGGCTATCCGGGTGTTATATGATGACATTTAGGGTAAAAAATTAAAATCGGCCGTCCATTTGTTCCTAAGCTGTCCTAACTATTACTTTCTTTTACGTAAGTAAAATAAAGTATAGTAATCATGAAAATTTTCGACCTTGAGATTATTGAAGATTTATCTGTTTTGAGGTCCCCTGAGTCCGAAAAAGTGGGTTTCGAAATGATGTCAGTCTGTCTGTCCGTCTGTCTGTCCGTCTGTCAGTCTGTGTCCTCTCTACAGTCCAGATGGCTTAACCAATCGAACTGAAACTTCAGATTTAAGCTTTTTGGATAAATTGGGAGGTTCCAGTGAATTTTACTTCAAATCGGTCCACCGGAAGTGGCCACTCCCTTGGGCCAGAAAATTTGTTTTGCAAATATCTTAAAAAGTATAAGGTTTACAAAAAATTACTAATACAAAATGTTACCAAAAATCAAAAAAAAAATCAAAATAAACAAATTAAAAATTAAAAAAAATTAAAATTAAAAATTAAAAAAAAAATTTAAAAAAAATTTAAAAATTTTATAAAAAAAAAATTAAATATTGTTTTGCCAACACATAAATATATGTGTATATATAGCCTAATTATGCTAATTATAATTAATTTGCACACTACAGTGACATACTTCCGGTTTTTATATAAATATCACCTTTTATTTCTTTTACGTGTGTACTAATGAGTTCAAAAAATTGAGTTTTGAAGTGGTGTCTGTTGGTATATATGTATGTCTGTCAATTTGTAGTCCAAATGGTTTAAGCAATCAAACTGCAACTTCATGTTTAAACTTTTTACATAAATTTTGGGGTCCCAGCTCCCAGCTCCCAGATTCCGTAAAACAGAAAATTTATTTTGCAAATATTTCAAAAATATACAATTTACAGAAAACATGAAATAATAAAAACAATCTTAATTAAGTTTGCGGGAAATTTGAATTATAAAAGTTTCTCAAAATTCGCTGTTCGTAAAAGAAAGTCGTGTGTTGGCCACACCTCCATTTTTCTAAAAGCATTAATAAGCAAAGCCAATCGTGCCTTGGAATGAAGTGGGACCAAACGATGATCTGTAATTTTTTTTTTCAAGAAAATCTCTTGAGGCTAACAGAGTGTTCTATGATGAAATTTAGGGTAAAAACTAAAATCAGCCGTCGATTTGTTCCTAAGCTGTCCTAACTATTTCTAAAACCATTAATAAGCATAGCCAATGGTGCCTTGCAATGAAGTGGGACCAAACGATGATCTGTAATTTTTTTCAAGAAAATCTCTTAAGGCTAACAGGGTGTTCTATGAAGACATTTAGGATAAAAAATTAAAATCGGCAGTTGATTTGTTCCTAAGCTGCCCAAACTATTTCTAAAAGCATTAATGTGCATAGTCGATGATGCCTTGCAACGAAGTGGGACCAAACGATGATCTGTAATTTTTTTCAAGAAAATCTCTTGAGGCTGACACGGTGTTCTATGATGACATTAAGAAAAAAAAATTAAAATCGGCCGTCGATTTGTTCCTAAGCTGTCCTAACTATTTCTAAAAGCATTAATAAGCATAGCCAGTGGTGCCTTGCAATGAAGTGGGACCAAACGATGATCTGTAATTTTTTGCAAGAAAATCTCTTGAGGCTAACAGGGTGTTATATGATGACATTAAGGGTAAAAAATTAAAATCGGCCGTCCATTTGTTCCTAAGCTGTCCTAACTATTTCTAAGAGCATTAATAAGCATAGCCAATAGTGCCTTGCAATGAAGTGAGACCAAACGATGATCTGTAATTTATTTCAAAAAAATCCTTTGATGCTAACAGGGTGTTCTATGATGATATTTAGGGTAAAAAATAAAATCGGCCGTCGATTTGTTCCTAAGCTGCCCTAACTATTTCTAAAAGCATTAATAAGCATAGCCAATAATACCTTGTAATGAAGTGGGACCAAACGATGATCTGTAATTTTTTTCAAGAAAATCCCTTGAGGCTAGCAGGGTGTTCTATGATGACATTAGGGGGAAAAAATTAAAATCGGCAATCGATTTGTTCCTAAGCTGTCCTAACTATTTCTAAAAGCATTAATAAGCACAGCCAATGGTGCCATGCAATGAAGCGGGATCAAACGATGATCTGTAATTTTTTTCAAGAAAATCCCTCGGGTCTAACAGGGTGTTCTATGATGACATTTAGGGTAAAAAATTAAAATCGGCCGTCGATTTGTTCCTAAGCTGTCCTAACTATTTCTAAAAGCATTAATAAGCGATACCAATGGTACCTTGCAATGAAGTGGGACCAAACGATGATCTGTAATTTTTTTCAGGAAAATCTCTTGAGGCTAACAGGGTGTTCTGTGATGACATTTAAGGTAAAAAATTAAAATCGGCCGTCGATTTGTTCCTAAGCTGTCCTAACTATTTCTAGAAGCATTAATAAACATAGCCAATGGTGCCTTGCAATGAAGTGGGACCAAACGATGATCTGTAATTTTTTTCAAGAAAATCTCTTGAGGCTGACAGGGTGTTCTATGATGACATTAAGGGAAAAAATTGAAATCGGCCGTCGATTTGTTCCTAAGCTGTCCTAACTATTTTTAAAAGCATTAATAAGCAATACCAATGGTTCCTTGCAATGAAGTGGGACCAAACGATGATCTGTAATTTTTTTCAAGAAAATCCCTTGATGCTAACAGGGTGTTCTATGATGACATTTATATTAAACAATTAAAATCGGCCGTCGATTTGTTCCTAAGCTGTCCTAACTATTTCTAAAAGCATTAATAAGCGATACCAATGGTACCTTGCAATGAAGTGGGACCAAACGATGATCTGTAATTTTTTTCAGGAAAATCTCTTGAGGCTAACAGGGTGTTCTGTGATGACATTTAAGGTAAAAAATTAAAATTGGCCGTCGATTTGTTCCTAAGCTGTCCTAACTATTTCTAGAAGCATTAATAAACATAGCCAATGGTGCCATGCAATGAAGTGGGACCAAACGATGATCTGTAATTTTTTTCAAGAAAATCTCTTGAGGCTGACAGGGTGTTCTATGATGACATTAAGGGAAAAAATTAAAATCGGCCGTCGATTTGTTCCTAAGCTGTCCTACCTATTTTTAAAAGCATTAATAAGCAATACCAATGGTTCCTTGCAATGAAGTGGGACCAAACGATGATCTGTAATTTTTTTCAAGAAACTCTTGAGGCTAACAGGGTGTTCTATGATGACATTAAGGGAAAAAATTAAAATCGGCCGTCGATTTGTTCCTAAGCTGTCCTACCTATTTCTAAAAGCATTAATAAGCAATACCAATGGTGCCTTGCAATGAAGTGGGAACAAACAATGATCTGTAATTTTTTTCAAGACAATTTCTTGAGGCTGACTGGGTGTTCTATGATGACATTAAGGAAAAAAATTAAAATCGGCCGTCGATTTGTTCCTAAGCTGTCCTATCTATTTCTAAAAGCATTAATAAACACAGCCAATGGTGCTTTGCAATGAAGCGGGATCAAACGATGTTCTGTAATTTTTTTCAAGAAAATCCCTTGATGCTGACAGGGTGTTCTATGATGACATTAAGGGAAATATTAAAATCGGCCGTCGATTTGTTCCTAAGCTGTCCTACCTATTTCTAAAAGCATTAATAAGCAATACCAATGTTCCTTGCAATGAAGTGGGACCAAACGATGATCTGTAATTTTTTTCAAGACAATTTCTTGAGGCTGACAGGGTGTTCTATGATGACATTAAGGGTAAACAATTAAAATCGGCCGTCGATTTGTTCCTAAGCTGTCCTAACTATTTCTAAAAGCTTTAATAAGCACAGCCAATCGTTCCTTGCAATAAAGTGGGCACATACGATGATCTATAGCTTTGCTGTTTTATATGTGTATACAGACCTGAAGAAGATATAATATATATCGAGACGCCGTCATAAAAGAAAGAGTTTTATTTTTAAGACTGTAAACCCGAAGGTACCATAATATATAATATATCCAGCCGTTAGGAGATTTGTGATATCGTAGATTTTTAAATAGCTCTGGGGACTAAGTTCTGATTTTGCAGAATTTTTCAAATTTTGAAATTTAGTTTTAACCATTTCTGCAACAACGGCAATCGCAGAGTGGTCATTTTTATCCATGAAACTTTTGAAAAGTTTTATTAGAAATAAAATAGGCCAAGATCGATTTTCTAATCTGGCCCTACTAAACATCGAAAGTCAATTGTTACGCAAATTCAAAAGTTCTCCAAGTTTTATGATATCGATGATTTTGCAAACAAAACAAGACGGATCGAATAAAATTATAGAAATTAAATTTTTTTATTTTTATTGTATTTATACATTCATATTTGTTAAATAAATACTCTGTGCTGAATAAATTTAAAAATCAAAAAGGTTAATGCATTTTCCTTATTTTCGCAATTTGTAATATTGCTTAGTTATATTATTAATTTAGAGAAAATTTGGTTAAGAACTTTCGAGGGACGGAAACTTCTCAATGGCGGAAATTTTATTCGATTCCGGCTTTGACAAGTTTCACTACATGGAATGTTTTGAAAACAACATAGGCATATGATAGATATGTAAGATTCGAGCATAGCTCGAGTGGTATAAATAAAAAGATAAAAATTACAAACTGTGGAAATGATTTTTTGGCGCCACACTTTTAGACAGAAGATTAGGAAACACTGATATACGAATTAGAAATAACCTTGATTATAAGAAAAGAAAATTTCGTAAAAATCCTTGTACCGATTTAATTAAATGTATACATTCTCAATTTATTTTGTGTATAATTTGCATCTCATTGATAAATCGAGAAAAAGCAACAACAACAAATTATAATCTTATTTTATAAAATTTTATTTTATCATCGTTATAAAACATTTTTAACCGCGTTAACTTCACGCGAAACATAAATTAAAAATTCATTTTCACAAAAAAACAAAAAAAAAATTGTTTTCATGAATATTAAATCTGTTTTAACTTTTCTTTTTTTTTTGGCAATGAATGTATGGAAAATAATCCTGATCTGCACATGACTTTTTAATCGATTGAGGTTTACATAAATCATGTCACGAGCTCAGTGTTTATTTGAATATTATAATAAAGTCATAGGTGAACAGTTAATTTGACAGTCTAATTAAAATATAAAAATTATAGACATCCGGGTAAGGGTGATTTATGTACAGTGTACTCATATACATACATAATACTTTCAATTCTTTATACGTCATTGGATAAAATGTGAAATATTTTTCTTTATTTTAAGCGGTGGTGTTAGGAAGATGTACACAAGTAGCATAAAAAAGTTTTATGGTTTATGCAAAATAAAACAATCTTGATAAACTGGAGTTATGTTCGTATATACAGCAGTAAAGTTTTATTTTTTTAAATATTGATGAAATTACCATAATATTGTTTGTTAATGTTCTGATTAATTTGCAAGTTAGTATAAAAATGTTGACGCTCAAATACTTCCGTAATTTGTTATTGTTTAACATTTGTGTAAATATAGTACATTAAAGATTTATTACTCATATAACATGTATGTTTTAAATTTGTAATAATTTAGTGGTCGTAAAGGAAATTCTGTTTATTTTGCAGTAAGTCACTTTACATTTTTAGTAAATAGTGGGTGGGATCTTCATAATAAAAAATAGTGTTAAATACGAATTTGTCATTGAACGTGGAATAGTACCCAATGGAATTATCAGATACCCCTATTCTAAGAGTGGTATAATGAACCTCACTGTATCTCAATATCGTTGTTT
The DNA here is from genome assembly GCA_963556165.1 of Tipula helvola. Classification (NCBI taxonomy): domain Eukaryota; kingdom Metazoa; phylum Arthropoda; class Insecta; order Diptera; family Tipulidae; genus Tipula; species Tipula helvola. The sequence goes on along the minus strand of OY744481.1, from coordinate 174,219,078 downwards.
CCCTTGCCCAATGCGAATATTTAATTTGGTTTGATATCTCCACTTGGAATATAAAATAAATTTGTTGGAATGGCCGACCCAGAACTGTAATGATTGGCTCAACAATCGTTAACAAAACTTATTTTATTTCGTAAGTACAGATTCTTGGATCAAATTTAACCCAGTAGGTTTTGAAGCCATCAATATTTCATTGTCTCCGTGATGAGTTAACAATTTACGCAAGCTATAATTAGAACCATGATTTCTTGTATGTTCGCCAAATACTAGAAAATGCGGTGAATAACCACACGAAGTATGTATCACGTTTCGTAGCGCTGACGCGATTTCGTTTAATTGAATATCCCATTCGAGCTGATCAGATTTAATATACGATCGAATGGCCGACAGAATACAGCGATTCACACGTTCAGAAGCATACGATTGTGGAGTATATTTGAGGGTTGTCATATGTTTTACGCCGTATTTAGTCAAGAACTATTTGCCGTTATCTGTTAAAACCGTTTCCGGGACGGAAAAAAGATTAAATATGTGATCATCGACAAATTTCACTAAACTAGCAGCGTTTGCATTTCTTAAGGCTTTTAAGAAAACAAATCGGGGATATTTGTCTAAGACTATTAATATATAAGAATTCCCACGTTTGGTACGGGGATATGGACCTAAAACATCCAAATACAACCAAAGAAAGGGTTGATTGACTTCGGTTAACAATTCCATTGGAGGTTGAGTTACAAAATTATTTGGTTTACATGTCTTACAAACTTCAAATTTTGATATATAAGATTTGACATCTTTTGCCATATTAAACCAATATAAATACCTTTGCAGTCTGTCTAATGTTTTCATGAATCCAAAATGAGCAGATATGAGAGGGGAATGGGCCTGTTCAGTAATATAGGTGTAAGAGATGGAGATATGACCATCTTCCACTGAGGTAAATCTATTTCAAATGTATTAGTACTCGAATTAGATGACGGGCAAATGAGTAATTTGTTATTCTCAATACGAAGATTTGAATTAATATCTTTCATATTTTGAAAATTATTTAGTTGACCAACGGACTCTTGATCGGTTGAGAATTCAGGAGCGTCCATGTTTATATGCAACGGTAAATCCCTTTCCGAACATCCTGATTTGATGATTTCATCAATCTCAATCCGCGATAATGCATTCGGCACAATGTTTTGTGAACTTTTCCTATGTTGAATTTCGAAATCAAATCCCTGCAGTTTAAAGCTCCAGCGTGCCAATCGACCCGAGAGATCCTTTTGGGACATCAACCACTGGAGACTTGAATGGTCGGTAATTACCACAAAGTGAAAACCTTCTATGTAGGCGCGGAATTGTTTTATACCTAAAATAACCGTATAGCTTTCCAGCTCGGTGATAGAATAATTGCTATTGGAAATTCTTCTTCGTCACTGATTTTTTGAAATAATACTCTACCAACTTCCGTGGAGTTGCCATCGCATTGCACATAAAAAGTCTTAGTGAAATCGGGATTACGCAAGACAGGAGTCGATATTAAAGCTGTTTTTAAGGTATTAAATGCGCTTTGAGCCTCCTCATTCCATACACATTTTTTCCTTTTTTAAGCAAGTCAGTAATAGAAGAGATGTATCCCAGATACTTAATTTGTTTTAATACGAATTTACTTTTTGTTATATTGATTGTGAGGTTAGCTTCTTTTAGCAATTTAGCCATTTAACCGAGCAATGAAAATTGTTCGTCAAGATTCGCTGAAGTAATTAAGAGGTCGTCTAAATAAACGAAAGCTCTATCCTGCAAATACAAAGGTATAACTTTGTGCATGAGATGGTACATGCGCTGCGGCGCATTACACAAGCCGAATTTCACCACACGAAATTGATACAACGGTCGACCCTGAACCGTAAGTGCGGTATATTTCCTAAAGTTTTCATCCAATGGTATTTGCCAGAAGACATTCTTTAAATCAAGACTGGTGACAAACCTAGGTAGTCTGATTAAGTCTTCCCAATAAAACGTCGATGAGGGGCAGGGGATATGAATTATTTACTGTGACCGCGTTCAATTTTCGTGCATCTAGACAAAGTCCACTACATTAAGAGTAATGGGAGAACTCCAGCTGCTATTACTCTCCTCGATAACTGCAACAGAAAGCATTCGATCTATTTCCTTATTTATTATAGCTTATTTGATCGGTGAGACAGCATAGTATCATTGTGTTACCGGATAAGCGGACCCAACGTCGATAGAACGTTATATAAGCCGTATTAAGGAAAAAATAAGAAACGATCCAAAATATTTTTGGAGATTTTTTAAAGAAAAACGTGAAACTAATGGTTACCCAGTGTGTATGACATTCAAAGAACGTAAATCCTGTGACCCGCAGGTTATATCAAACATGTTTGCGGAGTTTTTTCAATCAGTTTATAAACCGGAAGACATTGATAAGTATGAACATCCAAACAATGGTGAAAACAACGTAACCATACTAACACCAAGGATTGAAACCGAGGATATTCATCGAGCTTTAGAAGTATTCGGAGATGGATGTGGTCCTGATGGCATTCCAGCTTCATTATTGAAAGATTTCACATCGTTGGTAACTCCTCTGTGTCTTCTATTGAATCAATCATTACAACTAGCCGTATTTCCAACGAAATGGAAAGTAACAAGAGTAACACCAATTTTCAAAACAGGAGCAAGAAATGATGTCTCTTGTTACAGAGGAATTACATCAATATCTTCAATACCCAAATTATTTGAACTGGTTGTATGCAACTCATTCAGATCTTTGGTTCCTCGATTCATCTCACAGTGTCAGCATGGTTTTATACCCAAAAAATCAACATCATCAAATCTTATTGAATTTACCAGCAACACCATTAAAGAAATTGAAATGCATAAGCAAGTTGATGTGGTGTATACTGACTTTGCCAAAGCCTTTGACTCCATCAGTCATTGTAAAACGTTGGAACAGTTATACAGATTCGGTTTTTCTAAACAGTTTGTTGCGTGGTTTAAATCATATTTGAGTAATCGCATTCAGTATATTGAGCTTAGTAATAGAAGATCAGAATCAATTCAAGCTACTTCAGGAGTACCACAAGGCTCTCATGTTGGTCCTTGGATCTTCATAATTTTCATCAATGACGTTACTGAAGTAATACAACATTCTAAGGTATTAATGTTTGCAGATGATCTCAAAATCTTTAAAACAGTTGAAAACATCAGCGATACCCATAAGCTACAAGAAGACATCGACAATCTAGCGAAATGGTGTGAGTCTAACCTCCTCAGTCTCAACATCAACAAGTGTAAGAGTTTATCGTTCCATCGAAAAGTTAACCCTGTTACACAACAATATCAAATAAATGGCGTACTTTTACAAAAAGTATTCGAGATTAAAGACCTAGGGGTTACTTTCGTTGAAAACATGTGCTTTACTAAGCATATTGAACAATGCGTTGCTAGAGCCAATTCCATGCTTGGTTTTATTAAGCGTTGGACTGGGGATATTCATGACCTAGAGACAATCAAGATCCTGTATTATGCCTACGTGAGATCTCAACTTGAATATGCTGTCAACATCTGGTGTCCTTTTTTCGACGAACCTATCAGAAAAATCGAGAGTGTCCAAAAAAATTTTATACGGTATATAACGTGTAAAGACGGATGGGATTATGACCATGACTTACCGCACCACGTTAACCTGAAGCGATTACCATCATATGCTACTGTATGCAAAACCTATCAAATGACAACATTGGCAAATAGACGAGAGCTTTTAAAGTGTTCGTTTATTGGAAATATTTTACTTGATCAAATCGATGCACCATCCATACTGGAATCAATTAAAATAAAGGCACCGAGTAGGAATTTAAGAGATCATGAGTTCCTTCATCTGAATAAACACAGAACAAACTATGGTGACAATGAACCGGTAAACATGATGTCGAAGAGTTTTAATAAAATCGCCCATCTGTTCGACTTTTACTTAAGTAAAAACAGCTTTAAACGTAGGTTGAAGCAACATTTTGCTCCAACCTAAAAATATTTTTATGTCAATTTTAATTCTTTTTTTGTTTAATTTAATTTTTATTCTACCATGTTCAGTATGTTATAAATTCAAGTCAAATTTGTAGACTTTTCTCAGGATAAATAAATAAAATAAATAAATAAAATAAAATGAAATGAAATTGAAGACCAGGGCGCATGGTTTTCTTTAGGTACCGCAATAACTCATCTTCCTTGATTATAGTTAGGTGACTTTATGGCAATTTTTAGTCGGGCGCTGTAAAAGTCATAAAAAGATTCCTTTGGCAGCCGTTGTTTTCGATTGTCTAATTCTTGAAGTATATCCTCTTCCGACAAATGCCGTTGAAATCGTCTAATCAACTCCGCACGTAATTGTGCCCACGACACTAATCCATTCCGTTTGAGAAAGAGCCAACACCACTCTAATGAAGTTAGAGTTAGTCTAAACTTAGATTCTTTCAGAGCAAAATCAAAACACAGCTTTTCTTCTCCATTTTACCAAATCAAATTTAGCCTTGCTAAATAACAATTAAGGAATATATACGCGAACACCCACCTAATCGCAACTGTGAATTTATGGGATATTCTGAAGAACACAAGAAAACATTCATCGATTGCCTATTAGAAGTCAAAAGTACCAGAAGAATGGAAAGCTTAAAGTCCGTTGATCTGTAAGTGACTTGTGAAAAATTTAAAAGGATGAATTGCAAAGATAATCAAAAATCAAGATGGGAAAACAAAATATTAAGGTTGTAAGTTGTACCGTCAATAAATATGAATATTTAAAAAAAAAAAATCGACAATATTGGTAAATAAAGCGAAAAAATAGGGTGCCTAATAATTTTGTGAATATTGTGTATGGGAGCCTTCATACTAAAAATTAGAATATACAAACCAATTTTTTCCTAGACGGTGCCTCAATGCTCATCAGTCTAGTGACTAGTTGAATTATGTATAACATTGCCAAAAATCTGGCCATTAAAATAAGCCGTTGTTGAAAGTTGGATATTGAACACAAAACGCTTTCTTGAACAATGATAACGTTGCTAATCATCGGTCTATAGTGATCATTTCTATTCGGCTTCGCTGGTCATAAATATTGTTATTGTGTATTAAACAATATATTGCGGCTTTCGTAATAAAAGTAAGGCATGAATATAAATTTCTCCGTTGAACGTTGTAATGGCCTTGTTTGACAGAAAATCATCAATAGACCGATGGGCATTGAGGTAATTATACCGCTTACTCGTTAAACGCGATACGGTACAAACCGTGATACAGTACAAAAAGCGATAATCCAAAAAGCGTATTTCAAAATGCGATGTGGTACAAAATGCGATCTGATACAAAACGCAATATTTCAAATAGCGATAATTTTTAATTTTTTTTTGACAAATTTCTGGAAGTTGGCCGTGTAACCGACGTTATGAATTTCAAAATTTAACAGATGAGTGAAAAATAATCAAATATATTCTATTCTTGTATAGTACGCCTGAATGTCGCTTAAAGTAAAACAATTTACATTTTTTTTAAGTTGAAACAATGGGTAATTTTGTACACGGCCAGTATAGAAAAACAGGGAAAACCGAATGATCCCATGTTAATTTTATTTCCCAAGTTTTTTTTTATTGTTTGTGTTTTGTCTCGTTTGGCATACACCATTTCATTTCATACTTTGTCCAAGACGGATCATTATTTGTGGTTAGTACAAATAAAAATAAGAAAATAAAATAAAACGGAAGGAAATATATCGCATCTGCTGTACTACCTGATTATTTCACGGCGATTTGGAAATTATACCAAAATTAATATAAAAATAAGGTAATGACTTAATTTTCAATTGTGTAATCATTTTTAAATAAAAAATTAATTTGTATATATCGGAATGTTTAATCTATAGAGGTCAGCCATCATTAACTCATATTTTTGGAAGCCGTTCCACGCGGTCGTTTTGTTTTTTTTTGTTTGAGGTGCCCGTTACCCGTTGAGGCGATCGCAGAACGGTGGCCGAATATATTCTTACAAAGGGCCGCGTGGGACTGTTGTTTAGCAGTGCTCATACCTCATACAGCTGAACCTATTGGTAAATCAGTCGGATTTGGTCACTTTTACCTATACAGAGAAAAATAATAAATAAAAGCAAAAGTGGTTGCCGTGAATCATATACTCTACTTGACGTCGAAGCTGTATCGAAAGTTTTGTTCATCAGTGCAGTAGAATCTGTCCAGTTAATTTGAGTTAATCAAATTTATGTGTAGCTGTCTGTACTATTTAAAGTTATTTTTTTTATTATACATAATTTGCTCTATAATGGTCAATAGTGTTAGTTTTTTTTTAATTTCTATATGTAATTGAACGAAGTGGCATCCAACGTAAGTGTTTTCGTTTAGTGCCTTGGAGGTAAAATGGCCTCTTGAAGAAAAAAAGAAAAAAAGAAGGGAACAATTAAATACTTATTTTCAGACCAACACGCCAGAGCTCTGATACGTGGAAAATTGGTGAGTTTTTCATATTCATTTTTTTTAAAGTTTCTTTTTGTTTCTTTATTTTTTTTTTTTGTTTACTATATGCAATATATACACACTCTAGAACATAATTGTGGGGATGGTATTTCGGTTCAAGAATATATTTATTTTTTTTTTTTCTTTCTTTATATTAAATTTTTAGTATTACTTTTGTTGATTATTATCTAAGTTAATTAAGTAAAAACTATTATTTTTTTTTATTATTATTAGCCATATACTAATTTAAAAAAAAAAAAAAAGGAATGTTATTCAAAATATATATGGTCTTGGTGTAGGCAACATTTAATCTTTTTTTTTTTATGGATGAATTTAATTAGAAAACAATTATTAAATAAAAATTGGTTGTAGTCTTAGCTAAATAATTCGAAAATCTGATTTTTTTTAATTAATTTACTGTTTCTTTTGGTGATGAATACGTTTAATATTCTAATGTGTTGCTAATTCGGAAATTGTTGCGGAGGGGAGAGTGATGATTTTTTTTTTTTAAAGTGAAGTGTTTAGTGATGTGATGTAACGAGTGTTGTTGAATTAGAAATTTATTAAAAGCACATGATAATTAATATGTGATAGCTACATTTAATCGCAAACGACCCTACCCGCTTAAAGCACCCGATAAAACAATAATACAAAAAATGCAAGCATGTGCGAAAGGCGATTAATGGCTGTTACAAAAATGGCGCCGAAACAGGGACCTGATTAGGTCAGTTTAATTTTTTTTAGTTTATACAGAAGGTCGCTCTAATAAAGTATCCAAGGAGCTTCACTCCTCAACTTTACAAGTGATTGACAAGCCGCCTCTATAATAGTGCAGTTTATGCGGTTCAGTTACTTTCTTTTAGTTTTACCCTTCAGGTTTTAACAGTTCAACACTTTTTTATTTTAAGTAGAGTCAGTTTAAAATAAATTGAATGGACGGAATGGTGATAGAATTTCAAAGAGATTCTTTGTTTCTCACCGACTGAACATTAATTTGTTTATCTATTCTTGGTTGGAAACGTTTGTATAGTGGATACCGTCAAGCTTATTATGTGCTGGTTGATTTTGCCGTGATTCGGTTATTCTCATCACATCTTGTGGGTTTGGTTCTGCTGTATTCATTAATTCAATCCAAGCAATTGCATAGTTTATTTTTGTTATATATTTGATTCATACACATTACTTTTTCTGGTTAATAGGGTCATCGACTACGAATATAACAGCTTGAGTCAGGATACGCGATTGAATCTAGATGATTTCTTGGATATCTCGCGTAATCAATATGATTATCGGGTTTAATATTCATGTGGTCGATAGTTTACCTTTTATTTAGATCATTTTTTTTAATATTCAAGGTCCACATCACATCACAAACGCACAGCTTTGGAAAATTTATCACATCCCCAAAGCAATTTATCATAAATCAATTTATCAAATTTAATTTGAACTTTCAATTTTTAGTTGAATTTAAATCATTTTTTTTTTTTTCGTTGAAGTACGCACTATTTAGTCAAAATTTCAATTAGTAACGATCTCTTATTTTTATTAAATTAGTGTAATTTAGTTATTTATCCATTTATTATTACCATTATTATTAGTATTTTTTTAGTTTTTCATTAATCATATTAACTAATTCACGATGGATGAAGAATGCTATCAATATATGAAAAACTTAGCTAATGATGAACTAATAGTAGAGTATAGCATCCGCAATATAGACCATACGGATAAAGATGCTCCTTTATTGTTGAGCAATGCTCTCCAGCGTGAAATTAGTGATCCACAGGTGAAAGTTAATAAATCCCATATAATTGCTCTGCCAGAAGTAGAACTCGATACAGCTCGCGACATATATCAGAAACTGGAGGCTTCCATAGCCTCAGAAGTTAGCTCTATTGGTGTTTACGGTGAGGTGTATTTTCGTTGTCTCCATTGGCTAAGACGATTACAAAGGTTAAAATTTTCGTACGGCGATTCTGTCAATATAACGAACCTATCAATAAATTTTAAGAAACTTGGTCAAGAAGCCAAACGTATTGTGGAAGGTAATTTACGAGAACAAGCTAAAATGCGAGAACAAAAATCTAAAGCAGAGGATAGTATCATACCTGATCAAACTAAACATAGTAAGATTGAAACCACGACATCAGGCGACGTCCAAGTTAGCTTACCACCACCGGTTTTTTCATTTGGTCAATTTACGCCATATGCATTTACATCAAACGCGGATACAACCACAAACACCTGGGTAAATATAGGCACTAGACCCAAAGAAGCTACCTCAATCGGTGAAGAAATAAGATTACCTCAAGATGTATGGCGTGCACCCGGAATTGAGCGGCACACCTCTAGAGGGCCTGAGGGTTTGAACATTCAAAATGAAAACCCTCGAGAAAATATTAATAATCACATAGATAATTTTTCGGTTCCTACTCATTACAGAAACTTCCCTCCAAAATGGAAACTCTCATTTGACGCTAGCAACCGTGGCCTCGATATTCACGATTTTCTATTTCGCCTTGAATTATTCGCAAAACGTGATGGTTACCCTCAAAGCAAACTTCCATTAATAATTCACAGTTTTGTCTCCGAATCCGCAGAAAAATGGTTATGGGTATACACTAGAGATAATCCAGATGCATCATGGCAAGAAATGCGTAAGGCTATGTTGTTCAGGTTTTCAAGTCATGAGACAGAGCGAGAAACGAGACGGGTTATCGAAAGGCGAGTTCAGAAAAATAGAGAGTCATTTAACGATTTCTCTTTAGAAATCCAAACTTTAAATGGAAGATTGACTAACAGTTTTTCCGAGCGCGAGTTGTTGGAAATTTTAAGGGAAAATATGCATTCGTCTTTACAGACCATGACACTACAGAAAGATTTTCATTCGATTGATCATCTTCGTAACACTTGTCAGAAATTTGAACGACTTTGGGCGCACTCTGGGTTTGATCTTAGAAGCAGTTTAGAGCCAGCAGGTCGTCGACACAATGTGAATGAAATTCAAGCCCGTCCAGAAATGAATGACATTTCACTAAGTTCGCTTCAGATAAATGAAACTTCAAAAGATGTTCAAGATGTGTCTGCGTTGTTAGCCTCAGGAAAAGATAATAAAACTGCTAAAGAGTACCTAACCTGCTGGAACTGCAAAGATATTGGTCACAGATATCAGGAGTGCCTGAAAGATTTTAATGAAGTATTTTGTTTTGGTTGTGGGAGAGCTGGCGTTAGAAAACCTAATTGTGACAACTGTCAAAAATTCTCAGCGTCAAACTTTCAACCGAGCGAACTAAGACCTGGGATTCTTCGTTCGGGAACTACCCAACCGACACCCAGGAAATAAGAAAAAACACAATCATAAGTCATATCCCTATAAGTCAGCCTACCCCAATACGTCATTGTGCCGAATTTGATCAGCAACATCAACCATTGTTATCTAAAAATATAATTCATAGGACCCCAGCATTAGGAACAGATTATGTCAGAAAAATAAGTAAAAAGAAGACTAGATCAAAGGAGTATTGGCAGAAACGAAAAATTATATTAAAAATTTGTAGCTCGGCCATAATTAATTTAGCGAATGATCCAAGACCCCATACGGTGGTGACAATAAATGAAATCCCTGTAACCGGGCTTTTGGACAGTGGCGCCTCCATTAGCATAATTGGTAACGACGCGCTCAGTTTGATAAAACGATGTAATTTGTGCCTTAAAAAGTTAAACTCAGAAATCAAAACCGCGGATGGGACCATTAATAAAATAATCGGTTTCGTAGACGCGCCCGTTAAGTATAACGATAAAACGATAATCATGAAACTGTATGTTGTTCCTAATTTACAGGGCGAACTATACTTAGGCATTGATTTTTGGTCTCGGTTTAACTTAGCTCCTAAAGTTGTTAGTGAATTGAAAGACATACCCGTTGACGGTAGTCAACATTTACTAACCACTGAGCAATATCTTAAATTAGAAAAGATCAAACAAAAGTTTCCCTCGTTTGAATCAAACGGGCTAGGCAGAACCTCGGTATTAGAGCACGTCATTGATGTAGGAACAACCACGCCTGTAAAACAAAGATTTTATAATGTTTCTCCCGCGATACAGGACCTAATGTATACCGAGCTAGATCGGATGATTAATCTAGGGGTTATTGAAGAGAGCAATAGCGGTTGGTGTTCTCCAGTTGTACTGGTAAGAAAACCTAACGGGAAGTCTAGGCTTTGCTTAGATTCTCGTAAGCTGAATCAAGTCACTCAAAAAGACGCTTACCCGTTGCCTCTAATAGATAGATTGTTAAGCAGATTACATGAGACGAAGTATATTACGGCTATCGACCTCAAAGACGCCTTTTGGCAGGTGCCTTTATCCAAATCCTCACGAGACAAAACGGCATTCACAGTGCCTGGTAGGCCACTCTACCAGTTCACTGTGATGCCGTTTGGTTTATGTAATGCGGCTCAAACAATGTCCCGTTTAATGGATAAGGTCATCCCATATCAGTACCATGATCGAGTGTTCATCTATTTAGATGATTTGCTCATAATATCAGCATCTCTAGAGGAACATTTTCGTTTGTTAGGCATTGTAGCACAATTATTAAGTGAAGCGGGCCTGACCATCAACCTTAGCAAAAGCAAATTTGTCATGCGAGAAATTAAATATCTGGGATATCTGGTTGGAGAAGATGGTCTCCGAACCGATCCAGCCAAGGTCGAAGCTATTTGCAATTTCCCGGTCCCCACCAGTATCAAGCAGACCAGAAGGTTCCTGGGATTGGCTGGATGGTATCGCAGATTCATCACAAATTACGCAGACTTAACGGCGCCCATTACAAATTTGTTAAAGAAATCAGTAAAGTTTGCTTGGAATTCAGAAGCACAAATCGCGTTTGAAAAGCTGAAGATTTTGTTGTCCACGGCGCCGGTACTAACTAATCCCGAATATACACAACCCTTCTACATACGTTGTGAGGCTAGCACCGCTGGAGTAGGTGGGGTTTTATATCAAATAGATAGTGAGGGTTCCGAAAGACCGATCTCGTTTGTTTCCCAAAAATTGAACAAGGCACAACAACACTACAGTGTTACTGAACTTGAATGCTTAGCCGCTTTAGTCAGTATTAAAAAGTTCCGTCCTTATATCGAAGGATTTCACTTCACCGTAGTAACCGATCATGCTAGTCTAAAGTGGCTCATGTCTCAAAAAGACTTAAGTGGACGGCTGGCTAGGTGGAGCCTTAAGCTCCAGTCCTACGACTTTGTGATTGAGCACCAACGGGGTTCATTAAATGTGGTTCCGGACGCGTTGTCTAGAGCATTTTGCGATACGGTAGCGGAATTTCAAGAGTGTTGGCCATTGCTAGAAACCGTAAATCTTGACTCTACGCATTTTCTTGAAAATGAATACGTTGATTTGTTGTCAAAAATTAAAGCCTCACCTGATTCGTACCCAAATCTCAAAATACACGAGAATCGTCTCTATATTAGAATCGAACCGAAGCGTGATATCGAGCTTTCGGATACACCAGTATGGAAATTATGGATCCCAAACAGTATGACAGAATCCTTGATAACGCAAGAACATTGTGATCCAAAAGCTTCGCATGGAGGTAATACTAAGACTCTAGAGAGACTAAGGCGTTGTTATTTTTGGCCAAAAATGCGACAGCAAGTACGAGATTTTATCGGCCAATGCGAAATTTGCAAAACTACAAAGTCGGCAAATCATATAATGAAACCGCCAATAAACGTTCCGACTTTCGCGATTAGACCCTTTCAGAAACTCTACGTGGATCTTTTGGGGCCGTATCCTCGGTCACGAAGTGGAAACACGGTAATACTAATAATTGTAGATCAATTATCTAAGTTTGTGCTACTAAAACCTCTAACAAAGGGAACTACAGCAAAGATTATCGATTTTTTTAAGAATAATGTATTTTATGTATTTGGCATACCGGAAATTATACATTCGGACAATGGTCCCCAGTTTATTTCTAAGGATTTTTCAAATTTAATTAATGAGTTCGGGATTACTCATATGCGGACGGCTATTTATTCGCCTCAGGGAAATGCCTCGGAGCGAGTAAACCGCTCGATAGTGGCAGCGATACGGGCATACGTGAAATCTGATCATCGCACTTGGGACGTGCATTTAGCCGAAATAGGCGCAGCATTGCGAGACTCGGTCCATGAATCCACGACTTATTCCCCGCATTTTACACTCTTTGGTTACCAAAGGATCAACCACGCGAATGAATATAAATTATTACGCCAAATTGGATGTTTGGGAGAAAGTGAAGTAAATGTTGACCAAATGCCGCAGCGCATGCAAGCCATTCACACTGACGTAAGGAAAAATTTGTCGATGGCATACACAAAATATTCGCAGCCCTATAACCTTCGCACCCGCAAACCAAATTTCGAGCCTGGCTCTATAGTATATGTACGGGAACATCCTCAAAGTAACGCAGGTGCGTATTTTTGCTCTAAGTTTGCCCCCAAATTTCGGAAAGTTCGTATTCGGAAACAAATCGGTCAAGTAAACTTTGAAATTGAGAGCGAAGATGGAAAATTGTTGGGAATTTTTCATGCAAAAGACATGAAGAAGTAGGCCTATCAACACTTTAATCTTCTCAGACCTGATTGATTTTAATTCTAACAGATTTGTTATGAACATGCCCGTGACTGTATATGATAAGTCGCTTTAAACTTTTGTTTTTTTTTTTTCAACGTTTTTTGGGGTTTTTGTGATTAGCAATCTGTGAAACCCAAATAAAGTTGTGTTGTAACCGACGTTATGAATTTCAAAATTTAACAGATGAGTGAAAAATAATCAAATATATTCTATTCTTGTATAGTACGCCTGAATGTCGCTTAAAGTAAAACAATTTACATTTTCTTTAAGTTGAAACAATGGGTAATTTTGTACACGGCCAGTATAGAAAAACAGGGAAAACCGAATGATCCCATGTTAATTTTATTTCCCAAGTTTTTTTTTATTGTTTGTGTTTTGTCTCGTTTGGCATACACCATTTCATTTCATACTTTGTCCAAGACGGATCATTATTTGTGGTTAGTACAAATAAAAATAAGAAAATAAAATAAAACGGAAGGAAATATATCGCATCTGCTGTACTACCTGATTATTTCACGGCGATTTGGAAATTATACCAAAATTAATATAAAAATAAGGTAATGACTTAATTTTCAATTGTGTAATCATTTTTAAATAAAAAATTAATTTGTATATATCGGAATGTTTAATCTATAGAGGTCAGCCATCATTAACTCATATTTTTGGAAGCCGTTCCACGCGGTCGTTTTGTTTTTTTTTGTTTGAGGTGCCCGTTACCCGTTGAGGCGATCGCAGAACAGTGGCCGAATATATTCTTACAAAGGGCCGCGTGGGACTGTTGTTTAGCAGTGCTCATACCTCATACAGCTGAACCTATTGGTAAATCAGTCGGATTTGGTCACTTTTACCTATACAGAGAAAAATAATAAATAAAAGCAAAAGTGGTTGCCGTGAATCATATACTCTACTTGACGTCGAAGCTGTATCGAAAGTTTTGTTCATCAGTGCAGTAGAATCTGTCCAGTTAATTTGAGTTAATCAAATTTATGTGTAGCTGTCTGTACTATTTAAAGTTATTTTTTTTATTATACATAATTTGCTCTATAATGGTCAATAGTGTTAGTTTTTTTTTAATTTCTATATGTAATTGAACGAAGTGGCATCCAACGTAAGTGTTTTCGTTTAGTGCCTTGGAGGTAAAATGGCCTCTTGAAGAAAAAAAGAAGGGAACAATTAAATACTTATTTTCAGACCAACACGCCAGAGCTCTGATACGTGGAAAATTGGTGAGTTTTTCATATTCATTTTTTTTAAAGTTTCTTTTTGTTTCTTTATTTTTTTTTTTTGTTTACTATATGCAATATATACACACTCTAGAACATAATTGTGGGGATGGTATTTCGGTTCAAGAATATATTTATTTTTTTTTTTTCTTTCTTTATATTAAATTTTTAGTATTACTTTTGTTGATTATTATCTAAGTTAATTAAGTAAAAACTATTATTTTTTTTTATTATTATTGGCCATATACTAATTTAAAAAAAAAAAAAAAAGGAATGTTATTCAAAATATATATGGTCTTGGTGTAGGCAACATTTAATCTTTTTTTTTTTATGGATGAATTTAATTAGAAAACAATTATTAAATAAAAATTGGTTGTAGTCTTAGCTAAATAATTCGAAAATCTGATTTTTTTTTATTAATTTACTGTTTCTTTTGGTGATGAATACGTTTAATATTCTAATGTGTTGCTAATTCGGAAATTGTTGCGGAGGGGAGAGTGATGATTTTTTTTTTTTAAAGTGAAGTGTTTAGTGATGTGATGTAACGAGTGTTGTTGAATTAGAAATTTATTAAAAGCACATGATAATTAATATGTGATAGCTACATTTAATCGCAAACGACCCTACCCGCTTAAAGCACCCGATAAAACAATAATACAAAAAATGCAAGCATATGCGAAAGGCGATTAATGGCTGTTACTGCCGATTAAGATGAAACTTGGTTATAAGAAATTCGACATGTTCTAGAATATAGCCAGTTGGGATATAACTTGGCTATTTCTTAATCGATTATGATTTAAATCGTTAATGTTAATGGAAAATCAACAAGTTAAATATGTTGAAACGCTGCTCCGAACCATGAATATGTTTACAAGCTGAAAAGCACAATCACTAAGCGGCAAATCTTACAGCTTGCTAGTGATAGCAAATTCTTTTTTCAATTCTTTTTTTTATTGTAATTTAATCAAAATAGAGTATAAATTGACAGGTAAATATTTGAGCGAACTGAAAAAAATTATAAGTATAAACAAAATTCTATTTATTTTGAAATTTTCGTTTTAAACTATTTTATGCTTTCTAATTTAACTTAATATCTAAATAAATTAATCTTTAAAAAATGTTTTTTTTAAAACTGACGAGATCGCTCGCATCCTCCATTGTGCAATTTTCCAGAATATGTTAAAAAGTGTTTGTTTCAAAACTGATGAAATCGTACTTATACATGTCTGCCTGTTTGGCTGGCGATATGGCATAATGTCTTTGTTTGACAGGTTGCGATTGGCTGACATTAATTTTATGTGTAATGAGAGAGATTCGTCGCAAACCCAACTTTTCACATGATGAAACTGATCAATGACTTTTGTTAGGATTGCTGATTGGCGAATGTTTAGGTCGTGCTTATTTGCATCGATGGGTACTGAGGGTGCTAAACTGTGACAATTTTCAACCTCACTGACCATCATAGGAACTAACCCAAACACTTCCCAAAAATCAATGCCCAGGTACAAAGGTTGTCTCAACCCTGGTGCTATGTGAATCCGTAGATTTCTGGTTTTACCGCCATATGACACCTCTCCTACTATATGTCCAATCACTAGCTGCATTTGTCCACTTGCCGTATCTAAGAATTCGGCCGCATTACATCCCAACACCGACACATTTGCTC
Source organism: Tipula helvola (assembly GCA_963556165.1). Taxonomy (NCBI): domain Eukaryota; kingdom Metazoa; phylum Arthropoda; class Insecta; order Diptera; family Tipulidae; genus Tipula; species Tipula helvola. Next base: position 174,203,032 of record OY744481.1, on the reverse strand, counting down.
CACTATCCAGCAAACCACGGTATGGCACTCCATTGATAAGAACATTGGCATAAGGTCTCGAATCAATTGAATTACAGCTACCATTTTCTTTACCAATCTCCTTAATTTGAAATATTTAATAGCATCCCTCTTTAGGATGGCATTGTATAGCTCCGGGTCGGTGTTCGTCTCTACTTCTTCCTGAGACGGTCTGGGTAGTGAGCTTGTGGAACTTCGGGAATGGGAATTCAGAGTCCGAGAGTTTCTGAAATCCCTCATCACGTTTCCCTTCTGGAAATTCTTGCAGCGGCTGCATTGAGTTTCCAATATATCCGGAGTTCCACAGCCCAAACAAAATCTATGCCTAATGGGTATTGTACAATCTTTATAAAAATGTCCTAATACAAAACAGTTCCAACATGAGTTGGGCGATAAGGAACTTTGAAAATTAGGTTTTGTTTGTTTATAGGCGTAAGTTGTATTGACATCTCTGGAATTTGAGACTTCACACACAGAATTGGAATGCTGGGGCTGCTCAGTATTATAGTATCCTTGGGTTCCGTCACACACATCCTTATCGACCATATCCAATTCATTTACTTGACGTAACTTGATGGAATATTTCTGCAGTTCATCCAATCGGTTCCAGGTATCTTCCACACTTACAAATTGCCTCATCATATTTGTGATATCTTTGCCTGTAATCCTCCACGCGGTTCCTCCAATTTTTGCTTTCTTCTTTCCATCGCTTGCCGCACATCATCGTCCGTTCTTTTGGTCTTGAATCGTTGGGTCATCGCCTCGCATAATTACAATACCTGTTAAAGGCTCTGTCCTTTAATAATACGCTGAAGTTTGCCGCTAACCTCTCCTTAGATAATCCATTATTCAATGCCATGCGTTGAACTCGGAAGAGGAATCGTTCTACAGGAAGTTCATCATTTTCATCGCCATGGTACACCAACTTCCAGTGATGTATTTCCAAATATTACTTCGGGGTTTTTGGAGCACTGTGCAATGTGCATCGACAATAAGTTGGTAATTGGTTGATTCGAAGTTATTCCATAAAATGGTGGCGGTAATTGTGGATTAAAATTCTGTGGCAGCTTGAATTTATTATTTATTGGAATCTCGCTATTTGGAGGCGGAAAAATATTATTAGAAATAGGTTCTGGACGGTTACTAGGTGGAGGTATGCCGGTAAGACTCAACTTCCAGTAAAGCTGTCGACTATCAAATCTACTCCCTCGCCTTCTGTTATATTATCAGGAATCTGATTTTCAACGATTTGGAATTCGGAATGACTATGTAGTTGTGCATCTTGGCGGTTTTCCCCGTGGTTATATTCAGCTGAATCTGCCGCATCTTCGTTTAACTCGTTTGGTTCACTTTCTTGGTTCGCTTCTATCTCACTGAAAACCTGCTTCAGAGAATTTCCCATTTCCTAAATAGGATCCATTTCCATAAACAGATGTTTTTTAAACATATTCCAACAGCTTTTGACCAAGGTCAATCATTTTTGGTGCAACGGCTGCTACTGACTTTGAGCTACCGCTAATTCGGGTCAATCGATGACCAACATGCAATACGCCGGTCATTAGCTTTACTATATCTTTTCCGGTTCAAACTCAGACTCCATAGAAAGTAATTGTAGGTGGTTTTGGATGTTTTTATGTTTTGAACTACAAGTTGTAATTTCGCGTTTTGGAGCCTTTAAAGCAGCTGGGTGTGCGCGTACTGGTGGCTCTATCTCATCTTTAAATCCATATTTACATATGTTGTTTGCGTATTATTTCACTTTTAAATGATTTTTAAAATTAAAAACACAAATTTTACTTTTATATTTATTAATTTTTATATTTTATAAGTTTGCTCCTTATACATAGTGAAATTATTTAGTTTTTTTTTTATTTTGATTTTTCAAAATCGATTTCGGTATATACTTATACCATCGTCAGTTGACTGCTCCTTAAACTTTATTGAATAATATAACGATTTTTCCCCGCTTTTATACCCAAAAAATCGACATTTTAGGGTTTTCTTTGTTCAATTTGGAAAATTTCTCCGCTTACTTATGAATTCAAAATAAAATCGTAAATTTTGTTAGTTGTTGTATTGATTTTAGAGTTTAGCATGAACGGGTTGTTTTTATTTTTGTAAATTGCTATTTCCTCCAGCCGATCCAATAAGTCACCTTTCCTCAAACGATGCAAAACTTCCAAATTTGTGTTGATGTCCTGGTAATTGTGCTGAGTATCATTTATGTGTTGAGCGAAATTTGATTCTGTCCTAATTTTGCCAATTTCCCTTGTATGTTCCCTAAACCGTTGTCCAAATGATCTTCCAGTTTGTCCTAAATAAAATGAAGGGCAATCTGAACATTTTAATTTATAAACTCCGGTGTCCAAAATTGAATCATTCTTAGGTTTTATTTTTTGTTCCAAGGAATTTTATGTTTTATAAGCAATTTTGTACCCATAATTTTAAAAAAATTTTTGAAGATGTTTACTAGAATATTTATTATACTCTACGCTGACATATTTCGGTTGAACTTCTTCATCAAAAAGCAAAGTACTCGACTGTCTGTATTCCATTTTTGTTATGACAAATTTCATTCATCAAGTCAATTTTTGTTGATTTGTAACCGTTTTCACTCGCGATGAATTTGACTTGCTCTAGGTTAGTTTTGAACGAATGGTCATTTTCTAATTTAATGTTTTTGTTCATCCAATTATTAATAAACTTGGCAATTTTGTAAGGTAATGAGAGGATTACTAAAAATACACAAACCTGAAGTACCAATAAGACCTAAAGTTAACTTTACTTCGGCTCCGTCTTACAAAATTGCCAAGTTTATTAATAATTGGATGAACAAAAACATTAAATTAGAAAATGACCATTCGTTGAAAAATAACCTAGAGCTAGTCAGTAAAATAGAAGGTATCAACATACCAAATAATGGAAAATTAGCATCGTTCGACGTCACGAACATGTACTCGAATATACCCGTAAGAGAAACATTGGAGATTACAAGGAATTTATTAACCAATCGAGATATAGGAACACACGTCGTAGATGAAATAATCCAACTATTAGAAGAAATCACAAATCAAAATTATTTTAAACACGAAGATAGATTTTACAAACAAACAGATGGTCTTCCGATGGGCAGTCCACTATCCGGCACTTTGGCTAACATTTATTTAAATTATTTCGAAAATAAATTTATTATGAACAACAGAAATAAATTCTACAAAGATATCGTTTACTGGCACAGATACGTAGATGATATCCTGATCCTATTTACGGGTACAATCAGACAACTAAATCAATTTTTAAATTATTTAAACCAATTACACCAAAACATTAAATTTACATAAGAAATTGAAAATAATAAAAATTTAAATTTTTTGGATTTAAATATAACTAATTCTGATTATCAGCATAAATTCAAAATTTTTAGAAAACCAACACAAACCAGCCACACAATCCATGAGAAGTCAAACCATCCATACCAACACAAGGTTTCAGCATACAACCATATGATTCACAGGCTAAATAGCATCAGTATGTCAGAAATAGATTACAACGATGAGCTGAATACAATCAAATTCATCGCGAGTGAAAACGGTTACAAATCAACAAAAATTGACTTGATGAATGAAATTTGTCATAACAAAAATGGAATACAGACAGTCGAGTACTTTGCTTTTTGATGAAGAAGTTCAACCGAAATATGTCAGCATAGAGTATAATAAATATTCTAGTAAACATCTCCAAAAATTTTTTTTAAATTATCGGTACAAAATTGCTTATAAAACACAAAATTCCTTGGAACAAAAAATAAAACCTAAGAATGATTCAATTTTGGACACCGGAGTTTATAAATTAAAATGTTCAGATTGCCCTTCATTTTATTTAGGACAAACTGGAAGATCATTTGGACAACGGTTTAGGGAACATACAAGGGAAATTGGCAAAATTAGATACTCAGCACAATTACCAGGACATCAACACAAATTTGGAAGTTTTGCATCGTTTGAGGAAAGGTGACTTATTGGATCGGCTGGAGGAAATAGCAATTTACAAAAATAAAAACAACCCGTTCATGCTAAACTCTAAAATCAATACAACAACTAACAAAATTTACGATTTTATTTTGAATTCATAAGTAAGCGGAGAAATTTTCCAAATTGAACAAAGAAAATCCTGAAATGTCGATTTTTTGGGTATAAAAGCGGGGAAAAATCGTTATATTCACCCCTATTATGGTTGTCGTGTCGATTAACAATCGACACGACTTTCCCTTGTCGTTTCGTTTTTAATTTGGCATTGCCTAACTGTGGGTTTCCACTTGGGATGCCTTTGCGAATAATCGCAATCTGTTTTAAATCTTTTTACACGGATAGTATACATTGAAAAAAACTACGTATCGGTATATAAATTTGTCTACGCAACCATAGACAAATTTACAATACGATTCGCAATCAAAAGTAGTCATGCATATATCTTTTTCCATTGCAAATTTTGCTTTTACAAAAAAAATAAAAATTTCCCTTATTTTGATTAGGAACATTTTCAATCCTCCGATAATCAAAGCAAGCTGAAATACTTTTGCTATGTGAATATTTCATTGTTTTTATTATGATATTTTATTGACGTCTAGAAATGTCTAAATTTACAAAACTATTTGGTAATACAAATACAAAATTTTTCTAACACAGTGACATGAAACAAAAAATTTCCCTTTGCGAATATTCGCACGTCAAAACGACTCGGAAGTATTGCCACATTAATATAAAAATCAACCAAGTTACTGTGAATTTTTGTTGTTATCTTAGCAATCGTGAATTATATTTTTAGAAAACTTCTGTCAAAGTGACAAAAATTATTGTTTACGTTTTTAATTTACATTTTAATAAAAATAAAAATCGACAAAATTTGATTGTTTTTAGTTATTTAATTATAAATATCGTGTAATTGGGTTAAATTACGTGATTTGTCTTTAATTTTTTCATCCTGAAAGTGTTTAAAAATTGTAATATTTCATGTTTCAAAACAGTGAAAATGGCGAAAAAAATTGCCATATAATACCCGTTAAAATTGTTTACTATAAATTTTGAAAATAAAATAAATTTGTAATATTTTGATTTAAATAAATTATTATGTATTTAAATAAATAATTATTTTACTTAAAAGTTAGTGTAAATTGTGTTTTTATTGGATTATTTATTAAATATGGTCCACAGAATATCTTGTCGTGAACTAAAATGTCATCGACAGAAAAATGGCGTTTTAACGACAAACGTCGTTTGATATCGACATTCATAATACCAATTTTTGCCGTCGATTGGATATCGACACGACCACGACAATCATAATTGGGGTCATTATTCAATAAAGTTTAAGGAGCAGTCAACTGACGATGGTATAAGTATATACCGAAATCGATTTTGAAAAATCAAAATAAAAAAACTAAATAATTTCACTATAAGGAGCAAACTTATAAAATATAAAAATTAATAAATATAAAAGTAAAATTTGTGTTTTTAATTTTAAAAAACTCATCTTTAAATTCCTGTTCATAGAGTTCCCTAAGCCTTGCCATTTTAGTTACAATATTGCCAGGCATTCAATCCCCAAGTTCATCGCAGTCGAGATAGTTTACGTCCATTTTCACTTTTTGTTTCACGGGTTGTGTTCAAAGATAAGCAAATTGAAAAATCAATTTCACTAATTTTTGGTAATAAATAATAAAACAAATTACAAAGACAATAAACAAAGCAAAATTGAAAAATGTTTATCAGTACGATACGAGACGATAGGAATAAATTTAAAATTGATTCTACTTATGAAGTGGGCCGATAGCTAGACCAACACATATTCAATAAAATAAGCATAAAATAGGCTGTAACTGACATTCGGAAAAGTAACAATTATAAAATATACATAAACAACGTTCCATATTTGGTGTAACCCTTTGTTCTTACACACTTGAAATCACGATGGACAAAACTCGTCCTTCAACACCATCCAGTGGAATTCAAGTTCTGAACTGGGTTAATTAGGCTCGTATGGATACATTCCACCAACACCAAACCATACAATCAAAACTCTCTTGAAGTGAATGTATATCTTGTGGGAGCGTCTCGAAATATCGGTTTTCAAAATCTCGGTTCTACAAAATCTCGGTTTTTCAAAAATCATAAATTTACAAATCTCGGTTTACAAAATCTCGGTTTTCAAAATCTCGGTTTTCAAAATCTCGGTATTTTAAATCTCGTTTTAAAAATTCCGATTTTAAAAATCTTGGTTTTGCTGAAAAAAAATCCTGTTTTTTTTAAATCTTGGTTTTTATTTTTTCTATTGTAAATATGTCTAAATATTTTGCTAATGATGGTTTTTGAATGGTTTTTAATATTTTTAGTCAATTAAGTTTGGTGGTAATAAATAAAACTGTTTTTTGTTTGTTATTTTTTGTTTTTTATTTTTGTTAAATTATATATGCATGCATTAGAGGGTTAAAGTATTTAAATTTATATTCCACACTTGACTTTTTGAACTCATAATACAAACAAGTAGCGGGACGATCTCATGCTCAATTTTTCCATGAATAGTAAAAAGATGGCGCATAAACGATAGGAACACCTCCAAACGTCATCAGCCAACACTCAGCCTCAGTATGGAGCTGTAAATTCGAAGGTGTTCCGAGAAGGACATACAAGGACACACACACACACACACACACACACACACACACACACACACACACACACACTCACATACACTTACGGATCTCAAAAGCTCGGTTTTGAAAAATAAATTTTTATTAATTCGGGCCGCCCGAATTAATAAAAATTTATTTTTCAAAACCGAGCTTTTGGGAACCGAGATTTTGAAAACCGAGATTTTGAAAACCGAGATTTTGAAAACCGAGATTTTGAAAACCGAGATTTTGAAAACCGAGATTTTGAAAACCGAGATTTTAAAAACCGGGATTTTAAAACCGAGATTTTAATATCGAGATTTTGAAAACCGAGATTTTGTAGCCAACCCATATCTTGTAACGTTACCGCTACAGAAAATATGAACATTCAGAGGGGTTGGCTACAAAATCTCGGTTTTCAAAATCTCGATATTAAAATCTCGGTTTTAAAAACCCGGATTTCAAAATCTCGGTTTTCAAAATCTCGGTTTTCAAAATCTCGGTTTTCAAAATTTCGGTTTTCAAAATCTCGGTTTTCAAAATCTCGGTTTTCAAAATCTCGGTTCCCAAAAGCTCGGTTTTGAAAAATAAATTTTTATTAATTCGGGCGGCCTGAATTAATAAAAATTTATTTTTCAAAACCGAGCTTTTGAGATCCGGTTTGCGATTATGTATCTCTTCTCGTGTTGCGAGTAAATGTATGTATGTGTGTGTGTATATGTGAGTGTGTGTGTGTGTGTGTGTGTGTGTGTGTGTGTGTGTGTGTGTGTGTGTGTGTGTGTGTGTGTGTGTGTGTGTGTGTGTGTGTGTGTGTGTGTGTGTGTGTGTGTGTGTGTGTGTGTGTGTGTGTGTCCTCTCGGAACACCTTCGAATTTACAGCTCCATACTGAGGCTGAGTGTTGGCTGATGGACAGCACGTTTGGAGGTGTTCCTATCGTTTATGCGCCATCTTTTCACTATGCATGGAAAAATTGAGCATGAGATCGTCCCGCTATTTGTTTGTATTATAAGTTCAAAAGTCAAGTGTGGAATATAAATTTAAATACTTTAACCCTCTAATGCACATATAATTTAACAAAAATAAAAAACATTTTTATTTATTACCACCAAACTTAATTGACTAAAAATATTAAAAACCATTCAAAAACCATTATTAGCAAAATATTTAGACATATTTACAATAGAAAAAATAAAAACCAAAATTTCAAAAAAACAGGATTTTTTTTCAGCAAAACCAAGATTTTTAAAATCGGAATTTTTAAAACGAGATTTAAAATACCGAGATTTTGAAAACCGAGATTTTGAAAACCGAGATTTTGTAAACCGAGATTTGTAAATTTATGATTTTTGAAAAACCGAGATTTTGTAGAACCGAGATTTTGAAAACCGATATTTCGAGACGCTCCCCATTCAGAGGCTTTCAGGCGGTCATCTTGGCCGGCTAGAGCTCAGGAGAATGGGTGTGGGGTTTCTGAACACTTGAATGCTCCGTGCAAGACCGCTAAAGGACAGAAAAGGAAAAATACGAAAAAATGAAAATTGAACGACCATGACAACGCAGCTTATCCCCAATGACAAGACCTACTCCAGCTCCATCCCACTATTTACCTTGTCTATCTCATGACTAACATAAAAAAAAAACGGAAATTAATTATGGATTACAATTTTGTTTGCTATAATCCCTTATTTATTTAAATTTACAAAAAAAACCATAATAAAGGCAATCAAGAAACAATAAAAAAATAAATCTGGTTTACAGAAGAAAACTTATAAACTGTTACTTAAACTAAGCCCTACTACCTTAAATCTAGTTATCTAACTATAATTAAAAAAAACGAATTATGTTCGAAAATGGTTGAAATTTAAACTGAAAAGAATTTAAATAATTAATTAAAAGATTAAAATATAATTGTGGTACAAAAATAACTTAGCTTAAATTCAAATTGTTATCCTCGCCTGATGTATCCAATGATTGCGGTTATCGATGACATTTTGATTATGTTTTTTCCATCATTAATGGTACATATTGGTATTTTACATTTAATTATTGTAGCGTTTAATGAATGATATTATTATGATGTTTATTTATTATTTGTTTTTGTATTATTGAATGAATTTTACTTGAATCATTAGTTAACGTGTTTTTTTTTTATTAATTATTGGGTTGATGCAGAACTTTTCGATTTTAAATTTATAACTGTTGTTTTTATCACCACCCATATGAATTTTCAAAGATTATAAGATTATTATTTTAATTATTATTATGTTTATTATTATTAGGCTTATTATTTAATTATTATTAGTCTTATACTACGTTACACATTCGAGTGTGAATATACGTTATGCCCCAATTACTCAATTTGATTTAGGGAGCAATTTAATTATTAAAACTAGCACTTAATTACAAAAGATTGAATTAATTTAGTTGTACATTGATGAGTTAAGCAGTTTATCCAAAATTACAACTTTTGTTTTTAATTCACTCGCGCAAGCGTATTCACCGTTTATTTTTATAGTCGGTGGTTCACTAACGGTTCGAAAAAAACGCTATTTGCTCACGCGTTTTCTTAAATTACAAATAACCACTAATAATTAATTAAACTTAAGAACTCAAAACTAATCACTTAATTTTAACTTAGAACTATATAGTTTATAAGAAAACTTTTACCAACTTTATTTTTTTCTTATCATTTTTAACTATTTTATTAATACTTTTTCTTCAAACAAATTATGATTATTTTTTTTTTGTTGTTGTCCTAATTGGTCAAATTTAAAAATATTTTTTCCGTTTTTTTTTTATTTCTTTATTTGTTTTTGGTCCATCCAATTCTCTTTAATTCTACTCGTTAACTCACAAGTTTATTTTTTATGTCCCATGCCCAACCCAAAACAAGAAAAATAAGTGTTCCCATATTTGCGTTGTCTTTCCCAACCAGGGGTGATACAACGAGATATAAAAAAAATACAAAATTTAATTAACCCTACGGTGGTCATGTTATATTGTGACTTTCGTCACAATCTAACTGGCCAAATATACAAATACTACGATAGTCAACACGTAAATGGAAAATGGCGCAGAGATCCAAAACACCAAAACTAATCAATTAAATAACTTATTAAATGAAACAAAATTAATCAGAAAATAAAATAAATAAACAGAAACCAAAAACAAAAAAAAATCATCAATATGGGTAACCTAATTCTTCCTACGAAAGAGAAAATTATGACTTGAAATTGGAGCCAATCGAACTGAAACTAAATATTTAAGATTTCACAAATTTATAGTGAGAATCGGCAAAGTGGAATTGGCAGCTTCAAAGTTATAGACTTGATAAAATCCACTCCATAAATTAGTCCAGACAAGTTTTTACCAACTGAATAAATCACGGTAAAAAAAATATGTATGTTGTTGTTTGGTTATTACAGGGTGAACAAGTAAATCACGAATACCGTAGAATTTAAAAATTCAATGTGTTCACTAACAATAGTTTTTATTATGAAATAAACCAGCAATTATTTTGTTTGCTTTAATTTTATTAAGATCAGCTTCGATTGCAAGTAGGTACTCATCTCAAGTTAATTAAAAATAAAATAAACACATATTTGTTTTATTTTATTATAATAGTTCAAATAGAAGAGAGAACAGTAGCATTTGGTAATGTTTCCCTTGATTTAATTATAACTGTCATAAAAAAATGTTTTAATTAAAATAAATTTACAATATTACGTTAAAGTGAAAATGTAACTATTTGCTTTCTGCTCAAATTTTGTTTTCCTTTGAGACTTTGAAAGTTATAACCTTATGTAAATTTGTATTCTGCTTTTAATAACATAAACATATAACCTGGAAAAATAAAAATCGTTTCTATTTTATTTATATAAGTTATTAAAAAAATGACAAAAATTATAAAGTATTTATTTTAATTTTTCATGTCATAAATAATAAAATAAGCTTTGCTTTTCTTTAGTTTTTTTTGTAAATGCAATGTATGTATAACTTTTTATATGCGCTCATAATTCTATATAATATGAACACATACGGTTAGGAAATTGGATATGCACAGTGTTTGCTCTTGCAGAACATGAATAAAGAAAAGAGCTATAATTAGGATTCATCATCGAAATATGGTACGAAACAGATACCGGTAATTAAGTTTTTTGTATGAATGTGTAATTCAGTAAAATTTATTCCTAATTCAAGCTCGTTCATTCCTGATTTATAGAAATAGTGCAGATTTTTTTAGCAAGTATCGAATTTTATGTCAGTCGGATTTTAATGTCTGTTTAATGATGATCTGTCAAAGCGTGCTATTCTCTCAACAACAATCAATAAACACCATCAAGCTTTCTGATCCACATTTTCGTTCTAAAACGAGAACGTGTAATTGTTATGCTGATCCAAAATTTAAACAGAATGATAATTCTTATGAAAGAGTTGGAATTTATTTGAAAAAGCCTGTTTTCTCTCACGGACAGACGCGTGGTTTACACAAAACGTTATTTAATAAACAAGTCTTTCAATATTGTTACATAATGTTGGATTTATTCGAAACAAATTCAGAATCTACAATGCTTTATTCAGATTACTTTTCTATTCATTATAACGAGCTGTGTTAACTAGATCAACACTCTTGTTTATACATTATTGAGTTGAGCTCGTTTATGTAAGTTCTTGCAGCTGTGCTCACAGATAACACTCTCCCCGGCTTATTGTTGACTTTAAGTCCCAGGTGTAAATCGACCTACTGGTAAGCGAGTTTGATTAAATCGTCTTGGCAATGTTCGATCTTCTCCTGACTGGCTCAAACTTGGTTGTTTATTTGTTAAACGATCAACCGTAGAACGATAATTATCTGGTATATCTGTAGTGTTCATTCTCTCAAGTAATCGCTGTGCCAATAAATAGATATCCTCATTTTCTTCGAAACGGGGACGTATTTAATTTTGATGTTGCCTCATATCGCCTTTATCCGTTGGCACAATGTACATCTTAGTTCCTAATTTACGACTTATAGTTGCTCTGAACCACTTTAGACCTCGTGATGAAAACCTCTCGCGAATACCGCCTGATTTACTTTGAATTGTAGCGCGTCCTCCGACTTAGCCGTTGATTCAAGTAGGCACATCAACGATAATGCTATTTTGTGTTGACGCCCGTGTATTCTCTCAGTTGGCGATTTACCACAGTAAGGATCAGGCGAAAACCGATAGTCAGCAATGCGTGGTCGGTTGAACCACCTTCGTATATCTTCTTTGTGATCGCGGTATTATCGGTAACTAATTCAAACTGGCGCCATACATGTACAGGTGAAATTTCCGGCATCCAAATATTACCCCCTTCTCTACCCGACTATAACGCATCTGGTGTTTATCTAGAGTTTTAGACGCAAAGGCTATGGACTGCTCGGAACCATCAGGGTAAAAATGTGATAGCACGGCCCCAATACCGTACTGTGACGCGTTCGTCGCCAACACCAGTGCGATAATGCACTAACTTGGTTGCCTCGACGATATGTTGCTTAATATGTTCAAACGAATCCTCCTGTTCTATAAACCATCGGTGTGGAACGTCCTTCTTTCCTCCTTCGTAAATAATAATTTACTTTGCCAATGAATGCTTGAAGTTCCTTTAAATCCTCTGGGAAGGGCATCTGCTCAATTGCCTGAAGACCTTTTGTGGTAGGCTTTTATAATGACTCAAATATTCGACCTCGGTTTGATCCTCAAATTTGCCTCACTCCTTCGTCGAAGGATTTCCTCTAATTTCTGTATGTGCTCGTCCTCTGTTGCCCCCGTAATTATTATGTCATCAAAATAGCTAGCTACATGTATCATACCGCATGTAAATTGCTCAATTAATTTTTGGAAAATGGCTAGTGCACTGGCAACTCCGAATGGCAACCGTTGTTACTGAGATAGACCAAAAAGTGTCGTAATCATCAAATGTTTGAACTCGTCATCTAACTCAATTTGCAGACAAGCATCGCTTAAATCTATTTGGGAAAACTGCTTCCCTCCTTGAAGACGGTAAAACAATTCCTTCACCCGGGGTATCGGGTACTGTTCGAGCAGTCCATTGACTGAATTTAACAGGCCTGATAACATCCTAGGCTCCAATCTTTCTATCTCCTTCTTTACAACTGCCATCTGCTCGAATGAAATCAGTCGCGACTTGAAAAACTTAGGCATCGAGTTGGGTTTCATGATGACACCGAACAACGACTCAAGGTTGGCTCGAAAACTTTCCCGAATTTGTGGCACAGGGAATATATTTTTGCCTTGCTGCTCAACCGCACCAACAAAACTCTCTTTAAACTGCCAAGTTTCTTTGGAAATTTGGAATCCAAACTGGCTGAACCAATCCATTCCGAAAATGTCCGCCTCATTTGCATCGGTAATCAATATTTTAAAATTTAAACTCAGGTTTTGGTATTTGGCCTCAACGTCTAAAATACCACAAACTGGAATGTCAACATTTTCGTACGCTTTCTCGACTGTGTTGACTGGCGTGAGCTCTGGTTTATGTAGCTGGGTATAACCGTCCTTTCCAATCATGGACACTGAGGCATTCGCATCCACTAAAATTGTAAAACTATTCCATTAATTTCAATTGGAATAAACATTTTCTTCCCGATTTGCTGAAGTTGGAGCACTGCCTCTTGTTCCAAACCGGACATCTGTTCTCGAATACAATCCAAAGAGTCAATTGAACCGGTAGCACACCCTGCATTATCACTCGACAGAATTGAAACAAACTCCAACGATGATGTACTAACATTACGCTCCTCGGAATCTAAAGAATAAATATCTCCATTCGATTGCCTACCTTGCGCTCTACTTCTTCCTCCGGAACTGCCTCGTACTTGCCTTGTCATACATAAGGATGCTATTTGACCGTATTTATGGCATTTTCCACATTTTTTTTTTTTCGCTGGCGCTACATCCCATAGAGGGATTTGGCGGCTTCATATTGAAGTTTCGTAATCATTTTTTTAACGGATAATGAGTGATTAATTCATTAATCCTTACATTAACCAGCCGTGATTTTTTCATCACCCGCTGGGAATCGAACTCGGGACCTCCGGGACTTAAAGCAAGCATGCTAACAACTGTGCCACCGAGGCGGCAACCACATTCCACCTTCAAAAATCTACACTCGTTTCGCTGATGGTTGACTCCACATCCCGGACATGAACGATCTCGACTATACGACCGATTCGGCTCCGTGATTTATGAATGCGTGAAACGCATTTATTTCTAGAGTCGAATCCTTGTCCCGCTCAATATGTTTACTGCTGCCTGCGTCTGCTCGTATGCGTTCGCCAACAACAAAACATCGTCTAACGTAAGTGATGGAAACACAAGCGTTTTTGTGTCTATGGTAGATAATTGCAGTAATTTTCTCAATAAAAAACTTCGTAAAATTATAAACCCTTTCGTTTTAATTTTTTTTTTAACCAAATAAATTTTATTTTTATTACAATAAATTTGTTTTCCACTTTTTTTTTAAACTAATCAACGCTAGCTCTTGAATCCAATTAACATTTTTTTTAAAGTATGGGTTTTACCTTAGACCATATAATATAATGGACCACCAGCAATGGTTTTTAACTTTCTCCAACATCTGCAGCGCAAAGTAGCCTTGTGACCGATAGGGTAACTATAGCAAGCATAATCAAAATTAGTACCCACAGATGTCGCTACCAAATTAAGTAGATTTGTTTATACCAACAGATGTCCCTGTAACTTCATTCATCGTAAATCTTATAAATCTAAATAATAAATCTTATGTTAAAACAAAGTTAAATAAAATTCTTCATTTTATGGGTCAATAAAATAATTTTTTTGAATTATCGTTTTTTATTTTATTTATATGTAAATTTAAATTTGCAGTGACTTCTGTTGGTACTAAATGTATCTACTGAATTTTGTAATGACATCTATGGATACTAATTTTGATTTTACTTGTTATACATAGTTACCCTATCGGTCACAAGGCTACTTTGCGCTGCAGATGTGGAGACAGGCTACTTTACAATTTTATATGGAAACGTCACTTCGCTAGCGGTCCATTCTATTGTATAGTCTAAGGGTTTTACATTAAAATAGTAAAAATTATAATAGTGACATCTGTTGATGGATATTTTAATAACAATTGCCTTATGGGTAAATTATAAATTTAGTACTAAATTCGAACGTGTACCATCAGACGTAATATAATGTTATTCAGTTTGTTTTTTAATACATAAAAAATGGTAAACGTCAAACACAAAGGTAAACAAATTAATTTTCGAATGGTAAGTTTTTTTTTGTTTCTTTTGTCTTTATAGCTAACAACAAAAAAGGAAAATAAGCGTCTGATGGACAACATATTATCAGATAAATAAAAAACTAACAATTACACTTAATAAAATGATTCTTTGTGTTTTCTTATGTTTCTAGGTTATGATGTTTGCTATGCTGAGGAGAATTACTCAATTTTGCTCGTTGTTGCTTCAACAGTAAGGTTTCCTTTCTGCAGATCAGCTGTCCGCGCCGGCTCATGTTTCGTGTGTAGGATAATCATATCCCGTATTGCATAGTCGATGTACGAACCACTGCAACTCACGCAATTGAACGCGCATGATTTAGCCGCTTCATGAATTTAAAAAGACCAGCTAGAGCTAATACTTGTACTGAACTACTGTAGAACTCAGTTAATTTTAAAATAATATTGTTTAGATTTTCATTATCCGTTTTCATTTCCCCGTACAGTTTCATTAACACGTGGTACGTCTCAGACCCTATCCATGATAAAAACCACGATTTCCGCTTACCGTCATCTTTCACCTCATTTACGATGAAATGGTGCTCCATCTGCGTGACATACTCTTCAAATGTTCTCTCGTCGTATCAAATTTATGAAACGATGGTACGCATTGTATTTGTTCAGCTAGCCGTTGCTTCATTTGCTCCATAACCGTTTGTAAAAAAAACTGCTGATTTTGCATCACGTGCCTCATGACCTCTTTAATATCACTCGTCGCCAAATGTTGGATTTAATCGAAACAAATTCAGAATCTACAATGCTTTATTCAGATTACTTTTCTATTCACTACAACAAGCTATGTTAGCTAGATCAACACTCTTATGTATATATTATTGATTTGAGCTCGTTTATGAAAGTTCTTGCAGCTGTGCTTATACATACCTAACACATAAATCCACCATTAATTTAAAATAATTATTTGTATGGTTCTTTTTTTATAATAAAAACATTTACATTGCTTTTAGCTATCTTGCAAAATAAAAGCGAGTTAGGAATGGCACCACTACTAGATACATGAACTTTACACTAATGTGAAGTGTCTGACAAATTTAAATTTACAAAAAACCTTACACCAGCCAAAAAAGAGTAAAGTAATTAAAATATAATTTAAACATAATTTAAAAATAAAATTTTGCATAAAAATATTTCTTAAACAAGTCAAAATGGAAAACCAAATGTTGCAACCCGTTTGGTAAACCGAAATACAACAAACATAGTAAAATCAATTTTAAACAAACTCTCCCAGTAACACCATATATTGTTGATATGGCAGCGGGTCTAAATATTATCTTTGTGCCGAGTACAATTCAAATTTATAACACCTGCCGTCTTGAAATTACGAAAATATCTGCCAAAAGAGTAAAAAAAACAAAAAATGTTGACATGGTTGATGTCTACACTGCGCAAACATCACAGTTGTCGCCTCAGTTAGCATCCTCACCATCGTCAATATCATTAGCATCATCAACATCATTTGATTTGTTAGTTGTCAATTAAATAAAATGTTTCCACTAACTGGAGTTACACCGATTATCATCGATACAATTAAAAAGTTACAGTTGTACTACCGCAGTGTAATTGACCAAATATCAAAGAAACTGGCAAGCAATATTTTTGAAATATCGTTGGACTCCACTGAAACAGCTAGTAGTGAAAATGAAATGGTGAACCAGTTAATAGTTAAATTTGCTGAAGCCTCCGATATAGGGTTTAAAATAAAAATACTGTCAGTTCTTTGAAGATCATTGTCAGCGCGAAAAATTGTCAAAGAGTTCAATACCGAATCCTGTCCAATCCCTTAAAGCGCGTTGGCACGAATCTCATCAATCCTGAGATTATAGAGCTTGTGAAAGAATTATATGTGAGTGACGATATCAGTCGTGCATGTGTTGGAAAAAGAGAATATGTAATTGTCGATGATAATAATGTGAAGATTTCAAAGCAGCGGCGACTAATTCTCATGAATCTCACAGAAGCATATGCTCTATTCAAGCAACAAAATATTGGTCGCAAAGTTGGATTTTCGGAATTTGCATCGATGACGATAATCGTGATCTCTTCAAGATGATGTTGTGTGAATTCCCAAACACGGATTGTTTTATAAATATTTGCGAAAATTGTCCTGGAATATTAAAAATGGAGAAGCACCTTAGTCACCTTATGGAAGATAATTAACTAAACATTGCGTCTTACAACAGTGGATTAATCAAAATGGTAAAAATAAAATGTAATGAAACTTATAACATTAAACGTTTATTTTCAATTTTTAAGGAAGGTCAAACATAGAAAATGTATCAAAATCATCGGATGTTTTCATAGCAGAATTCAGCAAGCAGCTTGCTGCCTTGATACCTCATGACTTCATAGCAAAGCAGCAAACTTAATATCTAGCTACGCGAAAACAACTATTGCTACAAGATGAGTTCATTGTGATCTGCGATTTCTCCGAGAATTTCTTCTTTGTCGTTCAAGTATGAATATTAAATTTGCATTTCAATTTTTGTTTTTCCCCAAATTTGTTTATTTTTTATTATTACTGTTTTTGCTTTTATGCATGATTTTGTCCAAGGCTGGCACTGGGCTAATACACAATGTACCATTCATCCAAGGATGAGAATGACGTCTTGCGCCACCAAAGTCTTCTAATAATTGCAGAAAGCTTGAAACAAAACTACGAAGCTGTGTATCAATTTCATCAGGAGCTATTTAAATTCCTGATTGAACGATTTAGCACCATACAGAAAATAATGTTCTTTTCCGACAGAGCTGGCGGGCAGATTTCTCCGCCTTTTAGTCAAGCTTTTAAAAATGTATTTTATTATTACTAAAAATAGCATGAATGCTATAGCATTCAGTTATTAAATGTATGTTTCTGAGAGGGTCATGTATAAAAAAAGTGTCCGCGAACGTGTTAAGATACACGTAATTGAAAGACGGCAACGTTCAAGTTTCCGACAAAAACGAATTATAACGGTACTCCGCGTATTTTGAACCTACCGAGTTTTTACTCAAATTATATTTTTGTTTTATCTAGGCTAACTTTCTCCCCCAATTTCGAAATAATTGCACACCTTGCTCTCGTATGGGTTTCTGATTTAACGTGGAATGGCTGAACTAATTCACACAGAAATTTGGTAGATAAAAATATTCCACCTCGTTAATTTGATTTTCACCAAATTCTTAACCAACTATTTTTAACATATTCATACACGGACACGGCCTCACATTAACTGTTTAATTGGAAATTTAAATATATAAACGATTATATTTTAGCATAGCCATGCCTTAGAGGGCTGAGCAAAGTACAGTTCGGTTAAGTTAAAATTCACCATTACTCATACACGGCAATTGTGAAAGATTCTATATTTAGACTTTTGTGAATGGTCACGGCAAATCATATCTAAATAAAATAGGGCAGTTTTATTAGACAAAGGCGCTATTTTGACTGTAAAATCATAGCAGCTGGAAAGATGGTAGCAGGTCTCCCTGCGACCTCTTCCTTGCGCGCATCTTTAGAAAATGTCATTTGAATCTGTTTACCACTTAGATTTTGTTTCCTATATAACCCGCATAACCAAACTCAGCAACAGCATGAGCAACACTAAACATATAGCATACCGATTAAACATTTTCAAAATTATTATTATTGTATCAATGTATAAGTGCAATTTTCAGAGCTCGCTGAGGGTACAAAGAGCCGAATTTCAAAGAGCTGAATGTCGAAGGGACGAATGTCGAGGGGCCGAATGGGTCGAAGGGCCGAATGTCAAAATCAAAACAAGATTATCTCCAGGAATCAAAGTAACTATGACGTCAACATACCGGTAAAAGAACAATGGCTGAAAATCAAGTGAAGCAAAAATACTGGATTCCAAATGTTCCATTCCCAAATTGGCTATAGCTGGGCTAGCTGGTAAACCCATTTATGATCCGAACAACTGTTTATCGGAATTATGGATTTACTCGTGTGAAAACCGGTTTTACAATTTCGGTAATTATAATTGTTTCTTTTCTAATTGTGATCATAAAAGAACTGGCGGTTGTACGATTTTTGTGCATTCTAGTTTATCATCCTCAACAGTTTTAAACCATGAGTTTGATGGTAGTAATTTTTGGTTGTCAATATCCGCGGTATTAACCTGAATGTTTTGGCTGTAATAATTTTAATGAAACGCTTGAAATAATAATTAGTCTATTTATTGTGTTTTACGTGTATCCAACGGCGTGTTCGTTAGCACAAAAATTAATTGAAATGCCATGCCACCTTTACACTATTCACAATTTATTTTATTTAATTTATTACATTAATTAATTTTGATTTAATTAGTTACATAAAAAGAATCAGAAGGATTTTTTATTATTGAGGATAGTTTTACAATTTTTAAATTTATTTTTTACCACTGAATCGATGAAGCGTAAACGAAAAAGTAATTATTTTGAATGACAGACGAAAAACAAAAATGGTCGAATTTACGTACTGCGCATAGTAGTAGATTGTTGAACGGATGGCGCAGAATTTGCTGCTGACTCTGCTTATCTCGTGCGGAAAATATATTTAGTTGATATATTTTATTTGTAGTAGTGAAATGAATGAACGAGATAAATAGTAAATGAGTGAACCGCTACAAGTCCTTATAGAAATTGTATTTGTGTTGGTGATTTTAATTTTAATATCAAAGATCAACAGGGTCTAACTGTACAAAAGTACCGTAACACAGTAACTGCTCGTGGTTATGCATTCCTAAATTCATTGTCTGACCAGCATTGCACCAGATTGTCTAATTCCATCGGAACTGTCATCGATCGTATTTTGTCCAATAATTTTGATTACAAATATGTTAATTCGCTGAAGGACCCTGGAATTTCAACAAAACGTATTTACTCGCATAACTTTTACTATATTCGACAATTTAAATTGTTACATCTGTACTAAAAATTGTAACAACCGCTTGTGGTTGTTCTGTTTAAATGCATGAAAGGGTGAAAATATTTCAAATATCTCAATCTGTAATTAATGTGGAAAAATCAAGCGACGCTTATGTGCACGATTTTTCTGTGCCTTTAATTTCTCTTCCACTATACGTCGTCCATACATTCTATTTGATTTGTAGTCGAAAATATTTTTTTTGTTTATTTACTGTGTACTTATTCCATTTCTCCTCGAATATACATATCTTGTTTGGATTTTTTTGAATGTATGGAGCGTCTGTGTAGTGTGTTAGCGGCTTGTTTCATTTTTTTATTTATGCGCGCGTGGATACAGTCAAAAACATCTATAATTCCAAGACGAACTATTCAAAATTTAAAGGTACAAAGTGACCACTGGTTATAGTGTTGGTTGTGTACATATAGACTTTCAATAATAAAATTAACCAACACTAATATAATTTGTTTTGGTATTAGAAAACAAAAAATACATTAGAAACAACAACAATTTACATCACGGCAACGCCGTATAATAATATCGTATAAAACAAGGCCCTGTTTATGTGTATGTTTGAACAACAAAATAAATTACAACAACAATCAGCATATTTTCAATTTTGTTGAGAAAAATTTGTAATGTATGGATGTAAACATTTGGATATTTTTTTCTTCTCTAGAATATAAGTCGAGAATTATTTTTTCGATTTAATTTATAGGTTTTATGTTGTTAATTCTCCTGTTTTTCTGTTAACATAAATAGTATTTTATTTGTTCGAGCTTGAATTAAATAATTCAAATTACGTTTTGAATTACTTAATTTTTCTGGTTAGTGCAATTTTTGTTGTAATTTACAAAAGTACTAAAGTAGTTTTTAGCGTACAAAATACGCTAAATATTTGTTCGTCATTCGTTATTCGAGATAAATGTTTGAAGACAATGACTCGCTTGGCCTTTACCTAAACATGTCAGTGTAATAAATAATTAAATTTATTTAGTTTTAATGAAATAATTTAATTAATTGTACACCAGAAAACAAGATGTCATATGTTTGTCGTACAGATGTTTTCGATAATGCACTGTGTCTGTGCGTAGTGTGTTAAGTGTTAAGTGTTTGACAGGAAAAATATTTAACCTATCTTTATAACACTAGTAGACCAAAAAGTAGCACATTTCATTGTTTTAAGAAACACAATAATCGTACATATTTAAATGCTTTAAACACGTTAAATATAAAAGTAATAAGGCACAATTCAATTTTCAACATCAAGACATCTTTTAAATTTATATTATCTTAATTATTTTTTTATTAAATTCAAAAATGAATTTGAACTAATACAATATTTTTGTCAAGAGTGTAAAAATAAAAAGTAAATATGTATTTGTATGAAAATAAATGTCAAATAATATACAACGTTGCGGTCGTCATTTAGTTACCAATACTGCCTTCAGTGGTCGTTTTCATTCAATAACAAACTATAATTCGTCTTGGAATTATAGATGTTTTTGATACAGTACCAAAATAGAATTTTCGAGAAGTTTGTAGTTTGGTATTGGTGATGTGAATCGGATTTTAGTGGTGTTGTATATGTACGCCATCCGAAATTTAAACGTTCGGTTTTTTTTACTATGGATAATTATTTTTGGAGGGGGTAAAAATTTTTGTTATACGTGTCGCGTGTTTTTTTAAGATCAGTCTCGTTTGGAATGTTAAGAAAACAAGAAGTCAAGTGCGGTGTTTTTGTAAAAAAAAAAAACAAAAAAAAACACTAGTTGGTTAGGTGTTAGTTGAACACAAATTCTTTATTAAAATTAATAAAAAATAAAAATTTCTCTAAGTTTTATGAATAGATAATAAAATAAGATTGAGTGCCCTGAGCCATTGCTAATAGCATTGATAAACATTTTTGTATACCAAATGTATTTTTTTTTGTGAGTCTATAAGTTTTGAAATGCCATAGTTGTGTAAAAAGAAAAAAAAAACATAACAAATTAAACTAAAACTGTTGTAATATTGGAATCCGCTTACAGTGGGACAATAAATAAATGATAAAAAAATACAACACAAAAGTTTCTGTATTTATGGTCATGATATAAATAAAAATTAACACATTATTATCGTATATTTTGGTGTTTATGGTATTGGGTTATTATTTTTTTGAGAAGGAAATGGATTGTTGAGTTAACCGTGATAAGATTATTGGGTGAAAATTAACGGACGCTGTATCACTACAGTTAATACAGTGTGTACGGAAAGAAAAAAGTATTGGGTTTGTGGCAGCAACTCTGCCAATAAGAGTGGGATTCGAGAAGCCAGAGAGGGATGCTGATTGTTCCTACGTCGGCGCTGTTGGCGGGTAGCTGTTAGCGTGTGGCCGGACGGGCCTAGAATTTATCTGTTCAGATATGGTGTTTCCAAGAAAAATAAATAATAACTTGGACACACCGCGTGGATTTTTTTTTTAAATTTCTAAATTCTGTGAGCCAAACTTGGTTTTCTTCATTGTTTTTTTTTATTATATTTTCTTATTAAATTTATAAATTTTACGGGTTTTCAGATTTCGGGTGGCGTCACTTACGACACACTCCCGAATATCGATTCACATCACGTGTTTTATCTTCTCGAACTATCTGGTTAACGGTTTTTTATTTCCATTTTTTTTCTCAGTTGCATAATTTTTCCATTCATTAGTCAGTTATTTTTTTTTTGCGTTAAT
This sequence comes from Tipula helvola, assembly GCA_963556165.1. Lineage (NCBI taxonomy): Eukaryota > Metazoa > Arthropoda > Insecta > Diptera > Tipulidae > Tipula > Tipula helvola. Next base: position 174,180,399 of record OY744481.1, on the reverse strand, counting down.
TACAGTTTTGAGTAATAAAATTTTTGGTTTTTACATTTAGTTTTCCCAAGTGCAGTGTTAATAGTGCCATGTCTTGTTAATTCCTTTTTCGTTGTGATCACGTGATGTATGGGGGCGACCTCATGCTGACCTAGGGCCATGACTAATTGGTATCGGAGTGTGTTTTGCTCGGGATGGGGGTGTCACTCTAGGGGATTTCGGTAGACAGGGTAGAGGTCGCCGGAGTGACATCGACATCCTTAGTCGAAATACAACAAATTTTATTATTATCTACCACTGTGGCTCGTGGCAAAGGTATGTTTAGTTTTCTTGTCCCGTTCAGTTTACTTCATGCGGTTATTCAATCATAAAAATATGTCTGGTAAACCCCACGCCTAGCGACGAGTTGTAGCTAGCACTATACAGCAACCAGACCGCTATTTTTATGTTCTGTTAACACAATCCCTTTTGGGGGATTGTGTTACAAAATTGAAAATCGCTTAAGGGACTTTAGGTGATTTTTCTGATTATTACATGAAAAAATTGTTCGTTACATTTAAAAATTGTTCGTTACTATTACCCATAAAATGTTGGTTAAATTCGAGGAAAAAATAAAATAATTATGAAATAAATTTAAAATCGCTTAAAAGATTTTGTATTTTATTGCATTTGAAAAAATCGCTTATTTGACAAAAGTTGATATTCCAAATGTGCGAACAAAAATCTAAAGTCAATAAAGTACGTTTAAGCGGTTCTTCATAGTAGTGTATTTTTTATAAAAATCATTGTGTTGTAATTTTAAATAGTGATGTGCTAAATCGGTTCTTTTTGTTCTGGTTTGCTTATTTTCTCTTACGTTTTTAACAAAAAAGAACCGGCTTCGCCCATCACTGGCACTTAAGCGATTTTTTCAAATTGTATTTATACTTCATTTGAATGCAATAGTATTTTAAGCGATATTTTTGTTTTGAAAATTTATTGTTTTTGTTCGTGTTTTTCTTAATATCACTTAAGTGATTCTTTTGTTTATTGGAGTTAAATAACCTGAAATTTAAGTGATTTTACCGTGTGTGAAATATTTTATACGTGTAACTTTAGATAATTGAAATATATTTAAAAGGGAAAAATGAAACCGTCCAGGGGTCTAAGAATATTTCAAATGGCATTAAAAACTTCAGAACACAGTAATTCAAGAGAAAGAAAAGCTGATTTTGATGAAGGTAAATGTGTTTGGTATTCATAATAGGGTTAATATTTTTTTTTTTTTTATTACTGAAAAATATCTATTATAAGCAGTCACATCCGCCCAATCGAAACCATAAACAACCTGCAGAAATAATGCAAATTCACGCAAAGGGCACTTTGTTACAGAATTGTATTCCTAATGAAGCTCTATGTTCTTTTAAAGATACAAAACTGACAGGAGAAACGATAGTCACAATTTGTACATCTCGAAGCGGCTGAATTATTGAACAACTCGCAGAAACTGTTGAATGAAACAGAAACCATTCAATCTTTACTGCCCGAAACGGCTGAATTGATTAACAACTCTTACTCTGATAACAGTCTTGATACCACCATTGATGACAGCGATATTGATTCGGATTTCCAGCCGTCTAATTGTGATGATTCCAGGAGTGATTCAGAAGAAGATCCAGATCTGCAACGAATGGCTAGAGAAATAGAGCACAACATTGCTCTCCCGTCTGAAATATTGGTCAGCCACAAAACATCAACGTCTATTTGCAATGAAACAGTAGCAGCTGGATCCTCTCTACGTCCGCGAAGAAAATCATTCCACCGAAGTATAAGCAGGAAAAAGCTAAACTAAAAGAGTGCGTCAAACTTGGGTCGTGCAAACTGCAGTGCCGATGTAAACTTACATACGACCAACAACTTATTATATTTAATAAGTATTTGCAATTGCAATTACCAAACGAAAGCTTTGTTTGTGGCCGATTTGATTCAAGTAAATACAAGACAAGAAGCGCTGTTCGACTCAAAAAATTTCAGCAGCACCTCAGAATAGGACCCACTCTTATATCTACAATTTGGAAGTTGACGGAGTAAAACTAAGAGTTTGTCAGAAATGCTTTCGCCAAACTTTAGGTGAGACTGAAAGTTTTTAAAGACCGTAGCCAAAAACAAATTATCCGACATCTCTATCGCGGATAACCGCGGAAAAAAGACACCTGTTACTAAATTGACGGAAGAAAAAGTCAGAGAATCCATGGAGCACATTAACTCATACCCCGGCCTATGAAAGCCACTATACCCGGCAACGAACGGCAAAGAAATATTTGCAGTCAAATTTAAACCTGTCATTATTATACAAAATGTATTGCTCATCACAAGCTAAACCCGTCTCAATTACAAAATACGCTGAGATATTTAAAGGTATCTGTTTTGATGATTATTTTAATTAACTTATATTAATTATGATGCATTTTCAGGAATGGGTTTAAAGTTTAAGCAGCCGAAAAAAGACACATGTTCCAAATGTGATAAATTCAAAATAAAAATCGATATGGCATAAACAGAATATGAAAAAGCAATCACCAGCCAACTGCAAATCGAGCACCATAAAGCGGCTGATTTAGCATAGCAGCAAAAAGCGGCAGATAAGGAATACGTAAAAGCCAACGGAAATGTTAATATGTTTACGTTGCCTCGCAACGCAATTACTTACTGCAAATATCTGTTTCTATAAACGCCAATTATGGACGTTTAACCTCACCATTCATGATTGTGTGTCAAATGGTGCTGATTGTTACATGTGGTACGAATGTATAGGTAAACAGGTACAAAACAAAAATTCACACGTAGCTATTTTGTTTACAATTTTTAAGCAATCATCTGATCACAACATCAAAATTGTCGATCATAAATTCCTTGAGCCAGGACACACTCACATGGAGTGTGATGTAGACCACTCCCTTGCAAATACATCACCCGCGTGAATGTTTTCAATTTATACTTTCAATAAATCGGTTTAAGGTAACATAGATGGAGCAAAGAGATATCTTCGACTTTTCGTTAACCGTGCAAATGGGGCTAAATTTGAATGGGCTAAGGTTAAATGGCTATGATTTACTCCAGAATTAAGAAGAATTCATTACAAAAACAGCCTTCAAGAAGATGACCCATTTAAGTTGCTAAGTATTGTTCGCCCGAGAATTAATAAATTATCAATTGCAGAAGTGCCAAAATGCTACCAAGGTGTTTTACCCACAAACCACTTAAAAAACAGAGATCTTATAGACCAACTTCCCCTAATAAACTCAGTTTATCACAATTTTTATTTGCAATTGAACGATGGACAAAATATACCGAATATAGATCCTGATTTGGAAGATGAAGAAAACGCAGCACAGAGTGATATTGATTCTGAATAATTTTGGAGAATTAACTTAAAATTTTTATAATTTAAATATGTACTACATTTAAATTATGTATAAAGTCACTTAAAATGTTGACAATTGTACCATTAAATTCATAAAAATGACTTGGAAGTACTATAAGCATTGAATTTTGTAAAAATAAAAATGAAAAAATGACTTAAGTAACATAGGTGACTTTTATTAGAAAATTGTAAAATATCAAAACAGCTTAAGTGCAACAAAATCCAATTTACTGAAACAATTTTATTTTAATATTGATATTATCACAATGTATGATAATAATGCTATTTAAATCCTTCATAACACTTTTCTCAAATTAAAGGTTAAATTTTCAAATATTGTTTTCTCAAACTGTATAAATGCACATAAGCGGTTTTCAATTTTTGGTTGAGATCATAATCAAATCATTACTCTAGCGAAAATTACCAATAGTCTCAAGAATAATTCATCTAATGGACCAGATTCTATTTCGGCGAAATTATTGAAAAGGTATTCAACTTACTTTTTCCCTATGCTGGTTAAATTGATAAATAGTGCGTTTGATTTAGGTGTATTCCCGTCGTCATTAGCCCAGGCTAAAATTATCCCCATTCACAAATCCGATAATAAACCGCGATCCTTGGAATTATAGACCAATTTCAATTTTATCTAATATCAGCAAATTAATTGAGCACATAGTTTGAGAACGCCTCAGTAGTTTTCTAGCAGCAAATAGAGTAATCAGCAATAATCAATTTGGGTTTATTGAAAATTCTATAGTACTAGTATGGCTACTAAAAAATTTAGTTTTCTTCGCCTTGCTCTAATTCTATTGTAACGGAAAAGTGCCGTTAGGTAGAATAGCTTTTTGTAGGTAAATATTGCGTTTGATTTTTAAAATTTTTACCCAGTTGTAATAATGCCACGAATTGAAGAAGAAGTGCGTAAACGTACTTTGCACAAATTTTGCATTGAAAACGGTGTTTCGTTTAGAAATTTGGCAAAGCACGAAAATATAAGTAAAAATGCAGTGAGAAAATAATTAATAAGTCTGGGGAACATGGTACGGTAAAGGATTTACGAAAAAACGGTCGAAAACAAAGTCCCAGCAATCCCAAATTAGAGCCAAAATTGTGAGTGAAATTCGCAAAAACTACTGGTACTAGCATAGGAATGATCCAGCGGGTAAAATAAGGCTTGACTTGAAGACATGTAAAATAAGGCTTGACTTGAAGACATATATTTTCGTGGAAACGAAGTGAAAACAAAAAATTGTATGTTAAAACCATGCAACTGCCCATTATAAATTTGGAGCTTTTAAAAAGCCGCACTATATCAATTTTGTGGAAAAACAGTAAAATCCGCCAAATTCACCAGCACTTTGACCAATTGAAAGATATTGGGCAATTGCGAAGCGTTACTTGAAAAATAATGATAAACTAGTAGACAATTTAACAAAATTCAAAAATTTAGTCCAAAGCAACCATACAAATTAATAAAACTACTGTGCTGAATCTAAGTAAAGGCATCAAATTAAAAATTCGCAATGTATTTAGAAAATAATTTCTCAAATGTTTTAAACGTAAAATCTTCTAATTAGAAGTCTGATTTATGATAAAACATCATTTTATAATACTTAAAATTGTTTTTTTGTGTTTAAAATTGCTTTTTTTTGTGGCTATACTTTCTTTTCGATACAGTCCTTATTCACCTTGTAACTAATCTGCAGGAAAACCTTAGTAAAGGAAAAGTAGTATCAGCTTTCTTTATTGATCTCAGAAAAGCATTTGACAGTATTAATCACGAATTACTACTTTACAAACTTTCGCTGGTTTGTGTGCAGCTAATGATTTAAATTTGTTTAAAACATATTTACTTAATCGTGTGCAAAGTGTTAGTATAGCAGATGAAAGTAGCTGTTTACTGAAATGCAGTACCGGTGTGCCGCAAGGATCCGTTATTGGGCCCTGCCTCTTAAATTTTTTTATTCATGACTGTTTCTGTTTACCATTTAAGGGAAAACTTCAAATGTATATACGCTGATGATATGTGCATTTTATATTCTGCGCAGGACTACAGTGCCCTTCAGTTTATAATGCAGTATGATAAAGACCTGTTAGCTAGTTGGCTGCTTAATAATTCTTTGTAACGAAATTCCACTATATGTTATACATACAAGGACTCCTGTTATCACACCTAACATTGTCGTTCCAGTAAAAGGGACCGCTATTTCACAGTGTGACCGTTTTGTATATCTTGGTGTTGAGCTTGACAGCCTTAATTCTAACATCGAATCACCATGTACATAGTCTATTAGCAAGTATCATCCCATTTTTATTTGTATTTAGAAAAGTAAGGCTTTATTTAAGCTCTAAAATGTTGTGGAATATTTATTATGCGCATAATAGTAAAGCCCACTTAGCCCACTTTATAATAATACCTTCAATGTGAGACAAGTGTGTTTGTACAATTCTTTGTTATTTATTTACAAAAAACAATTCATGGTTTGTTGTACTACAAACCTTTTTTCCGATTTGTCAAATATACACAATTATGGCACAGGAAATCGTAATGGCTTTTATGTTAACTCCGTGTTGGGCTGGTTACCTACAATCGATTACCAGATCAGATAAGAGGTATTGATCTGTCGCGATTTAAGCTTGAGATTTTAGTCGTGTTCTTGATGAAGTTCAGAAATTTGACATTTACTTGGGCCGAAGGGCCGATTTTTTTTGTTTTGTTTTTAGAAAAATAATTTTTTAAATTTGTGGTTTTGAGGAATATTTTGTAAATTTGTACAACCCATTCTGCCCTTCAACACATTCGGCCCTTCGACACATTAGGCTTTCGGCCCTTCGACACATTCGGCTTTCGGCCCTTCGACACATTCCTTCGACATTCGGCCCATCGACACATTCGGCTCTTTGATATTCGACCCTTCGACATTCGGCCTTTCGACATTCGGCCCTTTGATATAATTTCTAATATTTAATATTTAGATTCGGCCCTTCGACACATTCGGTCCTTCGATACATTCGGCCCTTCGACACATTCGGGTATTGGCCCTTCGACACATTCCTTCGTCATTCGGCCCATCGACACATTCGGCTGTTTGATATTCGACCCTTCGACATTCGGCCTTTCGACATTCGGCCCTTTGATATTATTTCTAATATTTAAAATTTACATTCGGCCCTTCGACACATTCCTTCGACATTCGGCCCATCGACCCATTCGGCTCTTAGATATTCGACCCTTCGACATTCGGCCTTTCGACATTCCGCCTTTCGACATTCGGGCCTTTCATATCATTTCTAATATTTAATATTTAAAGTATGCATGTATTCATTGTTTAATGTACATACATATTTCCATTTCAGTTTTTTGAGTCACTTACACTACACATGCATCATTTTTGTGCCTGCCCATTCTAGTCTGATGGAAATTTGTAATTTAAATTATCTACTTACACTGCGCCAATTAAAAAACGGAACAGAAATAATGTTCTCCGAAAAAGTACCCAGATTTGAACGCTTGTATCTTGGTGAAATAACACCTTTCAAAAAAAATATTTTGCTTATAGTTGAAGGAAATTTTCTTTTCTTTTCGATACTGGAAACTATTTTATTTTATTTTGTTTTTTTATGACTTTTTTGAGTAAAACAAAAGGTGTCTAAAAAAAAAAATTTGCTGATGTTTGAAACTGTAAACGAACTTGCTCGATATTTCATTTCAAAATCCAAATCGGCCATTTTATAGAGATTTTAGGAACCTTGCAAAATGATACATACTAGGAAAATTTCTGTGCGGCCACTTCTTGTCGAGTTATTGAAGTTTTAGTGTTAAAGTGACTTAACATTTTATCGGAGAGTGCTAAGTTTACAAGAAAAAAAATTTACTTCTACGCTTTTTGATACGTTTTCTCTAAAACTTCAATAACTCGACAAGAAGTGGCCACACAGAAATTTTCCTAGTATCATTATGCAAGGTTTCTAAATTCTCTATAAAATCGCCGATTTGGATTTTTGAATGAAATATCGAGCAAGTTCGTTTACAGTTTCAAACAGCAGCAAATTTTGAAGTGAAACTTCTTCAGTACCGGGGTTATTTTTAAAATCGATGAAACAAAACAAAAATTACAGGCAAAAAATGAAGAGGCGATATGAAACGAAAAAGCGACAGTATTTCTTTTATTTTTGAATTGAAATTTTTTTAGGCAGAGTATGATTCGAAAAAAAAACAAAAGAATATTGAAACGAAATTGAATGAATTTGCAAGCAATATTACGAACGTCGAACAGTCCAATCAATGCCTCCTAGATTTATAGTACATATATTGAGGTATTGATTGCAATTTACAAGTATATTATATAAAACAAGTATAAAAATTGTGTATGTAAATAATTTGCTTGTGCACAAATATCTCAAACTAAATGTTTTTGTACTGTTTAGATGTAGGCGGTTATTATATTAAATAACTTATTGTAAATTTACAATAAATAGAGAAGTGAAGTTTATAAAACTTAAATTTGTATAGATATTTAAAGGATCATACAATGAGAGTTGGCAAATTAAGATTAAATTTAATACTTTTAAACTAAATACAAGATGTATTTCTTTTACTCGGGCAATTCAAAAATGAAACAATTGGTTTATGCTAGCTACAAAATGACATGAGAAAACTGCACCTATGCATCAATTGCTGGTTGCATTACTTTAGGTAAATTATTTAGTATTCTGAATTTCTCTTGAAGAAAATGTTTGTCTTAAGCAAAATTCACTTTAAAATATAAACGGAACAATACACCATCACAATTTCGCTTGCGTTTTCAATCTAAAATGTTGCTTTAATATCAGTTTTAGTAAATAATATTGCTTTTATTCCGTTTATCGAGTCTTTATAGGTAGATTTTGTATCGAGTTGTAATAATCCTGTTTTACCAGATCATGGAGCAACAAAGATTAGATTGAGAAAAATAACTAGATAATGTAACATAGAATGTGCAATTATCTAATTTGGATGTATCTACTCTGACTTTGTATAATACTCCCATAGCACTATAAGGATCAATTGACTATTTCTTCAATTCTTGCTGCCGAAAAGCTATTTTACTGTTTATGCCAGCCGGACCATTGAACCATAAATTGTAGTAATTACAAATTTACAGCTTAAAAAGTTTCACTTCCGTCGCGCGTAGAAGCTACACACATTGTTTTTTTTTCTTTAGACACCTATATTGTTTTACTGAAAAAAGTCATAAAAAACCAAAATAAAATAAAACTGTTTCCAATATCAAAAAGAAAACAGAATTTCTTTCAACCAGAAATAAAATTTTTTTTTTGAAAGGTGTTATTTGACCAAGATGCAAGCGTTCAAATCTGGGTATATTTTCGAAGAAAATTTCTGTTCCGTTTTTTAATTGGCGCAGTGTAGTATGCAAGTTCGGTGCATTTTGTGTTCGTTTTTCTCGTATATAATTTACAATTCGGTTGTACCGGATTTTCCGTTCCTTTTATTACATAAATTTTTGACTACGATTTATTTATGTTGAATCATAAATCTATGTGTTCACTCCACCGCATACAGTCAAGAACTTTCAGTTGTATACGGTCGAACTTTTTTTTTAAATACTGTAGAATTCAATCATTCTGTTTCCGATTTATGATACGATCAGCTGTGCTTTGTAAATTTAATGAAAAAATGAAAAAACAAATTTTCCTAACGGTGAAAAAACGGTGAAAAGCGGCGAAATATTACTTTGATGGATGCAAGATTTATTTTACGAGAAGTTTCTAAAACTTCAAACCTGACCTAACAAACATTACGTATGGGTTCAGTGGTATCAAGGTAAGTTCAATAACTGATGATCGATGTTTAGAATTCCGGTATTCCTGAATGCCATGCCGGCCCATATTTTAGTTTCAATTATTCCGGAATTGTAAACATTAAACTAATATTTCTTAAACTAATTTAAGTAGTTTCGTTTTAACACAATTTTATGTAATTATAGTATTTCTTGTACTAGAAAATACTATAGTAGTAGCAGAAATTTCGGTCACTTTATGGAGGTGGTCAGTTTAAGGAATAAAGCAGTCCAATAATTTGAAAATTAAAAGTCTAGCCTGACAGAAAAATGTTCTTCAATTGTAACAAATATTATAGATAATATTCCAGTGACTGACAAAAAATTGTCAATTTAGAGAGCTATTCAAAATGGTTCACTTTCGAAAGTTTTAAGCCTCAAAAGGTTATGACCCCTAATAAACAGATTGCGAAACAATAAATGCTCGTTCCTAAAAAATGCCTTACCTATTCGCTTTCACCTAGCAAAATACATGATTTGATCAGTTCTTCAAAAACGAAAAAATAAACATATCGCAAAAATGTATTTACAAAATTCCTTAAAATCGTTTTCTTGATTTACCGCTATGAAAATCTGAGTTTCTGCTATGACAAATTCGCTCGTTGTTCAGGCTTCTTGAAAAATATTAAAAACGTCGGTTGACGCGCTTTTGCTTTATGACTAGCGAACTAGCCATATGTAACAACACTTTTCTCTGCGTTTCGAAAAGGACTTTAATTTTGAGATGATTGATGTGCCCTCGAGGCCCTATTCATCACAATGTTTAAGAATATTTACCATCAATCAGCATGGAGCCTGAAAGAACGTATTTATAGCAGCAAGAAATTTCGCTACTAAAACTCTAGCTTGCCTAAATGACACAACTCTCGGTGCATTAGGTTTAATGCGAAAAGGCAGATAAACAGGAAAAATTTGATTTTTAATGAATTAATTATTAAATAATGAAATAAAAGAAATTGGTTGTTTCTTATACAATTTTGATTTTTGATTTTTAATCAAAGATTATTTAAAGAAAAATCAATTCCGGAATCGAGAGCATTCAAATTCGAAAATTCCGGAATCATATTTTTGAAAAATAGGAATATAAAGTATGTTGTTCTACTCGTGCAACTGCCCTGAATGATTACCCTAACTCCATTCTAAAGTCAAATCTACCCAATCGAATACTTTTGGGAACTTTTAGACCTAAGACCAAGAGGCAACCTCACCTTCAGGAAAAAGTTCAACTAAAAAAAATGCAATTATGGAAGAATGTCAAAAAATTGGCCCGGAAACTACAAATATTGGTAAAATACATGCCAAATCGCTTGGCTGTTGTTATCGCAAATAAGGGTTATCCAACCAAATTTTAATTTCTTGCAATGCGGAAATTAAGAAGCATTATACATGGAGTATACAACTGAATGTCCCTTGATTGTTTATTGAAACAAATATCTGAATTTAGTTTATTTTTATTAATTTGTTGATGTAAAACTCCGTATAGCTGAATTGTATAGAATTGTAGTAACATTAACAGTAATAAATAAAAAAAATAATCTTTCTAGTATAAGATTTGTTTATCTTTCAAAATGAAACTTCTTAAAATAATCGTATCGTATACAACTTACTGTTCTAGACTGTACATATGTTGGCTTCTACAAAACATGAAATAGGGTCTAAACAACATGATTGCATATTTCGCTAAACTTATAGTATAGATATCTCTAATAAGGCCATTGACCATCGAATCGTTACTAGACAATTTTAGTGTAGCGAATAATTTACACTTTATATAGCCTTTGTAAGGTTTTTTTGTCAATTCGTCAGAAACGTACAGCAGCCATCATGTTAATATGGGTAACTAAACTAAACAGTAGATTGTAATCCTGAAGAGTGCAGCAGTGTAATGATCTCTCGCCTTTAACAGGGTTTAAATATTATTATTGGCCAGGGAACAAGCATTAACATTTATGTTATTATTTTAAACAAAGAAATAATATTTTAGAAATCGATAAAAACACACCATAAAAAAAAATTGAGCTCTTGAAACCAACAGATAAAATAAATTGGAAAATTGTTTACAGAATTTAAAGACCAAAGTTCAAACGGAAAATATTTTTGATACTCTAAATTTTTTTTTTGCCCACCTAATAAAATACGATTTTGAAAATCACACTTAATCTGGGATCTATAAACGAGTTTCGAATCAATCAATAAATTCGAAGTCATCGGCATCACATCACACACGCGTATCATAAATAAACAGATTGATTTTACTTTGTTTTATTATCGTAATTCCATTATACTCGTATACAATATACCCATCCAATATAATAATAAAATACGCCCTGTATAATTAAGAATAATCACGCACAAAATCAAAATTATGTGAACAATTAACGAAAATGGTAACTGGTGAAGAAAAAGCAAAACGACATGTCATAAATATTCATACCAATTAATTTAGGAAATTGCTATAAAACACGCATCCTCTCTTTGTTTAGTGTATATTGTATTTCAATTTTCTTAATACCATTTTTGTGTTCAGTGACTTGACTAAGGAAAAATTAAATTTAAGCATTTTTCGTGTTATAGGCTTTCTTGTTTAAGATATGATAAACACGACGGGATATGGCTTGATGATATTAAATTGGAGTGTTGTAGCATATACACAGTACCTAAGTAAATTTCCATTATACAGAGAATTTTTGTAAAAGCTTTTCTAATAATTATTAGGTACAAAAATGAAAAAAAAAAATCACAAGTATTTTATAAACTTCGAAGGATTCAATATTTCAACAGAACGTTCTACCACATCGGTGTAATGCAATTCGAGCAAGTGTAACGTCAAATTCTGGTGTATCATTTATATTATGTTTTGAAAATGTAATTTTCTGCCAATGATTAAATTCACATAACAAAATTTTCTTCGAATTTCTTATTTGTTATGAAAATGTGCAGGAGTTTAATTTTGTTTTGAAAGAAAATCTGTAAAGCTTTTTCACAGAAATGTTTGAATGCATTAAGTTTAATGCTATGTGCACACAAAGCAAAAAAATATAAGTAAATAGTTTTTTTTCAGTTGAGCTCTTGGTTATAATATCAGTTTGTTGTACAAACTAATTTTATCGTTCACACATACATTGCCGTGCACAATTTTCAAACATGTTTCACATAACTACACTTTTGGCCAAATTGAGTTATTGATGCCAATCGATAGCTAATAACAAACTTTATAAAAAAACAGTAATTTCAAAATTTTAACATCAATTTTCTAAAAATGCATTTTCTGTAGTTATGTAACACATGTTTAGTACGGCAAAATGATTTTAGTTCATTTATAATGTAAGCATTTTAAGGCGATTTATTTACTAGAAAGGAGCTGCTTTCTTACTTAACGTTAGGAGTATTAGTTAATGATAAGAGTTTAAGTCTTGGCGTACATCATCTACTTGTACATAATTGTACATAATTTACAGGTATGTTCTTTGTTATGAAGAAATCAATCAGATCTGGTACTTTATTTGGATCAGTTGGCCAGTAGGTTGGTTTTCCAGTGGATAGGATTCCACAACAATATTTGCTGATAGCTTTCAGGAGTTCTTTATCTTTAGTTATTGTTAATCTAGAGCTCCAGAGGACATGTTTGCATTAAAGTCTTCTCCAAGTACAAATCGTTTTCCTAGTTTACTGAGGAACTCGTGATAATCTTTTTATTTCAATGAGTGCTTCGGTGGGCAGTAACGATACCGGCAATAATAATATACATATTTGGTTTTGACTTTTGACATTAGCAGCAGTTGCTTGCATTTCTTCTGTTTCATATTTTAACTCTTCATAGTGATAAATACTATTTCTAATTATTATCCTAATTATTATAATTAGGATGGCTGCCTTAGTGCTGTACTCTAGTTTCTGTAAACGCTCATCAAACTTATTGAGTCTGCTTAAAATCATTTTATGTGTTTGACTTATATACCTTTTTTGAACAATATTGCGATTTCTGTTACTCATCGTTACTTGAGCGTAATTGATTTTACCTAATTGTCCATGAGTAGTTTCCGATACTCTACTATTTAATTCGGGCTTGCTCATCTTAACTGCTTGTTTCCTGAATAAACTTGAATTTCATTTTATACAATATATTGTAGTGTAGGGCGGTATTTGTTAGGGCGTAGTATAACAGGATGATGGTGAAATAATTCTCTCCCAAAATTTTGGAAAATACATTACGATATTGGTGACGCAGTCGAAGAATTTAAAAGTTTGCATTCACCATTAAGAAACTTTGACGAAATAAAACAATTGAACTCGAAGATAAATGTATTGTTGAAACCAGTTGTTTATTAAGTAATTATAATTTTGAAGATGTTAGTTGTATTTTATTAAAAATGAAATAAAACCCATTTAATACAATTTGGAATTTTATTAACAATGATTTTATGTTTATTATTTTAATTTTAATTTTTTAATTATTATTATTCAATTGACTGTTAGCACAGGGAAAATGAGACTGACCTAATATAATCATTTATTTTTAAATTTCTAGAAAATACAAAATATACAGTCGTTGGCCAAAAAACTTGCGCGCCTATTGAAACCACATAAATATTTGTTTTAAAAGTCGATTACACTGTTTAAAATTAAAAAAAATATGTGCAGTTTTCTGGCTAGAGTAGTATAAGATTGTTGCCCAGTTTCAATGACAGCGGTTGCGGCAGATATTACTTTGTCGCTGATGTCCTTTCCACCCATTTTTTCAAAAACATAGAATTTGGTAATGTTATACAAAATTTCACTTTAACACCACTGTCCGTAAGATAAAAATTTTAAATTGACCTCAAAATATGACGAAATATCACGTAAACAAAACATAAAGAAAACGAATTTTTATTGTTGACCACACACTTACAATCGCGAGCCAAAAATTTTGCGCGGCTCCATCATTTCAACGTTTTTAAATAAAAATTACATTTTGTTTTCCCTTCTTCTTTAAGTTTGCTTCAACTTTTCTTTATGCTATCTTCGTACTCTTGTTTATACGTGTGCTAAATGCCCGATCGCTTGAGCGTGTCTACACGTGATTTTTTTTACAGAGATCGGGGTATGACTCGTTGTTATTTAGAAGTGTAGAGAGTAAATGTGAACCATTAAAAATCTGTTTATATGCAAAAATTCCTTTTTTTTGTGTTTTGTTTACGTGAAAATTTGCAATATTTTGAGGTAAGTTTAATATTTGTATCTTACGTACATTGGTGTCAAATTGAAATTGTGTATAACATTACCAAATTCTATGTTTTTCAAAAAAATGGGTGGAAAGGAAATCAGCGACAAAGTAAAATCTGCCGCAACCGCTGTCATTGAAACTGGGCAACAATCTTATACTACTCTAGCCAGAAAACTGCACATATTTTTTTTAATTTTAAACAGTGTAATCGACTTTTAAAACAAATATTTATTTGGTTTCAATGGGCGCGCAAGTTTTTTGGCCAACGACTGTATATATAAAAGATTACAGATACATAGATAAAAAAACAATAATTAGGTATGTATATAAATGATGCAAATCAATAATATTCACAATATTTTTCTATTAACTAAAGAAATTATGGGCTGCGTACCACAATGGATTTCAATTTATTATAGTGAGTGACCAGATATGGTTAGGTTTCTATACAGGAAATCGGAAGGTCGCAGATGGACTCAAATCAGAATTGCAACGCAAACTAAAAAATATTGTAGTCGATTTTATTATGGATTAAAATAAATCGTTGATGATTTGGTGCATACAATTCAACATTTTAAATCAATCGATCAATTAACTCTATAGTATCTTCAATAATCTATCAGACGATAGTAGTAGGTCTCACATTTACAATTCACTAGATCAATATGCTATATAACTAAGATCAACCTTTCGTTGACATACACGGACAAATAATCTCACTGCAGAAAATAACATGATTGTTTTACTCAACATGTTGCCAACAGTTGGCGGTCCGTGTACCTCCAACCAGTGCCATCAATTGATATTCCACTACACTCAAAACTAGTTTCGTTTGAGTTGCTATAGTCTTTTCACTTCTATTCCAATCAACATTTTGTCTCAAATAGTTTATACTTACTTAGATAGGGATGTTGTAGATGGGAGCCTATGCAATGAACTGAAGCTGATATTTGAAACTTGTATTAAATAAAATTATTTTTGCTTTGACAATAAGTATTTCAGATTCACTGATGGTCTACCGATGGGCTCCCTTCTGTCACCTTTGTTAGCAGAAATTCTCATGAATTTCTTCGAACAAACGATTGTATTAAGCTACAATCATTGTTTTCGTCATGTAATCTTTTGGTACAGATATGTTGGTGACATACTATGTCTATGGGATGGAACTGATAGGCTACTAACCTCTTTTCTCACTTGGATAAATTCTCAATATCCCAACTTTAAAAACAAAAAAAACAAATCTATTAACTTTCTAGATATAACAATAACCAGAATTAATTCTTCATTAGAGTTCAAAATTTATCGAAAACCCACGTACACAGACGCCATTATACCTAACTCTTCAAACCATCCCCATAATATTAAAATGTCAGCTTTTCACTCATTCTTAGATAGATTAATAAACATTCCTTTGACCAAATCCAATTATAACAAAGAGCTTAATATAATTTTAGAAATAGCAGCGAATAACGGTTATGCAGCTAAGACTATATTAAAGCTATTAAACAGAAAACTGAAACATAAAGCTTTAGCTAACATTTATCCACCTGATAGCCCAATGCTATATAGGAAAAACTAGCCAACGGATTAGTAACATCGTGACACAATATACAGATATTAGCTTTGCTTTTTATAACAATAATACAATTAAGAAAATGATTTTTAACAACAAACCAAGAATTGATCGCCTTTCCAAGTCTGGCGTTTATAAGATCAATTGCAATGATGGTAGTTCCTCTTATATCGGACAGACTGGGCGCAATTTTGAAGTTAGAGTTAAAGAACATTTATCTGGTGGCCATGAATCATCCCTTTATAATCATTTAACGTTAGAAAATCACACATCCAGTTTAAACAATTTAAAAATATTACATGTACAACCAAAAAGCAGACGTTTAGACAACTTAGAATCTTACGAAATTCGAAAAGCTATATTTCTTAACCAAAATATCCTCAACGAACAGAGATAAATCCGTTTCTCACCAATTACCGACCCCGCATTGTTTTATTCACATACTCATACTATTCCAGAAAATGACTAATACGTCGGGTTATAATAAAATAAGGAGAAAAAACAACATCTGGAATTTTGTTATTCGGCCGTTGCCTAATCAATAATCAATAATCATATACCTGTGTTTAACGCACCCTCTTTTAATTTTTAATGTTTATTGCTCTCACCATTTTTATTGTTTACCACTCCCACATTTTTTATTTGTGTATTTTTGTTTCATTTTTTGCTTTTTCCAACTAATAACTACATTTTTATTTTTACAGTTTAGTAGATACTCCTGATGATGGCCTAATAAGCCGAAATCGATCGAGTGATTTTTTAAACCTTTTGTAATTTTACGAAATATTTAACAAGTGTTTTTAAAAAAGTTTAAAAATGTTTATATTAAGTGCGTTTCGCCAAGTGCCTACGGCAGAAAGTGTAAAAATAATTATAAGCTTGTGAAACACTGGTTTGGGAATACACTGATAGCCAACATTCATTATCTAAATCCATAAACAGATTTGGAAAATTTGTCTTATTGATTTTTGCTTTAGTAGTAGGTTTAGAACTAAAATAATTAGAAATAGGTGAGATATCAATGGATGTCATACAATGATCAGTAATATTCAGATTATGAACTTCAGGCTCATATACGAAATTAAATCTAGAGCAGTGCCTAATAAACAAGTTATCTAAGCATGAGGAAGAATCAGTTGAAATGCGAGTTGGTATATTAATCAAAGACTTCAACCCGTGAGATGCCATCATAAGAATATACTCATCAGAAGCAGGTGGTGGATTGAGAATATTAATATTCATATCACCAAAAATTAAAACATTTTTAAAATTATTCAAAGTCAATACATCACTAAATTCATCGACAAGACCGTCGTATTCAAAAAGTGGAACCTATAAAGACAAAGAATTGAAAATAACTCTTTGTTAAATAGAATGTTAATTTGAACAATGCCAGCGCTATTTAAACTAATAAACGAAACAATATCATCCTTAATCACCTCGCTTATAAATACAACCACTCCATCGGCTCTACACGTAGAGTTACAATTATTATAAATTTTAAATCCTGGAATAGTATAACTGTCTAGCTCATCCTGATTAATCCAAACCTCACTCAATAAAATGATTTACGGCAACGATCCAAGCACAGCTACATTTGCGAAAAATAAATTAAAATGTTTACGCATACTTCGAATATTTTAGTGAACAATAAATAATTTAGACTTAATTTTTGATGATGTAGGTGTAGCAGCTAATGAAGGTATTACAGATGAATAACTGGTTTTATCAACTTTGGAGTTTTGATTTACAGCTAACGTTTCTAATGGTTTTTTGGCTGCGACAACATCACACTTGATACAGGTAAAGGCTGTAGCCGAAATCCAAATTTACGTATTAAAATTCCTGCCGGCCAGATAGAGGGATCAGCAACTTTATGAAATACATTCTCATTAACATCAATTTTAAAGGAAATAAATGATAAATCCTCAATATTCCGGGTTTTTGGAATTAAAGCATTGCATATAATATTTGAAGGAGCGGCGATGCCTGTTTTTAATGTTACATGCGCTATAATTTCATCCTGAGTTGTATTTGGATGAAGTCTGCTAATGTATAGAAACTTCTTTTGAGTTACACGAACCGACTTAAGACTTTCCGAAGAAATATCCTGCCCGTAAATAACATCATTCGCAAGATCAGATGTCACTTTAGATCCCACGTTATTAGAAGCGTAACTTTGTTGATTAGAAATAGCCACAGATGATTTCATCATTTCAGACAGCACAGCAAAAGACTCAACAAATGTTGTCAACATAGATGTTAGATCATCCAATCGCTTTACAACTGAACCTAAGTTGAATTCCGAACAAGCGATGCAGTAGTATCTGAGTTATGGATTTCTTGCCAAATTATTAAATACAGCCATAGTTACGTTCGCGCACTTAAGATGTAAAGAATTTCCACACGTACCACTACACGGCATCATCTCTTCTCTACCGTTCCACTCATTCTTACATTTCCCACAAAATACAGACATGTTGTTACCTTCTGATAACTGATGATAAATCTATCAATTCACTTATAACACAAATAATATAAAGAGCACACACCAAAAGAATTAAGAAATTCAACAAAATCTTATTTATTAGAAAATTTAAATTAATTAATAAATTTCTTTAAATTCGGAAATATTATTTCGAACAGAAAAAAAAACATAAACCGTTCGATTTCAATGCTCACTTATGTACATATCACTTATATCGTTCACCTTTAACCTCACTTTTTTCGGTTACTACACGTGCTTCGCTATTCCCGAGAGCCAAATTCACCGTTGCTCTTTTAATTTCGAATCGTTTCATTAATCGCTTGTTACAACAATTAATTCCCGTTAACTCACGTGTTTCCCACTCGCTGTTTTTTCGGATATGGGAGTTTAATTCACGTGTTTAATTCAGTTTAATTCGGCTCGAAGGACCATGAATAAAGCACAACTGAGCTGTATTGAAATTGGTGTAATGTCCCAGTCCAAATTTATCGCACTCAGTAAAGAAAATGTTCATACACGTATAAATTGAGGTTAGGTATTCATGCTTCACAAAAACAGGGAACAAATTGATTTTCCAAAATACTCTTTGCAAAATATATTTTTTTTTGTAATTAATTTATTTTTATCACAAGTAATTACAAGTTTCTTTTTAATATTTATTATTTTCTTTTTCTTTTTTTTTTTTTCTTTAGATGCTCACACTTTTAAGGTATTTTCCAGAAGAGATTTTATTTTTTCACAATTTTATAGATTTAACAAATCGATAAAAAGTGTCACCTATCATTACATTTTTATAACTTATAAATTTTACGACGACGACAAAGCGTCATCTGTGATTGAATAGTGTGACCGAATTTTTAGTACAACATTCTACTACTCATGAGTATGACAATTGGCAATACTCCATCACTCCTTTTACTCTCGTTTTTCTTTTACCAAATGTCAAAAAATTATAAACAAAACAAAGGCATTTTGGTTGAGAAAATCTTTAAATAAAGGTAAGCTAATTATTAACAAATTAAATTATGCATATTTAGTTTAATTTGAAGATCCCAAATCATATAAAAACCGAGTGTATGTTGTGGAATATGAATCAGCTGTGTCAACAGATAAGGGTTTTTTGAACTATTTGTTTTGGTTAGATGATTCTTTGTGTTTCTTTTTCGTTATATTTTAGGTTGAAATCGTCTATTGGGATCAGCTTGAACAAGGCTCCCTGAAAGTCTAGGGTGGTGCGCAACAATTTTGTTATAATATTATATTGCCTGTCGAGAGGGGTCATCGCGCTATATTCGTTGTAAAATACTTACTTATTTTAGGCGGTCTTATTGATAGAATTCAAGAGACGTGGTGGATGAAAGTCGTGGGTTAGCGGATCAGAGGGACATAAAGCAGAGCAAAAAAATATATATATAAATAAATTTATATGTGCCCAGTTATAAGCCGATTATCTAGTGGGTCGTTTTTTTTATTATTGTCCTACCGATCGTCATTTCATTTTCAGAATATCGGTCTTGAATTATAAATTTGCGCATTATCCAAAATATAATAGGAGTACTAATAATAAAAATGCTACTTATGGAGTTTGATTTCCCTAGAACCTTAACATAATATCCCCCCATTGATTTTATCTTAGAGTAATTACGTTTCAATTTTGCAAAAAATTGTATTATCGTACGTTTTTGGTCATTAAACAATAATTCCCTTGAAATTTAAATTAAATATTTTCTTTTATGCTAATTAAAAGAATCCGTATGATAGATTGATATATAGGTACTTTTGAATTACATTATAAAACAGGAGTAAAGCAATATTTAGTTAATCAAATTTCATAATTGCGCATTCATTTTGAAATGTGTTGATTGTTCATTTTAAATGTTTAAACTATCTATAACAATAGTACAATGGCATCGGAATATCGGATAGATAGATACACAAAAATGAATTAAATAAATAACAAAATCGAATGACTTCATTAAACCAATTCGAACAATAAATAAATGTTCTCTTATACTTTAAAAATATTCCCTTAAGATTTAATCAATATTCAATACTACGGGTATATAGCAAAAGCTCTATAAAGCTGTACGGGTAAAACAAAAAAAAAAAAGTTTTATTGTTTCATATTTCAATAGCGACGTTATCGATATCCAATCCACAATGTACTCGTTTGTATGTTTAAAAGTTTTCTTCGCTTCACTTCCCAACTAATAGATATACATATGTATGTACGTTTAATGTATGTATATATTTGTTTATCTCTAAACGATATCTCTCTGTATAATAGTTTTATGCAAAATTTCATAAAATAATTAAATTCCATAGAATCAATGTAAATGTACGTATATGCTGAAGATAGTTCAGCTGCAGTATTGCTAACCGAACACATATACGGGTGTCACACAGAAGCAACAAATAACGAAAAATTCTCTAGTGACGATATGCAGGGAAAAATGTAATTTTTGCTTGTGCGATGTTACATACAATATTATGTTGTTGCTATATTTTGAAAAATGTCAATTGAAATCCACTAAAGTGTATTCAATCAATTTTATATAATGGAAATATCAAAATTTTCACACAGCTTAAACAACAAAAAACAAAAAAAAAATGAAAATATGGATGGAAAATCTGTCATTTAGTTTCTTTCTTTTTTGTATGATAAATTTTATCTCGAGCATATTCTAGCGCTTTTTTTATTGTGTGTATGTGTACCTGCATTTTCCTAACTGAACATTTACAATTTTATATATTTTATAAACTATCGTTTAATGACGATAGTAAAGAGATGGTATCCGCAAAAGGTGTATCTATATAAGACTAAAAGGAATTTTCATTTTTCATATTTTTATTATGATTCTTCACCCAAGAAGAAATACTTGATAGTTTTTACGTGATCTGAATCTACCAATAATGTAATAATGCAGAACTATACTATATACCGTACATTTTCTCTCGCTGGTATACTTTTATTATTTGTTTGGCTTTTTAGCATAAGGAATTTTCTATTTTTGTATTTTTTTTTTTATGAATTTTTCATTCCCCTTGTATTTTAAAGAATCTAAAAGATTTTTACTTTCATCGTAAAGTACGTGAACAATGTATAACGAGTCTTTTTGGAAATTGAAAATGTTGAAATGGGATTTTCAGCGCAAAAGGACATTAAAGAAAAGTGATAGTATCAGATGTTAGATTTCGCTTTGGCTACTCTATTTAAAAAAATTTTGCTTGGCAGTCAAAAAGTTAGACATGTACTTAGTTTGATTTGCAACAGAGTGGCATACTTTTCATATAAGTTTAGATTTTAATGAAACTCACAAGTCATCGCCAAATCGCACTTCCGAAATCCTGAAACGTATACCAAAAAAACGGTGGTTTAAATCTAAATTTAAACCAGTCGACTTGGCATCTCACGGTTTAATTTGTAATGAACTAGTTAAAAGTTATTTATGGTGGAACGGACCAGAATCATTGTCAAATTCTCTGGTTATTTATTCAGTCAAATCATTCAAATAAATTAATCGAAGATAAGGAGTACCTCCAAAGATAAGTAGAGAAGATAAGGAGTACCTCCAAAAACTTCAGAATAAAGCGATGCGAGTCCTGCTAAACGTCCCAAAAACAACAAGTATTCGAAATATGTTGGAAACATTATGTTTTATGAGTGTAAATCAAAGAATAGTATACAATGTATTAATAATTATTTATAGAGTTAAAAATAATTTGGTTCCTAGTTATTTAACAAATTTTATTTCTTATGTGAAAGATAAAACTGATTATAATTTAAGAAATAGAGATCAATTTTTGTTACCATTTTTTAAGAGAACTGAAAATCAAAATTCTTTGTTTTATAAGGGAATTGACTTATTTAATAAAATTCCAAGTGATGTTAAAGTTTGCCCTAATATAAATGTATTTAAGAGGTTGTTAGTCAAATTTATAAAAGAAAATGTAGATTAAATTTTCTTAGTTAAATATTAATTGTTAAATTTATTATAATTATGTAAAGCAAATATTGAAAACTAAATAGCTTCAAAAGCTAAATAAATAAATAAATAAATAATAATAATCAAATCAACGAATTGGAGGAAAATGTAATTTTAGCACAAATCTTTACGTTGGGATGTGCAATACAGATGTAATCTCAGAATTATTGAATAAGATTTCATCACTTAAGAGTATACATAGAATTCCCGATTATGTTTGTCAGTTTATAAATATTAACAAGTAAAATATAACAATAACCTGCAAAAATCAATACAATCCATAGATTTGTACCTAAGCAAAAGCATTCTCAAACAAAATCATGTAGATTTCTTCTAAATAAGATGTGCACAATTGCAGTTAACTTTTATAATTCTCAAACATCCTATTGTACTACTCAAGGGTATCTGCGAAGCAAGCTCAATATCGACGAGTATCACAAACAAAATCTGAATCCAGGGCCAACACTACTAACCAACCAGATTCGCCAAAAATTTGGATTATCTGTTGCCAGGCATTATGAATCGAAGTGTTTAATCTGTTTCAAACAAAGGACGTTAAGCAACGAGCAACTGATGGGTAACTTACCCAGGGTCAGGGGGTATTGAAGCAGGTTTACAACAAGCCACATTCCAGGCGGCCCTTAAAAAATTCATTTCCCGGGTCGGTCAATTCATTCTGATAACGGTAGCAATTTTCTGAGCAGCCGTATGGAGTTAAATGAATTATTCGAGTGCTTTAAAAATGAAAACCATTTTAAAGTGATACCCAATTTTCTTACACCACAGAAAACCAACTTTGTGTCAAACCCTGCAAAGGCTCCCTGGCAATTTGTGGGAAGTCCACATAACAATCACAATAATCAGTGAGGCATAACCGAAAACCCACCGGACGCACACCTCCAACATATGAGGAAATTAATACTATTTTAACTAAAATAGGAGCTACTCTGAACTCGGGGGCATTATGCAGCCTATCAAAAGACGTCTCAGCGTATGACATCCTTACACCAGCCCATTTTTTGATCGGTAAGCTATTAAAGGCAATTCATAAACCAGCCCCAGACCACAAAAACAGCGCGACTTTCAAAGTAGCAAAACATTCAGAACAGAGTTCATAATTTAGAATTAGATCAGTTGGTACTGATGCAAGATGGCAATGTT
Organism: Tipula helvola; assembly: GCA_963556165.1. Taxonomy (NCBI): domain Eukaryota; kingdom Metazoa; phylum Arthropoda; class Insecta; order Diptera; family Tipulidae; genus Tipula; species Tipula helvola. Next base: position 174,156,763 of record OY744481.1, on the reverse strand, counting down.
CTTTAATCTTATGGGTTAACGGGACGAATCCAGCAATTGTACCATGGGAAAAAAGAGTTGTGTTGCCACAGGTCGTACTGTGAACGGAGAGCTTAAGCGACCAATGATTAAATTAAATCCCTTAGCATTATATTAAAACTGCATTTTGTATTGTTAAAACTAAATAAATTAAAACTATTTGTTTAATCAAATTACTTGAACACTTTTATTGTGTATCTAAAAATATACCTGTACCGGGATTTTGGTCGCAAAATGAGGATTGAGGATTGAGAATTTTGTATATGTACACGGTGTATAATATACATTTTGCTATTGTGTGCCGTCAAATATTTGTATTGTATTAGTGTATTTCCTCATGCGTTTTCTCATGGGGTAAGTATCAAAAACAAGCCAAGCGGGTGAATCGGTTCAAATTTTTGGTGCTTACGCTCGCCTTGAGTTATTTATCCCTTTCTTCTTACTAGTGGAATGCATTCGTTAATAAAAAACCAAAACCAAATACATAAACATAACCAAAACAATTTCTCGCAAATATAAAAAAACAAAAAGCAACATAAATGAATGATTTTTAATTAATGTATTCTTTGTCGGCTCCATTCGTAATATTTTTAATTTTTAAATTTTGAACAAAGGAACCAAAACAGAAAGTAACCCTGGAGATAAACTCGACGCGAACGACGTGACTAAGAAAATAAAAAATGGTTAAGTATGTATATGAATTTACACTAAAGCGATTATATTCGACGCGACTCAGAAGTAACAAAAAAAAAGTTGATTTAACTTTAACTTTTTGTTGTTGTTTAGTGCTAAAGTGACATCTTACAGAAATTTTAAAAAATAATATCTCTTTGTTTTTTTTTTTTTTGTTATCATTTTGACATTTTGAAAAATTAGTCGCATTGAGTTATTTTTTCTTCCAAGCTGTTCAAATTTTTTAAAATGAGTTTTGAAGAAAAACTAATAAATTTAGTAAAACAAAATGAAATTTTGTATAACAAATCATCGAGGGGATACAAAAATACCCATAAAAAATTTGAAACTTGGAAGAAAATAGGAATGGAACTTGGAAAATCAGGTAAAATTTAAATGTAGGGTTATGTATAATAAGTACATAATAATATTAAAATAAATAATTTTTTTAGATGAGGCTTGCTTGTTACGATGGAAAAGTTTGCGTGATAAGTTTTCAAGAGAGTTGAAATCAAAACAACAACCTTCCGGAAGCAAAGCAAAATATAAAAAGGAATGCGAATATTTTCGAAATATGTTGTTCCTGACAAATTTCATCAAAAATAGGGAGTAAGATAAAAGTGTTTTAAATATGTGTATTTAGAGATTTATTTTATGTACTCATAATATTTTTATATCACATTCTTACAGTTCTATCAGTAACTTTACTGATACCCAGAAAAGAAACGGTAGACGAGATAGAATATACAGATTTCGAAACATTTACCAGTGTCAGTGAATTTGGAAAATAACGATGGAATGGAATTAGGTCGTAAGGATAATTAAAAAAAAAAGCGAAGTAGCAGCAATGAGGACGGTGAAATGGAAAATTGTATTAAAACCACCTTAAGCTGCATAAATAACATGCTACAAGAACAACAATGTGCCACTCCAGAAGTTAAAAATCCGGAAGATGAGATATTTGTGAGAATAAGAGCTATATTCGATGGGCTGTGGGAAGCTACAAAAAGACAGGCTGCCAGTAGTATTCTTAAATATCTATGCGAATTGCAAATAAAAGACATCGAAACTGGACATACGCAATACTTTAATATTTAGATTTAATGTCCATTTTTATTTAGTATATATTATTATTTTTTAAATGTTGAATTATTATTATTTCATAACGTTAGTTATAACATAATTATACCATATATGTGATAACCTTGTGATTAAACTGATGAAGAAAAGAATTACCTGAATTAAATATATTTTTGAAATGTACTTTATAAATAAAAGACTGAAATATATACGTTGAATAGCATAACATATATTATTTTATTTTATTTTGTAAAGGTATTGCCCTTTCTTTATTAAAATAAACCATCAAAGTGTCTCTCAGTCTGAAAATATTTCGCGTAACATTATTTGAGCCAAACCTTAAATTTTGCTTGTCAAAAGCTGTCGAATCAACCTCGATCCTCCATTGTCCTTGGATAACGTTGCAATCAATGTCTTGTGCATCAGTATAAAAAGGTGGACAATATTTTGACTGGCTAAGTTTATTTAGCATCAAAAAATTATGTAGGGCGACCGTTGCCAATACTCTCTACATATAAGAAAAACGATTTTAATAAGTTTGTAAATAAATATTCATATGTAGCCAATTTTTACCTTTTCTGAATTTTTCGGGAAGCAGTTTTACGTTGCCCGCAACACTCTCCACCGAGCTACCAAAATACCGAAAACATTCTCAATCGTCACTCTTCCTCTGGACAGTCGATAATTAAATATTTTTTTATCATGAGGCAGATTTTTTCCGGGGTATGCTCGAAACAAATTTTCTTTTAAAGGGAAGGCCGGGTCTCCAACAAAATAATAGGGAAATTTTATTTCCGTATTTGGCAAGTTATCATCATCCGGCAATGGCAGTGCGCCCGAAAACAGTTTTTTGCCAAAAGTACTTTGTGACAAAATCCCCATTTTTAAAAACACTTGTTAAATATTTCGAAAAATTACAAAAGGTTTAAAAAATCAATTTCGGCTTATTAGGCCATCATCAGGAGTATCTACTAAACTGTAAAAATAAAAATGTAGTTATTTATATATGTAGTTGGAAAAAGCAAGCAGTGAAACCAAAATATACAAATAAAAAAATGTGGGAGTGGTAAACAATAAAATTGGAAGAAACAATAAACATTAAAAATTAAAAAGGGGTGAGTTAAACACAGGTATATAATTATTGATTAGTCAACGGTGTGTGGAATAACAAAATTCCAGAAGTTGATTTTTTTTTCCCCTTTATTTTATTATAACCCGACGTATTAGTAATTTTATGGAATGGTATGAGTATGTGAATAAAACAATGCGGGGTCGGTAATTGGTGAGAAACGGATTTATCTCTGTTCGTTGAGGATATTTTGGTTAAGAAATATAGCTTTTCAGATTTCGTAAGATTCTAAGTTGTCTAAATGTCTGCTTTTTGGTTGTACATGTAATATTTCTAAATTTTTTAAACTGGATGTGTGATTTTCTAATGTTAAATGATTATAAAGGGATGATTCAAGGCTACCAGATAAATGTTCTTTAACTCTAACTTCAAAACTGCGCCCAGTCTGTCCGATATAAGAGGAACTACAATCATTGCAATTGATCTTATAAACGCCAGACTTGGAAAGGCGATCAATTCTTGGTTTGTTGTTAAAAATCGTTTTCTTATTAAGTATTATTGTTATAAAAAGCAAAGCTAATATCTGTATATTGTGTCACTATGTTACTAATCCGTTGACTAGTTTTTCCTATATACTCTAAGCGGCGCCAATTTTTCGGCATTGGGCTATCAGGTGGATAAATGTTAGCTAAAGCTTTATGTTTCAGTTTTCTGTTTAATAGCTTTAATATAGTCTTAGCTGCATAACCGTTATTCGCTACTATATCTAAAATTGTATTAAGCTCTCTATTATAATTAGATTTGGTCAAAGGAATGTTTATTAATCTATCTAAGAATGAGTGGAAAGCTGACATTTTAATATTATGGGGATGGTTTGAAGAGTTAGGTATAATGGCGTCTGTATACGTGGGTTTTCGATAAATTTTGAACTCTAATGAAGAATTAATTCTGGTTATTGTTATATCTAGAAAGTTAATAAATTTGTTTTCTTCTTTTTCTACCGTAAAATTAATGATGGGATACTGAGAATTTAACCAAGTTAGAAAAGAGGTTAATAGCCTATCAGTTCCATTCCATAGACATAGTATGTCATCAACATATCTGTACCAAAAGATCACATGACGGAAATAAGGAGTATTGCTTGATACAATCGTTTGTTCGAAGAAATTCATGAAAATTTCTGCTAACAAAGGTGACAGAACGGAGCCCATCGGTAGACCATCAGTGAATCTGAAATACTTATTATCAAAGCAAAAATAATTTTATTTAATACAAGTTTCAAATATCAGCTTCAGTTCATTCCGAAGGCTTCCATCTGCAACATCCCTATCTAAGTAAGTATAAACTATTTGAGACAAAATGTTAATTGGAATAGAAGTGAAAAGACTATAGCAACGTCAAACCAAACTAGTTTTGAGTGTAGTGGAATATCAACATTCTGAATTTTGCTAATAAATTCTACCGAATTTTTAACCGAGAAAGCCGAAACGAAATTAGTATGACTGTTGAAAAAGTTTATGAAACCCTTATATAGCTTGTAGGCAGGAGCATTGCAATACTCTACTATTGGTCTAATCGGAATGCTTTGTTTATGGATTTTAGGTAAACCATAAGAATTGGGGCAGATGGATTCATACCCGTGTACCTCCAACCAGTGCCATCAAAGACGTTTCGGCATTGGTTGATACACTTACTGACACCAAAGTCTTAAATGACCTAATATGATCTCTATTGAGCTGTAATGCTTTGCTTTCTGTAATGAAATCAGAAATTTTGTTGTAGTAATCGACTCTTGTGAGAACAGTGATCGTATTGCCTTTATCCGCTGTACACGCTATCAGGTCATGATCACGTAACTTTTTCTTAATCGTACCAATCTCTTTAAGGTTATCATTAGAAGAAGCAGGAGATTGAGAGGAGATAGAGAAGGAAGCGTTACCCAAGCCTTTCTTAAGCTGTAACGCACATATTGATTTCAGTTGCAGTTTCGGCATCTATAGCGAGACTCTCAAAATGACTGAACGCCGATTGTATTTGGCACAAGAGCAAAATTTACTCCATTGCTCAGCATTTGAACCTCTACGCCACTAAAGCCGACGGAAGACAAGTTCTTAAAACGTGAATGGAATTGGAAACCAGACATACCACTATTACCTCTATGGTAACATGGAAAAGTCTTATCTCGCAACACATCCAGTTTAGGTTTTTTTCTTTACATATTGAATATGTGAAATTTCTGCTATCTCGGCATGAAACTTATCATCCACTCAACAGAATGCAATCGAGCCGCTAACTCAGTGTGAACGACTTTAAGATGGAGACATAAGTTGTTCCTGGGAGCATACCCTTTACGTAGCTCACTATTCCTTCAACTACTACGGCCTAAATTAATAGCTCTTCTTCCCTCCAAAGATTTAGTGTTACATTTAATATTTGTATAATTTGTTAATAATATTGACAGCCATCAGGGCCATATACGACCTTAGAAAAGAAACCCAAATCCGTTTAAGTAGGAACTATGGTGGAGGATCGCTTATGGTTTGGGATGGATCTTGCTACAATGGAAAACTTCCACTTGCCTGGATTTCTACCAAAATTAAATCGAGAGATTACACGAAAATGCTGGAAATAAGTCTAATTGAGCATGCAAAAGGTCTAATGGGATCAAATTTTAGCTTCCAGCAAGATAATGCTGCAATTCACACGTCAAAGGAGACGAAAAAATAGTTTAGTAAGAAAAATATTGAGGTGATGGACTGGCTAGCTTGCAGCCCGGACCTAAACACTATTGAAAATTTTTGGGGCATCCTTTCTCAAACAGTATATAGGAATGGGAAACAGTTTCAATCAGTGATTGAATTAAAAAATCGAGTACGGGAAGTATGTATCGAAATACGAGTAGAATCCTCCGGAAATTACTTTCAAGCATTCCCGATAGGTTATTCGAGGTAATTAAGAACCAAGGTGGACACACAAAAAGTATTTAACAATAAATGAAGTCAACAGTCCAGGTTACTTTCCTTTCTAATAATTCTAATGGCCTTTGAATTGAGGCCAATTCAATTTCGCACATTTTTATAATTTTTAATTAAATGAAATTAACACTGTTCGCTTTTTTTGACAAAACATATAATTTTTTTCTTTTGTAATACTTAAAATAATTTAAATAAATTTAATATATTTTTTCTTTTTAAATAATTTGTCATTTAAAAAAAAAAACGCTATGAGGCTAATTTAATTTCGCCACTGTATTTTGTGATTCAATACTGATTTCAACCAAAATGTTCACACCACACAATTTTTTGATTGATTGAAAAAATGGCGGCCATTCCCGGGGCACTTTTATGCAACCGGTTGTGGGCATCCTTGTTTTTGTCGTTTAATGCGTGTGTTTGGTTAACAAAAGTCATTTAAAAGTTGTTTAATGGAAAAGGAACTGCTAAGGTGTATGGAATTCTTCAAAGCAGTCTGCAGCGCTACCTGAAAAAATGGGTGCCAAATTTGATAATATTTTATCCGTAGAAGATGGTGTTTTGTTGGAATTCATGTATGAACGCAGCCAACGTAATTAATGACTTACGTTGGCTGCGTTCATTGTTTACCACGTTCGCAGGCAGCGCATCATAATTTTAATTATCTTCATTTTTATTTTGTAAAGGTTTTCTCTCCGGCTCAGGAAAAGGACTGCAAGGTCCAATACATTTTGAAGTGAGTGAACCATTATTGCCTAAGCATCAATGAGCTCCGAGAATTGGTTTATCAATTCGCGAAGAAACACGCGCTTGACTACCCGGAAAATTGGGATCAAGATGAGAAGGCGGGCCGAACTCGTTTTGCACACACCGGAACAAACCTATATTTACCGTGTAAACGCCTTTTGCAAGACAAATGTTGACATGTTTTTCCGGAATTTGGGGCAGTTAATCGATGAGCATCACTTCGAAGCGAAACATTTCTACAACAATGAATGAATCCGGCTTTCAACGGTCGCGACGGAAATAAGCAAGGTGATTACTCTGAAAGGAACGTGACATGTTGGAAAACTCGAAGGTGCTGAACGAGGAACGATGGTCACGATGGCCTTAACCGTGAATACTGCTGGCAATAGCATTCTACAATTTTTCCTCTTCCCGAGACCCAACATGCATACCAGCTTTTTGGACAATGTTACATCTGGGACCGCTGGTTATGTTAATACTTCTGGCTGAATGTGTCAGCCAGAGTTTGTGCGCTATATACTATATTTCGTCAAGTGTGTTAAACCTTCGCTGACTCCCCCTGTTTTGCTACTTCTTGACAACCATATATTACATCTATCCGTCGAAGCCATTGATATTGCCGTTACCAATGGAGTGCATATGCTCTCCTTATCGCCATACTGCAGCGTGAAGACTTATTACAAGTCGCAGTGTTCCGCTTGGCAAAAGAATAATGCGAACAAGGTAGAATTTCTCATTCGTGAAGAGCAACTGAAATCCTTGTTGTCTCGATCGATTTCCTTTTGAATTTTGAATTTTTACCTCGTTGTTCTAGGCGATAAAAATTAGCCACATCGCTGGCTTGGTCTGTAAGACTCTTGATCTCGCTTTGAGACCCAAAGTCATTAAATGCAGCTTTAAAGCTACTAGAATCTCTCCATATGATCCAGACATCTTCGACGACTCTGATTTTATCAAGACAGTTGAGCATAATGCGGTAGAAGCTGCCTGCGAAACTTATGTTGAAGAAAGTGAGCAGCGTCAAATCGTCGTGTTTTGACCAGATGATGGACGTGAAGAGGTTCAATGTTACTTTGCAGGAAAAACAGCTAAACGAGCAGCTAAGGAAGCATTTGTGTCCCCCAAGAAGCAGCGCGGAAGGCCAGCTAAATCGTCGAGTGAGACAAACAGGCCTTCACCATCTGACGATGATGTGGACTTCTATATCATTTGGTAGAAACTCCTGCCACGGAAATTGATCTCCGCAAATTCCATCAAATTCAACGAATGTGCTCGGCTCGTGCATTTGAAGTGCGCTAACATGCGTACCAGCTCATTTTTTTTTCTGTATTCGTGGTAGTCTTTCTCCATATTTTTCCATTTTTAGCGCATTTTCCAAGGGTGCCCATAACCGACGACACCATAAAATAAGAATAAAAACGCGTGGGAAGACAATAAGTAAGAACAGTAGACATCCTTATCGTTCCAATAAAAAACCAAAATGTATACACTCTAATCGCACCATATTGAATATTTTATTAGTTATTTTTCTCGTTTAAAAAGCTTTTATAGTTTTGTATGTAGTTGTGAATAAAATTATGGAAATTTCAAGTATATTTTACGGATTAATTGATAGATTTTAAGTTTGGTGTACACATATGTCTAAATATAATTATTAATCTACGAATGGATGAAATAAAATTGCGGAAATAACGAGTTTCCATTCAAAAAATGTATATTTAAAAAAGTGTTTTTTACACCGGTTTACATGGAACATCACAAAATCTACACCTCTTAGAGAAATAACGTTTAAAAAATAGCGGAAGCATTAGTGCTCTGATATCTACAGAGGACTCTTTTTAATTTTTCCATTTACCAGAACTTGTAGAAGATTGCCAAGAAAGCTTAAATCATAGACTAAACTTAAATGCCTTGATTGAAGATAACTGCATTTGGGCTAACCTGGAAAACACTGGCACAAAACTAACTCGGTCAGGTGTAATTTTATAAAATCTCCACCTGAAGACATTTTGTAAAGTGGCCGCAATATAAGAAACCTTTAGGGTATATGATTAATACATTTGTTTGATCTATTAATTATTATAGTATTTATTTTCAATTATTTTTGTAGAAATGAATGGACTTTAAATCACTGTACAAAGGGCAAAGCATTGGGATTCTGTTTTAAAATTTTTTGAGTAAAATAATTCTCATATTGGATGACAAAGTTAAAGGCCAAGCTGATAGAAATTTGCTGTCGGTCTTCAAACGCAAAGATAATTTTAGTGAAAATATGATTTTGAATTTAACTAAGATTTGTTTCTACTGCTAGACATTTAATATTCAAAATACACAATTTAATATATTTCGATACCCATGTGTAAGGTCACAATGTGTATGAGGTTGAGAGCTGATCCACACTTTTTTTATATTCGCAGACGGACGAGCGACTAGAACAACAAAAAGTGCATGTTCGATTGTACAAGACGCACAGAAAAAGTTTATGGGATCAACTGTGGAAGAATTGGAGGAAAAACTACAATTGCATGATTGCACTTTATTTAATTTTCACAACAAAAGAACGAAATATTATTCAGTCTAAATTTATGTTAGTGTTATAGTTTGGTATCAATACACTACACAATAGCTTTAAAATAGCGCGGGTTTATATCTCAAATAACAAAACTTTAGTCTTTGGTGCAAATCGGTCTCGGGATAATACTATAATACTAAAGTACACATAAAGTGTAAACATGAAAAAATTTACTTTTCTAAAATTGTTTCTCAGAACGATTTGGTTGATGTGAATGACTTTTACCATAACTTATGGTGTGGTTTTCTTTTCGCAACAAATTAATAATTGTATAATGGTGAAAATAATTAAAAAAAAACAAAATGAATAATACTCGTAAAGCACATAATGCATAAACATTAAGCATATTTAATGTATGAAGCTATTTCCGAGAAAAATCTGATGAAAAATATTTTTTTTAAGAATCTTCCAAGAAACACCTAATCATTTTTAAATTACTTTTGATAAAATAATAATACCATATCAGTACCTAACATAAAAATTTAATAATTTTGTTTTTCCATTGAAATTTTAATGGATAAAATTCTGTGGAAATATTAAATCAAGCAAAATAAATATTTATAATAAAATATTTTATATTTATGCTATAGCTACATTGCAAAAATAAACTTGAACAGGATTGCCGGATTTATTTATGATATTACTAGAGATTTTTAAAGTTATACAAATAAAAATGTAATATAAACTGATTTTAAACTTAATGTTGGGGATAAGCGCCAAGAAATACTTGGAATTCATCAAGTCTGTGAAGGCCATGTGGGAAACAAGAGCAGAAACGATCACGAACAAATGTGCGGAAGCAGAAAGCATGCCAAACTAATTTAATAATAACACGCAAGTTCATATTCAAATCTACGTACGTTTCATCGAGAGTTTTTACGCCAAAATCTTTCATGATGTAGGTCAATAAGTAAAGATAATGAAGAACTTGAAAGACACATTTTTCATAAATATATGTAGAACTCAATTATATGAATTATGAGGGCCTCATCGCATGATAATTCTGTCTCACAAGCTCACATTCAATATTTACTTCTTGGGGACACAACCTTATAGGGCTAGTTATACAATAAAAATCTCAATTCAAATATTTAATTATTATTTATATAAAATATATTTTTATTTTAATTAATTAATTTGTTTAATGCTAAATTAAATATGTTTTTTTTATGTTATTAATTTATAATATTACTTTTTTTTATTTGGATAAAAAAAAAAATAGAGGAGGTTGCAGAGGAAGAAAAAACTGCCAAACAGATTTTCTCAAAAACGAGACCGACGATTTTTTTCTTATGTTGATGATAAATTTGACAATTCATCATCTACTTGTGTAGAAAATTTGAAGTTGATTGAAGCATTGCATGGGGTTATTTTGACAAAAAGAGTAATATAAATTTGTTTATCTGTGTACCGAGCTAATGTCGAACTTTCCAAAGAAATATTTTTTACAGTTAATACACCTTGCAAATTCCAACAATTGTTCCCTAGGTGTCTTTAAGATAAAATGAAAAGATTACCGTGTAATATGGAATTTAAATTTCTAAATTTGCATAATATACTTTGCTGGTAGCAAATAATATCGTCAACATTTAAAAATAATGATATCTAGTGAGCTTTTAAAGATAGCAAGATATTCCCGTTTCTATGGCACTGACATTTCTGATATTGACATTTCTGTGACGGGTTAGGCCCGTTGTACATTTCAGCTAAGCTAAGCTATAAAACATATCTTAGTTTAGCTTAGTTTAGTTCGCTAGCTCGACATCCGCACATTTGAGCTAATAAATTGGTTCACACATCCTTATACTCCTATATTTTATTTGTGACGCACCCATTAGGTTACTTCAAATTAATTCTGTCCATCGAAAATACGACATAATAATGTCTGCAGATGAATTAGAAAAAATTATAGAAAATAAACTTTATTATCTATATGATAAATATGTTTAAGAAATTTTTGCTTTATTATTATATATTTAAAATGTCTTCCTTTCGTTAGAATATTTTGACAGAATGAAATTTAAATAACATTGTATGTGCGTCAAAAATAAAGTATAGGAAAATGTCATTGTATATGTGAGAAACATAGCTGAAAATTGTAAGGCGAAGACAACTCGAGCTATGTTTATTTTCATAGCTGAAAACAGTACAACATAGTTTGCTTAGCTTAGCTCATGTGTGCAACGATTCATTAAAACCCTTTATTTACAAACAGAGCTATGAACATAGCTCAAATCGTTTAGCTTAGCTTAGCTGAAATGTACAACGGGCCTTATTGTCATTTTATGACATTTTAATAATTGAAATATCAACGACATGTTGATTGATACATTATTTGTGAATAAAATCGCCTTTAAAGGTATTATTTCTGAATAATAAATTCTCTTGGTATTCAAAGTCGTACAAACTTCTAATAGAAAATTACTATAAGAAATGAGAGGCTTTAAAATAATATCACGCCACTAGGGTGGCGCAGATTTAGGAGAGCTGGAAGATATACAAAATGAAATGCTATATGACGAAGAGGTGGGATTCGGTAACAAATGATAATTAACGTTAATTCTGATTTTGTATTGTGTGTGTTTTATTATTTTGTATTTTCGAATGGTCCACAGCGATGCCCCGTCCAGACTGAAGCACTGAATAAAGAATTATATCGGCAAATTCTGAAATTGGATCTAATTGTTAAAGGTCGACGATGAAAAATAGCGAATACGACCTTGATTGCTGCTCAACACGTATCAGTTCTAAATAATCTAGCATTAGTTGTGAGTGTGTGATTTGGCGGTATGAAGGTAGACATTCTAAATTGCCGTGATCAATTGTGATATTGTGGCAGAGGTCTCTAAATTTGAGAAAAGCCGTGACATATTATGAAAGCGCAAAATAACGGAAAATGTTTGTGAAATATAAATGGTTGATCTTGTGATCTTTAACGGATGGTTTCTGGGAAAAGTGTCGTCAAAGAGTTGGATAGACCCAATTTTTTTGAATATGTATTGTATGTATGATAACACTTTTACAAAAATTTTCAGTTACGTATGTTTCACTTAAAAACTGTATTCTAATTTGTCAATAAGTCATACTTTCATAGGATATTAATTAAAAATTCACAATTTAATTATTATTATTTTTAATTTTTATTTAATAAACGAAATAAAAATAACAATTTATACAAAAATTTAACATTGTACAACAACTTAAAATTACAATTTTTTGGAATTCTTTTGTAACTAACAAAAAAATATACACTTTACGTGTTCGGGACCGGCAGAAACCAGGAATATATCTGAAAAAGAAGGGAACTAAAATCAAAACAGAGAAACAAATCTTGGAAACAAATACTTATCTGAGGTCATATGTTCCAATTCCCATCGCATCGAGTAATCCGCAGAATGATACACATTCTAAAAGTAGATGGGAATGTTAAAATTAGTTTACAAATATGTTAAATTATTAGTTTACTCACCTATTTAATGTTTTGCTTTTATGTTAATTTATTTATTTTCTGTCAAAAACAGGGAATCCATTAACAAGAGGAATACATAAAGTGTTCGAAAAGTAAAACTGGCCGAATTGAACAGTCGCGCCATCTAAGTATCAGCACTTGCACTATGCAAGCCAATCTTCTGTCGATTGGCGTCAATATTTTATTAGAATTAATTGCAATCAGCCAAGAGTTAACAACAAAATATAAAATAAATGGCAAATCATCTTTAATAAATTGCAAGTCGTAAAAAAGTAAAGTTGCATTCTGTAAGTCAAAGCGGACAATAAAGAAAAATAAAGTGTTTAAAAGCAAATTAGTGCTGTGTTTGTATTTATCATATTTGTGACAATTTAATAACCACGTTGGATTCTCGCAAATCAATTACCTTGTGGTGCCTAATTGCACGTAAACGAGTCAGCCCACCTTTTCTACGAGTGCACGAGCCTACACTACGAATTAATTCATCGTACGATCTAAAAAATTTAATTTTCGAATTGGCTTTTCAAGCAAATAAATCCTGCTTACTGTAAATTTAAAAAGACAAAAAATACAGACCAAACTAATATACATTTAGTTTATTAATCTACTTTTCAAGGCCGAAAATAAAAAAACTTTACATTTGTATTCCTGTTTTTGCGAACAAATTCATCGTACGGTTGTTGTTTTTATCTAACAACACCGTGCATCTTTTGTTTTTTCAATATTTTTGTGATAGAATAGTTCAGTATATTGTAAGACATTAAAGCTACCGGTACATAAAACACCTTTTATCATTTTGAAGGCCACACGTACAGAAACCAGTATTGACTTCCACGAAGTCGTTATCAATAAGCATTTGGAAGGTAAACCGTTATCTTCCAAGTTCAAAGTTAACCAAAAAAATTAAATCTTCATGCTCATTGTAGAAACATATAAAAAGACAGGTAGTGTTGAATAATTAAAAAGAACTGGTCGCCCGCGTACTCTTACCGACAAAGAATAAAGGGTAGTATGTCGTTATGTACGCAAAGAGCAGCGAATATTTAGTTCAAAATTGCTAACAATGCTACACCAGAATTATGGAGCAGATGTATGTTAACGTACAAACCAGAAAACATAACACCAGACAACAACTGGTACGGGTAATTTTCCAGAATGGTCAGAAAAAAACACTTCGCTAAATCACACCTGGATGCTGAATTTTCATTCTGGAAAGAAGAGATATTTGCCGGCGAAATTAAGTATAATATATTTGGATATGATGGACCATCAAAAGTATGGTGCAAAAAGGGAACAGCAATGGAAACAGCAAATCTTCGTAGTACGGTTAAAAACGCAGGAGGAAATGTACTCAGTTTGACGGTGTACGGCGGGTTCGAAAGTCAGAAATTTGATATTTATTGAAGGAAGTATGGATAAAAGGATGTATTTGAACATTTTAAAAGCCAATTTGCACGAATCGGTAGACAAATTAGAACTGTCACAAAATTGGGTCTTCTAGCAAGATGACAACTCGAAGCACATAGCGGCAATTGTTCGAGACTGGTTGCTGTAAAACACCCCTAAGCAGCTACATTCTCCTCCACAAAATCCGGACCTTAATCCCATAGAGCATCTGGGGGATTATGTAAAAAGGCAACTCAAAATACACATAATTACATCTAAGGCCACACTGAAAGAGGCAATAAGATATGATTGAGATCGGGTGCCGCCAGAATTCACCAAAAATTGGTTTCGTCCATGAATAACAGACTAAAAGCCATTCTAGATGTCAAAGGAGGCCTACCCGTTTTTAATAAAAAAAAATTTTTGTGTTGAATAATGATTAAATTAATCGTACGATAAATTTGTTCGCAAAACATGGAATACAAATGTAAAGTTTTTTTATTTTCGGCCTTGAAAAGTAGATTAATAAACTAAATTTATATTAGTTTTGTCTGTATTTTTTGTCCTTTTAAATTTACAGTAAGCAGGATTTATTTGCTTGAAAAGCCAATTCGAAAATTCAATTTTTTAGATCGTACGATGAATTAATTCGTAGAGTGTAGTTCTAGTTTCACCTATGTATATTTGGATAATAATTAATAATATAAACTAAAGGAATTCAATGTTACAGGTTCACAACAATCACAACCAACAAGATAAATAGTAACACAAACTTAAAATAATTAACACAAACAATTATTATAAAAGAGTATTACAATTTTTGATTCAATTGAAATTTAGCCTTTTAATTTAGATTATGTGTTTTTGTTTTATTACGTGGAGTAATAACTTTCGTTAATGTTCTTGTACTCTATTTAGAAATCACATTTTTTAGCTGAACCAAAGTTATAATTATAAAAATCAACATTTTTCATCTGCATAATTTCATACTTAATTTTTTTTTAATTGATGCAATAACGTCACTGGGCTGTGAATCGTAACTCCTCCCAAATGTCGTTCTATGGCACTTTGTACAGAATCTTTCTCCTCTCCGTGTAAATGATGAAATGTATATTATGATAATTCAATTTATATACTATAACAAAAAAAGTGTTGTAGTGGTTCTTAAAGTTGTATGCATGTAACAGTTTAAGATTTCTATTTTTCAATGCACATTTACCATTTTAAACATTTTTTTTGCATGTATGTAACATTTAAATTCTGAAATTCTGAACGACTTCCCTACCATTATGATTCATACGATAGTGCATTTTATTTTGTAACATTTAAATTCTTAAACTGAAATTTTATATTACGTCTTTTGATATTCAATTATTTTATTTATGTAACACTTATATTCTGGATTTACATTTTGCGTTTATCCTTAGGTTGATGGTAAATTGTATGTAAGTATCATACATATTCGGAATTCTCGAGTTGCATATAGCATAGTGAGCAAATGGAATTGTATCTAAGTAACACTTAAAGATTGATTAAATGATACTAAAATATTAGTACAAAATTATGTTATTTTAATACAAACGCATAGGTAACAGATAAATATTTACTCTTTTTTATGAATTGTGCGAATGTAACATTTGACATATTAATATCTTTTCAACGAAAAGAGTTTTCAACATTTTGAAACGACCAATCGAAAGATCTAGTTTTTTTAAGTAGAGTGGCAGTTTTAACTCAAAAAAGGTGAAAATGCATTTAAATCATTGCAATACTGAGGTGACGAAACCCGGAGGATTAGAAATTAATAATATTTTATTGAATGAATAACCATTTCTTTTATTAAAACAAATTACAAATGTGTGAATAAAATTAAAAGATTTTTTTTTCAATTTCCTCGATAGAATAGAAATATGAAGCAAAGTTCTAAAAAACAATAGAAAATTATTTCTTATTTTAAGAGAATATTTTTCAATCGAAATTCAAACACTTACGAGTTAAAAAAAATTATAAAACTTCAAGATAAATTTATTAAAATGAAAATGTTTTATCAATAGTAGTAAATAGTATTGAATTGTTTAAACCAAATTGATGAGAATCAAATACTGAGGAATAGTTTTTCCAATTAGAAAAAAAATTGTCATAGATTTGAAGCAAACAACTTTCAAGAGGATAGAAATGTTTTATAAAAATTGATAAATTCAAATTATTCAAATTCACCCATTTATTTTTTTGAGTGATACTAACTATCGTCTAGTTAGGTGTCTGGAACCGGGTCGATTCTTTGTTACTAACATGCCTTTCCTTTCCTTCGGTTTTGTCATATGTAAAAAGGGTGTTCGGTGGACCCGGCGCCTTACCGGGAATATATTTCACCAAATTCATGTGTACTGTATTGTCACAGAATACGTCAAATTTTATTGACCACAGTAATTAAATGATTTTGCTTAGAATTTCCGAAGATGTATCTTTCATTTAAGTAAAATTGTGATTGCACTTATAAATCAAACATGATATAAAATACAAATATGTTATATTTACATAAAATACACAATATAAATTATATAAAGAATTTACATTTTATTTTCATTTACTTAAAGTACATAACATTTACATTGTATAATTTATAATATAATTAACGAATATAATATTCCCGGAAAATGTTCCGTACCAAAAACCATAATGATCAGTGCGATACCAGATATTAACCTTTGAAAATAAGATTATTTTTCTTATCAAAGTCAAATGCTGTTATTTTTTATTTGTTCACTTTATTAGTGAATCTTTATCAGTTAGCTAAAGGTCCTTTTAAAATTACAAGATTTTCACAATACGTTTCGTACTCAAGACCTTCACCTCAATAAATGCCCCCAGTCGTATTTGTTTATACATAATTTGAGCAGCAATGTAGATTTGAATTTCTGTAAGACTCGTCCCTACCTACCAATTATTTTATTTTCTCAACATAGCAAACATCTCTCTGATAAAAATTTATTAGCACATAAACTAATTTGTTCATATCAAGTATCTTCGTACTACGTACTTAACTTAAAATTAAATTCTTTATCCTGTACGACGTCTCACAAAATTCAAAATCATTGTTTCCTCCAACGCGTAGATATTTAAATAAATTGTCATTATCTCACCCTTAAGAGCTTTACATTATTTTTAACGTTGTAAATTAAAATTTTGCTCAGCCACTAAGCGGTAAGGAATAAATGAAATTGGTGGTTAAAACAACATAATTATAACACCACACGTGTGAATGTGAATATATCTAAATATTTTTGAAATGACAATGCTTAAACGTAAATAAATAAAAGAAAATGTATTCTCATACACCTAATTTTACCGACTTTCATAAAAGTGTAGACCAAAATTATATTGAGCAATTAAATTTTTGAATACAGGCAAGACTGGAGAATTTAATTTCGAAATTTGAATTGTTCCCTTAAAACGCACATAAAACCCCACCAAATTCATTTTTCCGTAAACAATTCATTTCATTTCTCCTCAAACGATGTGCTGAGCGCATGCTCCAGCTACCGGAATATTCCTCTTTCCGATTTTTTCTCATATTCAGTTAAATAAAAAAATAAATTCAGTCTTCTTATGATTTCAGAATTAAATAATGTGGCGATTTTTTATTTTACAATTTTTGTAGTGTCATAAAAGGATTTTGTGGAGAAGGAAAGAAGGAGTAGTAATATAACAACAATAACAACAAGACCTCCTTAATATTGGGTACATTAAGTATGAATAAATTATGTATTGAGTTTTTAACCTTGGAAATGAATATTTTACAAGAAAATGTATTGTGTTTGATGGTTTGAGAATACGAAATGTCTTATTTAAATTCGAAATGATTATCTCGTTAAAATAAATAAATAAAAAGTAAGAAGGCGATGACGAATACGAAGAAGAAGAAGATTTGAAGAAAACGACATATTACCACTTCGAATTCATATGGTTTGTAGGCTGTGTACATATCTACAACATAATTTTCTGCTAAATTGGATAAATGTATATACATATATGGAAAATAAATTTTCCACAAAATTGATCTTGAACGGCTGTTTGCGTATAAGTACACGACACACATATCTAAACACAGACACATCACACACAAATTCCTTTTTTTTTTTTTAAGCTAGATTAGAGACATGAATCACAAATACCAAACCGAATACAAAAAAATGTATAATTCTAAGTTTTATCTTTCGGATTTGTATGTGTCTGTGTTGATGCTGGTGCTGGTACTGCTGTGTTTTATATCTGTTGTACTCGTGGGAAAATCGAGTTTGAAAAAAACATAAAAATTTTCTCATATAATAATTTATCCAAATATTTGAACAATCTATCTTGTATGTATGTACTCGTATTATGCACAGTATTTTTGTTCTCTCTGTACACCAGCAGTATTGTATGGCAGCAGCATGACATTGATGAAAATATTGGATTATATAACCGGGAAAATAGTGAGAAAATTTATTTTTTGTTATAGATTTTCCGATTTTTTGATTTTTTTTTTTTGTGTAAACCAACCAACAGGTGCTTTTATTATGGTATTATAATTTTTTTTTTTTGTATATAACGATACAAAAGTATTTTTATTTTGCATTCGGTACGATTTTATGCGGCAAAAATCAGACAATCAACGCCTTAAAAGGTGATACATACATACCGCATATCTATCCGCGTATATAGGTCGGAAGATGGAGTGAGATTTTTTCTGTTTTGATGTCAAAAATATTCTGGATTAAATATTAATTAGGCTTTTATTTTTATTTTTATTGATTCTATGGTTTATAGATTATCAATATAATTTTGAAAATTAATTATTATAATTATCATTATAAAAGAGTGTGAGGACATTAGAGAGAAAATTGTTAACAGAAATTCTATTAACTAATACAAAATATTAAACAACCTTGCTGTAATCAAAAGTAATCATATTGATTTTAATTTATTTCATTAATATTCAAATGTTCTTGACCTACATAAGTCCAAATACAAATATTCGTTAGGCAGTCTATTTTTAGTAGAATCTAATTAATATACACTTGACATACTTATACATGATTTGCTAATAAGAAAAATCTGCTTTGAAGTGACCTGAAGATGTCACAGATCCGAAGCACAATAAGTGAAGGTAGCAGATAGCAATGGCGTAACTAGGTACTCGCAGCACCCGCAGCCGCGGACGGGGGAGGGGGGGGGGCACGGCTGTTGGGCTCACGAAATTTCAACTAATAAATTAGTTGAAATTTAAGATTAGATAGCTCAGACTTTAGTGTTTGCCGCGTTGATTTATTTGTATTATATGTTTTGCGTAACTCCAAGTTTACCTCTTTTACATTTAAAATTCAAGCTTTTAAAAATCAAATTAAGATAAAGGCTCAATAAATCTAAATGTCAAAGGTCTAGAAAATGTTGAATTTGATTTGAAAAAGGGAGCTTATATATAGTAATCTGCTGGTGTTAGCAGCTTGCGATGTATCATTATGATGGTCATAAAACTCAAGAAACAACTAGAAAAACATGTCACCGCAACTGAAAATAAATTTTTGTTTCCCTTACTTGAGCCAAACCAGTCAGTCTCTATAATCAATTAGCGTTCGTTCGACTTATAGTTTCTTATTTAGCGGATCTTTTGATTACTAGTTAACCGAAAATAAAAATTAAATTTACCGGTTTATTTGTACAACTAATTAAAATATAAGGAAAATGAAAATGCCAACTTAATTTTGCAACTATGATGGTTTTTTTGAAAATTCTCGCTTCCAGATGCGTGATGTTTGAGACTTAATTGGTAATTCAGTGTTATGAAACAGTCAGGTTATTCAAGAATTGTAGAGCCTATTCGAAGAATACGATTGTTCGATATAAGATCCGAGGGCTCTATTCTTATTGCATATCGTTTTTTTAGCTTAGCCTTAACTTGCTTAGTAGTATTAGTAACATTAAGCTATTTGACAAATATATTGCACTATTTGTTCCTACTACTGCTGCGGCCAAATCGAACAAATATCCACCATGGTACGACGATAAACTAATCAATCTTAAGAACAAGAAAGACAAAGCTTACAAAGCAAATCTCAAAATCAGTTCAGACGAAAGCAAACATAAATTCACTGCGTGTAATCAAAATTTCGAGAGGTACTTTGAGATAAAGTATAAGAGTTATATAAGCCGTATTAAGGAAAAAATAAGAAACGATCCAAAACATTTTTGGAGATTTTTTAAAGAAAAACGTGAAACTAATGGTTACCCAGTGTGTATGACATTCAAAGGAGCAAGAAATGATGTCTCTTGTTACAGAGGAATTACATCAATATCTTCAATACCCAAATTATTTGAACTGGTTGTATGCAACTCATTCAGATCTTTGGTTCCTCGATTCATCTCACAGTGTCAGCATGGTTTTATACCCAAAAGATCAACATCATCAAATCTTATTGAATTTACCAGCAACACCATTAAAGAAATTGAAATGCATAAGCAAGTTGATGTGGTGTATACTGACTTTGCCAAAGCCTTTGACTCCATCAGTCATTGTAAAACGTTGGAACAGTTATACAGATTCGGTTTTTCTAAACAGTTTGTTGCGTGGTTTAAATCATATTTGAGTAATCGCATTCAGTATATTGAGCTTAGTAATAGAAGATCAGAATCAATTCAAGCTACTTCAGGAGTACCACAAGGCTCTCATGTTGGTCCTTGGATCTTCATAATTTTCATCAATGACGTTACTGAAGTAATACAACATTCTAAGGTATTAATGTTTGCAGATGATCTCAAAATCTTTAAAACAGTAGAAAACATCGGCGATACCCATAAGCTACAAGAAGACATCGACAATCTAGCGAAATGGTGTGAGTCTAACCTCCTCAGTCTCAACATCAACAAGTGTAAGAGTTTATCGTTCCATCGAAAAGTTAACCCTGTTACACAACAATATCAAATAAATGGCGTACTTTTACAAAAAGTATTCGAGATTAAAGACCTAGGGGTTACTTTCGTTGAAAACATGTGCTTTACTAAGCATATTGAACAATGCGTTGCTAGAGCCAATTCCATGCTTGGTTTTATTAAGCGTTGGACTGGGGATATTCATGACCTAGAGACAATCAAGATCCTGTATTATGCCTACATGAGATCTCAACTTGAATATGCTGTCAACATCTGGTGTCCTTTTTACGACGAACCTATCAGAAAAATCGAGAGTGTCCAAAAAAAGTTTATACGGTATATAACGTGTAAAGACGGATGGGATTATGACCATGACTTACCGCACCACGTTAACCTGAAGCGATTACCATCATATGCTACTGGATGCAAAACCTATCAAATGACAACATTGGCAAATAGACGAGAGCTTTTAAAGTGTTCGTTTATTGGAAATATTTTACTTGATCAAATCGATGCACCATCCATACTGGAATCAATTAAAATAAAGGCACCGAGTAGGAATTTAAGAGATCATGAGTTCCTTCATCTAAATAAACACAATGTCGAAGAGTTTTAATAAAATCGACCATCTGTTCGACTTTTACTTAAGTAAAAACAGCTTTAAACGTAGGTTGAAGCAACATTTTGCTCCAACCTAAAAATATTTTTATGTCAATTTTTATTCTTTTTTTGTTTAATTTAATTTTTATTCTACCATGTTCAGTATGTTATAAATTCAAGTCATATTTGTAGACTTTTCTCAGTATAAATAAAAATAAATAAAAAATAAAAATTCCATATTTACACGAATTTTCGGAATTTTTCAAAATTTTCGTAGGTTTTCTAGATTTTTACAGTCTTTCCGATACTATTCACTAATATCCAGATTTTTCTGTGTAATTGAAATTGTTCGAAATCAATCGACATTCACATAATATAGGGATTTTTCAAATTTTTCTGGGGTTCGGTTTATTCTAGATTTCTTAAATTTTTCGACATTCAGAGGAATATTCGAGATTTTTAAAGATTTTCGAATTTATTCGAATTTTGTAAGGCCATGTTCTGCGCTTAGCTTTTAATTGTAAGAACTTGCAGAGTTACACATATAAATCTATATGGTGAGATTTAAAAGATTTTTTGAGATTATGCCAAAATTTCGATATTTTTCCGATTTCCTGTAGGTTATTCGAAATTATTAAAGAATGTCCAGATGCTTTATCGATATATTTAGAACTCGAGAGTTGCAAGACGTTTCGTTTTATTTGAGGCCATTCAAATGAATCATATTCTGTTTCATCTAACGATGACCCGCATATGTCCATAAAATTAAATCTGAGTAAACTAATCGGTTTTCTTACTCATGGAACGCTCGAAAATGGGAACACATTTTGGATGAAGGGTATTTACATTGAGAACAAATATTCTGAATTTTTTCCAAAAATACCCTTTGTAATATTAAATTTCTGATTAAAACGATTTAAGTGAAATAATTTCCATCATCACTTTATAATAATGACCCAGATTGAGTCCTCTCAGTTACTATATGATAACCATTTGAAGAATCAGGGGATACGGGCTCCATTTCCTTAAAATATTGATGGTCATATGCATATGCAATTTTGAGTGTAAATTCGATATTAATCGCTTTGTAAAATTGTCCCCAATTATTTGTCATTAGCCTCGTCAACGTTCTCTGAAAACAGATGACCATATGAGTTTTTGGGTATAGGCTTGTTATTTATCGCATTGTAAAACTGACCCAGATGATTTATCACATTAGTTTGATAGCTCCAAAACTAAAATTCCATTTAAGTTTCCTTATCTGGCAATATTAGTGTTTTCATCGCTATACTCAAGCCACTCTGCTTGGTTGGACCTAACATGAGGCGAAGCTCACCCAGATTGCCCTTGGGATCGTTGAAGCAAACACCAAAAACTCAACTACATAGTTTTAACAAAATTCACAAGTTTCATTGTTAAATTTGGTTAAACATTTCGTGTGTGTGAATCGCAGACATGCTTTGCATTGTTTACTTTCTCTTTCGGCGTAATCGAACCATATAAAGCATTTATCATGAACTGCTTCAGATTTTTCGATTATCATGTTCTGTATGCATTTGCGATTTTCACTTAAGGCGTTTAGGTAATTGGCGCTACATCCAATTTGATCGGTTTCGTGAATCATGTGTAAATAGTTTTCGTTCAGTAGCAGATCTACCGAATATATTAGCAATACGCCACAGTTGTAAGAGTCTCTTTCCTTCGGAAACCTGGCTTCATTTGTGTGAACTGCGTATGGTCGATATGGAATATTCCACTTTGTATTCAAAGCCTCTATAAAATTGTAGGTAAATGACATAATAGGGTTGTCGTTTTTAGCCAGAAATAATGGGTCATAAAATATAATAGTATTTGCTTCCATGTTAATAATTATAAGTACCCAACGTTGATGTTGGAAGATTGGCAGAATGATATACTTATTGGTTAACGGAACGTTTTAGTTCTGGTTGATTAATGGTTTCGTTGTATTGATACCGACTAGATATATTAAATATTTTATTTATTTGGTATTGGTCTAGGCAAATCATTTCCATTCGAGATTTTTTAGCTAAGAGCATCATTGCTACATACATAGATAGCATCAGAAATTATATAATGGTATCCACAAAATGATTTAAATGAAATATTACCCAAATGTTTTTCCCAAGAACCAAAATTATATCGGGTGAAAACAATATGATTCTGGATATGTTCGTAATACTCAACAGAATTGATTAGGCCGTTTGGCAAGATTTCAACACAAGCCTCGTTTTTTTAAAAATAGTTTTTGATATTTTGCCAGCACTTCAGTACCCATGTGTTTGGTGTAGTTCTTCCGATTTGTTTTCCTTTTCCATACTTCGGTTTTCTCATACAAGGAGTTGGAGACTAAACTAACTACTCCCTTTTGAACACTCGTTTAGTTTAATTTATTCGAGAGCTTGGTTGTCGCCCTTTTCTTTGCGCGCAAATATGGTGCATAAATTACATTTTTCATTAAAAGATCCGTTTTTCCCTTAAAATTTCTACAAATCTGCCTATTTTCAAATGGAGTTCACTTAAGTAAATATTTTTTACTAAGTTGAACCAATTTTCTATGGTAGCGTTTGATATACGTTTATTGGTTGAATTTTTTTTTAAATAGATGCTGCTCCAGAGTGGTAAAATACTCATATATTTTCGGCAAAAAAAAACCCACAAATTCAGGACAATATAATTCGTCTTTATCGTTGGAGCTCTTTTCGTTGATATTTAAAGAAATCACATATTTCAATCGAATTGTTTCGCACCTTTGATGGAAAGATGCATTGCTGATTGTGTGACCATCAGATTCTAACTCATGATCATTCAAATTAAATTTGTCATCCAAATCCTGTTTAATGTCGGTGGTATTATATACGTGATTTGCGATTATATCAAGCATAATTTAAATTGGATACCAACTCATCAGTCATGTACTCCAAACAAAAAAATATTGCAAAATATTGAAAACAACAAATCAACGCTAATGAGATCGTCGGAATCGAGTATCAAATTTACCAGTACTAAAATCATATAAGCCTTGTCTTGACGGCGAAATTAATTATAGTTCTAAAAATTAATTTTATGATCATAATTTGGAGTTATCGTCTTGACGGTACAAGTAAACTACTACCCTCCCTCCTTTTGTCAAATGCGCAAACTAGTTATTTTGTTATAGTTATTAGACGTCAAATTTTGAAATAGGCGTCAATGAATGTTATTTACTTTTAGCACTGAAGCGAATTTGTAAAGCTTTTTAATTTCTATTTGAAAAAAAAATTAACAATCCAAAAAATCAAGAAAAGATGAAACTGAAGAGTTTTATTTATTTCTAATCAGTGAATGTTTGAGCCTGCAAAATAAAATAAACGCGCACATACACAATAGAAAACAGAAAACATTCATTTTTTTAAATTTTTGACAAACTGATCGAAGCGATCCACCCATATTTTCCGAGAAGTAGAAGCATATTCCAATTAATTATGGGTATTTAGGATAATTAATTATAGTACTAAAATGTACTAAAAATGGTTAAATTATGTCCGTATTTTACATTAACTGTGTAATGTTACACTGCTAAATCAAATTATGCTCTAATATTAATTATTCCGTCAAGACAAGGCTATATTTACGGTCTCTACAGCATTTGTTAAATTTGCTTTTTATTTGACGAACAATTATGGCAATAAAATGGGAGCAACAACTAAATATACTTGTCTTACAATAATTTGATCTGGTGGCTCTTCTCTATCTAAAAATGCATATATGTTTTCTCAAATATCTATGAACGTCCATTAAATTAAATTGATTCAAAAACGAATTTATTAAAACAATTGAAAAATCGGGAACAAAATAAAGGGGACACTTAATTTTCAGTACTGCCCTTGAAATCTGAGAATTGACATTTAGAAAAAAAAATGAATAATTGAAGGTACATCATGTTGACACGTTATATATTCAGCTATTGGAATAATTGGACCTTCTTGAGCTTTAATAACGCAAGCATAGTAGTATATTCGTTTAAATTCGTGTTCTGGACAACACCTTAAATTACGAACTACACTACCTGTTGGATCCACATGGACAACTGCTTGCTTTTGAGTGTTAATTAGATGTAAAATACTTTGTCTTAAGAGCGTTATGGCCAATGGATCGCTTACCGAAAAAATATATCGTTCTGTTTCGGGATTGTTGTCTAAGCACAATTTAAAAGGTTTAAAAAGTTTAGTTTTCAATTTGAACCGGTACTGTTAGTCCATCAAATCGCAGTCCTGGACAAGATCATGTACTTTTTTTCGTTCAGAACGGGATACCCCTTAATTACTTGCATGCACGAAATGCTGAGGATTACTTTTTTTTAACAACTCGACATCTAAACAACTGTAGGACTTTAATAAAACGTTTTGAGATATTTGATTTTCAAGATTGTCTTATATGTAGGTCGATTCTACGCTGCCCTCTCAATTGATAAAACTCCTTAAGCTCACCATGATACTGCATGTTTCTTCCAATATTATAAATTGTTAATTCGCTTGCTGTAATTTCGAATTTATATTTCATATTATGATGCTCGTATTTGCAGTGTGCGTAGGCAACCGTGGTTGTATATTGGTTGAAATTGATGCTATCAAAGCTTAAGACACACGGATTTTCTATATTAATAAGAACCTGTTTAATAAAATTTCTTATTACCTCTTTCGTTCTAATAACTTGATTAACTGTAGTATTAATAGAAACAACTTTATTCCAAATAATTTTTCTATTTTTTCAGAAATTTCTTTAACGGTCTCTACTGAACTTGGTACAATAATCAAAAAATGTTCTTCATTAGTTTCATTCTCTTCACTAATTAAAACAAAACTAAGCGCAACCTCTTTTCTTTCTGGTGTTGAATGCCTAACATTTTTTTTTTGTAGATGAAAAAACCGTCAAAAAGCGAAGAGCGGCGCTACACCGCCCAACAGTGTGAGATTTGACTCACTAAAAAATATCACCTACATTCCACGGAAAACCCAAACCGGAACCACTTCCGCATTACTTTGAATGGATCCTATGGATCCGCTGAGCAACCCTCCTCCCTCTTCCGTCGCAATATCGTCTCCACGTAATATGCTACTGCCCGTCATGCCTCTTCCGACTGAAGCATTACCTCCACCACTGTGTCCGGCGTTACTTCTTCCACTAATGAAGTGAGCAGCCTCCGTTCCATCAAGAACCCATTGCACCTGAAGAAAGAGTGACACACATCGTCCCGCTCCTCCGGGCAGTACAAACACTGAGGGGACCACAGCTTCCCCATCCTGTGGAGGTAGGCTTTGAAGTACCCATGCACCGTCAAAAACTGGCACACGAAAAAATTTACCTCACCATGCCCTCTGTTAATCCATGAGCGAATGACCCTGATCAGTCTGACTGTCCATCGGCCCTTATCCATCGTCTCCCATCTACGCTGCTATGCCTCCATGGTCTCGAGCCCAGCGCTCCGCAGATATTTCTCTCGCCGCTTCTGTGCCATCAAGTCGATCGGTATTACTCGGGCAACAGCCAAAGCGCCAACATTGGATATCGTCCCTTATTTTATTTTATTTTAATTTATTTAATTTATTTCATTTCATTTCATTTCATTTCATTTCATTTCATTTCATTTCATTTCATTTCATTTCATTTCATTTCATTTCATTTCATTTCATTTCATTTCATTTCATTTCATTTCATTTCATTTCATTTCATTTCATTTCATTTCATTTCATTTCATTTCATTTCATTTCATTTCATTTCATTTCATTTCATTTCATTTCATTTCATTTCATTTCATTTCATTTCATTTCATTTCATTTCATTTCATTTCATTTCATTTCATTTCATTTCATTTCATTTCATTTCATTTCATTTCATTTCATTTCATTTCATTTCATTTCATTTCATTTCATTTCATTTCATTTCATTTCATTTCATTTCATTTCATTTCATTTCATTTCATTTCATTTCATTTCATTTCATTTCATTTCATTTCATTTCATTTCATTTCATTTCATTTCATTTCATTTCATTTCATTTCATTTCATTTCATTTCATTTCATTTCATTTCATTTCATTTCATTTCATTTCATTTCATTTCATTTCATTTTATTTCATTTCATTTCATTTCATTTCATTTCATTTCATTTCATTTCATTTCATTTCATTTCATTTCATTTCATTTCATTTCATTTCATTTCATTTCATTTCATTTTATTTTATTTTATTTTATTTTATTTTATTTTATTTTATTTTATTTTATTTTATTTTATTTTATTTTATTTTATTTTATTTTATTTTATTTTATTTTATTTTATTTTATTTTATTTTATTTTATTTTATTTTATTTTATTTTATTTTATTTTATTTTATTTTATTTTATTTTATTTTATTTTATTTTATTTTATTTTATTTTATTTTATTTTATTTTATTTTATTTTATTTTATTTTATTTTATTTTATTTTATTTTATTTTATTTTATTTTATTTTATTTTATTTTATTTTATTTTATTTTATTTTATTTTATTTTATTTTATTTTATTTTATTTTATTTTATTTTATTTTATTTTATTTTATTTTATTTTATTTTATTTTATTTTATTTTATTTTATTTTATTTTATTTTATTTTATTTTATTTTATTTTATTTTATTTTATTTTATTTTATTTTATTTTATTTTATTTTATTTTATTTTATTTTATTTTATTTTATTTTATTTTATTTTATTTTATTTTATTTTATTTTATTTTATTTTATTTTATTTTATTTTATTTTATTTTATTTTATTTTATTTTATTTTATTTTATTTTATTTTATTTTATTTTATTTTATTTTATTTTATTTTATTTTATTTTATTTTATTTTATTTTATTTTATTTTATTTTATTTTATTTTATTTTATTTTATTTTATTTTATTTTATTTTATTTTATTTTATTTTATTTTATTTTATTTTATTTTATTTTATTTTATTTTATTTTATTTTATTTTATTTTATTTTATTTTATTTTATTTTATTTTATTTTATTTTATTTTATTTTATTTTATTTTATTTTATTTTATTTTATTTTATTTTATTTTATTTTATTTTATTTTATTTTATTTTATTTTATTTTATTTTATTTTATTTTATTTTATTTTATTTTATTTTATTTTATTTTATTTTATTTTATTTTATTTTATTTTATTTTATTTTATTTTATTTTATTTTATTTTATTTTATTTTATTTTATTTTATTTTATTTTATTTTATTTTATTTTATTTTATTTTATTTTATTTTATTTTATTTTATTTTATTTTATTTTATTTTATTTTATTTTATTTTATTTTATTTTATTTTATTTTATTTTATTTTATTTTATTTTATTTTATTTTATTTTATTTTATTTTATTTTATTTTATTTTATTTTATTTTATTTTATTTTATTTTATTTTATTTTATTTTATTTTATTTTATTTTATTTTATTTTATTTTATTTTATTTTATTTTATTTTATTTTATTTTATTTTATTTTATTTTATTTTATTTTATTTTATTTTATTTTATTTTATTTTATTTTATTTTATTTTATTTTATTTTATTTTATTTTATTTTATTTTATTTTATTTTATTTTATTTTATTTTATTTTATTTTATTTTATTTTATTTTATTTTATTTTATTTTATTTTATTTTATTTTATTTTATTTTATTTTATTTTATTTTATTTTATTTTATTTTATTTTATTTTATTTTATTTTATTTTATTTTATTTTATTTTATTTTATTTTATTTTATTTTATTTTATTTTATTTTATTTTATTTTATTTTATTTTATTTTATTTTATTTTATTTTATTTTATTTTATTTTATTTTATTTTATTTTATTTTATTTTATTTTATTTTATTTTATTTTATTTTATTTTATTTTATTTTATTTTATTTTATTTTATTTTATTTTATTTTATTTTATTTTATTTTATTTTATTTTATTTTATTTTATTTTATTTTATTTTATTTTATTTTATTTTATTTTATTTTATTTTATTTTATTTTATTTTATTTTATTTTATTTTATTTTATTTTATTTTATTTTATTTTATTTTATTTTATTTTATTTTATTTTATTTTATTTTATTTTATTTTATTTTATTTTATTTTATTTTATTTTATTTTATTTTATTTTATTTTATTTTATTTTATTTTATTTTATTTTATTTTATTTTATTTTATTTTATTTTATTTTATTTTATTTTATTTTATTTTATTTTATTTTATTTTATTTATTTATTTATACATAGAAAACAATAGAGGACCCAGCACTGAACCCTGGGGAATGCCGAAAATCACGAAGGAAATCAGACAAAGAATTGTCGAAAAAATTGCTTTAGAACGATAAGAAAGATATCAATTTGGCAGTGGAAACCGAAAATCTAAACTGAAATAAGAGTTTATTAAAAAGAATTATGTGATTATAGCTTTAGAGAGAGAACTTAAAACACTAATTGGTCGCAAATGGTATAACTCTGAAGGATTACTGATATATGGGATGGGAACTATTTTACTTAGCTTCCACTGATCTGGATAACAAGAGGACGTGAGAATAAAATTGAAGATATGTAATAAGTATTTTAAGATGAAAGAGAAAACCCGCTTAATCAATTTTAAATTGACGTTTTACAGAGCAGAAGATTCCGATTTACCCTTCCAAATAGCAGACTGTAAATCTTCGAGAGAAATATTTGAAAACGAAAACGAATTAGAGGACGCGTTAGAGAACAAATCGACGGTACTACTGCCCGAGTTCAAACTAGAGCAAAAATAACTATTGATATCTTTGGGTTTGAACACACCACTAGAACTATTCTTGCATCTGCCTAGACCTCAATTACGAACATTGCGCCTTCCGGAGAAGACGGTTTTAGAACTTTTAAACATCGATATCAAATAACATAGATGTTGTGATTGATTTGATTGATTGATTGATACGGATGTACGACCAAGCCTCAGCAAGATTCCCGGATACGCCGGATCCACCGTACACCACCTTACATATAATAAGACCGAAGGATAGGAAAGGAATGTTAGCATTATGGACGATAATTAGTAAATTTTTTGTTAGTTTTGTTTTGACAAGTTGTTAGTCACAAGACAACACAATCTCCTTAATCAGCGTTCCTCATTAGTGCCGCAGGTGTTTCTGAAAAGCTGTAAGAAATTTCTACTATTATTTCCATCGGCGGTTGTGAGGGAGGGGGGGCGAGATTTCGTTCCATCAATAGGTTCCCATGCGGTCACCCAAATTTGTACTAACTATAGCACGTGTTGCTTGACGTTATTGTTCAAGTTGTTGCGCCTCTGCTGACTCTCCTACTCGCCCCCCCCCCCCCCATCAAATAACATAGATGTTGTCTGTAAAAAATGATAGGGATACCATTTTTTGTATTTTATTAGCATGAAAATAATAACATATTATAATACGATTACAATTGATTGACAACCATAATTATTTTTAATGTATTGGCTTTGGGGCTCGGAATTGAGAAGTGAGAAATTTACTATTTTAGAAATTTAATCAATTAGATAATGAGCGTTAAAGAATGAAAAAACTTCGAAATTTAAAACCTTTATTGAAAATCAGGTCAAAGCTTTAGTAGTTCTTATTTCCTCTACCCTTTAGCCAAAGACAAACGAGATTTGTAGCTTTGCTGATAAGATTAATGTTAAATAAATTTTATAATCAAATATATTGTGAAAATTTGTTGTCCATAGATTTAGAAATATTTGAAAAAATTTGAAAAATTAGTTGTTGTTGAATGATTCATCAAAGAGGAGGACAGTTTTTCAATAATTTTATGGATGAGCATTATCTTGATAGCTCGCTAAACAGAACCAATAAAAATTCAAATGTACATATAGTATAGCACAATTTATCATCCTGATGTAATATACATATTAACCATTTTTCTGTAACATTTATAACAATTTAAATCACTTCACAATGTATACACAGAAACATCTAACCATCCACTAAAATTGCTTTTAAATTCGCTATTTACAATATTTTATGATAATATCCATCCAGTATTTTGAGCTATGAAATAAAAAATAATGATAATAAAATAAAAACAATAAACACTATAGCTATATGCAAATAAACCATCAATATAATAAAAAAACATTATAACAAATTTATGTTGTATTATTAACATAAAAACAGAGAATTGATTTCCAATATTGCATATTGAACGGAATAAAAATAATTTAAAAAAAAACTTCCGACATCATAAATTTAAAATTTGTGTCACAACCAAAACAGGTGTAATTTATCATCCATCTCTCTATATTCGAGAGATTTGCTTGTGTACACACTTACTTATCGAGCTATGCAAGCAACAACAAAAACGACCACCAACCCAAAACAAAAATCCGTTTTCACACAATTTTCCGATTCCCCTTATAGTAAAAGACATATTTCAATACATACTCGTACTTTTAAATCATTGATTATCGTTTAATTAACATTAAATTATTTATTTAAATATGTGATAAAATTCAATAATAAATAAGAATATTTACGTATTACGTACATACATAGTACATACCTATTCAAGTAGATAGGAAATTCTTTGTTTTTCTATTATTAATTTTATTTTATCTATCTACTTGTGTTATTATTGTTATTACGTTTTTTCGTCTTAAGTGATAGGAAATTTATTGATTGATAATAAAATTTTATATGCTCCAGTTTATTAAATTTTGTTGTTGTTTTTGTTTAAAGAAAATTTATTGTATTATTTATTGGGAGGTGTGCTAAATGTCTATCGATATTCTATTGTTTATTAACACTGGAGGTAAGTTATTGGTATTTTAAGATAATATGTAATTTACAACTTAATGCAGAAGAAATAATTTCTTTTTATTTGCAATTATTTGAAAATAAATTTATAAGTAGCTAGTATATTGTATGTATATGGGCGTCAATATTCGTTTTTAATCCATATATCTGATAAATAGGGAGATGCTGAATTTTGACCGAAATCAACTGAAAGTAGCAGTTTTCTCATCATCAAAAAAATTATAGGATTTAAGAGCTAGGTTATAAAGTTTGAATATGTTTTAAATTTAATTAGCAACAAATTTTATGTTGAAACTTTCCATAATTTAAACCAAGATTTTAATGTTGACTTATTAACTATTCTTGCCTTCACGAAAGTAAAATGCTTAAAAGAAATCGATATCAAAAATTGGTTAGTCCGCTGGTTTGAGTACCGTTGAACAGTTCATGAAAAATATGATATTTTTGTAGGGAGAGAGACAAAATCCCAAAAATCAAAATCCCGAGGGTACAAAATCCCCAGGTTACAATATCCCGAGGAAACACAACCCCGAGGGTACAAAATCCCGAGGATATAAAATCCCGAGGATATAAAATCCCGAGGATACTAAATCCCGAGGGTACAAAATCCGTAGGGTATAAAATCCCGAAAGCCTATACAAATTTTAAAATTTAATTAGGATTTGCCTGAAAAAAAAACAAAAATTTTAAAATCCAGAAAAAGTGTAAAATTAAAACCTCCCAAAAATCTGCTAATTATCAAAATAAATTCAGAAAAAATATTTTGTTTAAAATAAATGAATAATAAACAATTCTATTTTACAGGCATTTTTAGACCAGTGTCACACCCAACTTGAAATTCGTGTGGTACAACTATCAGCAAAAGCGGTACGAACGATACAATTCCTTTGATCTGTGTCTGCAAGGTTGACGAAGCAATTTTCAATTTAACACGAATTCGCAATTAGCTCCAATATATTCGTCGATTCTACACTAACTCCACGAACTAAGCTAACCAAAACGCAACTTAAAACATTTATGGTAGAACATTACAGTAGAAGCGATACGAGTGATATAATTCCTTTGATCAGTATCTGAAAATTTTATGAAGCAATTTTCATTATTATAAAATAATATTAGAAATATTTGTGTTTCTTTTAGGGGTATATCCTCCAATAGGTCGCAAATAAACTATTTGCGCCTCAAAATCTGACTACTCGATTGATTTTAACATGAGTTTTCAATTTTTTTTTTGTGGTTTATTTGCTTTTGCGACTGAGTAGTAAAAACATTATAGAAAAGTTACCACCGAATTTTTGACGATGCAAATAAAATCAAGTAAGTCAAGTCAATTAACACTGCTCAGTCGCAAAAGCAAATAAACCACAAAAAAAAAATTGAAAACTCATGTTAAAATCAATCGAGTAGTCAGATTTTGAGGCGCAAATAGTTTATTTGCGACCTGTTGGAGGATATACCCCTTACTACCTTACATACCTTCGTATTACGAAATACATTTTATATAATTATTAAAAAGTAATACATATTTAACATTTTTAAGTTTGTTTCAAAAAACCATTTAAAAAACCGTAATCCCGAGGAAATCCCGAATAAAATTAAATTCCGCGCGGAATTTAATTTTATTCGGGATTTCCTCGGGATTACGGGATTTTGCACCCTCGGGATTTGTACCCTCGGGATTTTGTACCCTCGGGATTTTGTATCCTCCTGATTTTGTATCCTCGGGATTTTGTTCCTCGGGATTATGTCCCGCGGGATTTTGTCCCTCGGGAATACGTCACCAACCTATTTTTGAAGGCATAGGCATAAAATAATCTAGTTTTTTAAGGTAAATTTTATTACTTCAAAAATAGGCAAAAATTTGGTTTGTCAAAACCACTTTTCTCGGCGTTTTGAAAGTTCCGGAGTCTGAAAAAGCAAAAAAAAAATGTCCGTCCGTCTGTCTGGACGTCTAGATGTCTGAATGCCTAAATGTCTGGACGCCCGTAGCCATGGTGTCTAGAGGACGGCTGGTCCGATTTCGATTTTTTTTCGCCAATCAGTTTCTATCATCAAGGCGGAGATTTGAAAAGCTTTTGGCACTTGTACGTCAAGAGAATCGGATACCTGCCATACTAATAGGTCCAAAATACCTGGTTATATAAATATTTAACAACAATTTTTATATAATTTAGAGTTGGGCATTTAGTTTGGGGTTGAGTCGAAGGTTGAAGTTGAGTTGGAGTTGTATTGTGGTTGGATTAGTATGTTTTGTAACCAAAAACATTAAAAATATACGATTGGGAAAGGCTTTAAAATTATATGTATATGACCACAAGTGTGACCAAGCAACGGCTATAAAAGCCAACCAACAGCCGATTCATGATTCTGTATAAGTTCAGAACTCCTACGATAGTCGAGGTAAATATAATAAGAGTATGGTCATTATATTTTCTAAAAATAAATTGTAATTGAGAAACCCACTCCTAAGTAATTAAAAATTGTAAAGTAAATACATATAATAAACTTAACTTTTATTTCCGAAGGTCTTTCTTATATACATAAAATATTAGGGCTAATTATAGACCTTTATTAACTTAATTAAATTAATTCAATATATATTTCTCAAAATTAATTTAATAATACAAAAAATTATTACTCCAAATTTTCGGTGTTGTACACCATTCTCAAGGAGTTTTCATTACCAACTACTACAATTTTTTTTTTTTGAACAACAAAGTTTTTTCTTTTTCGTCATTGGAAAATGTCAGAAAATAAGGAAAACAATTTGTTTGAATTGTTGACCTAGTGAACTTTAGTGCGAGTTCGCGACAATATTCTGCTGAAAAATTTTCAGCAGGCAACCAATCAATGTAGTCTATTTCGTAAACAAATTTCCCCTTCCGAATAAAATTTTTTTAAATCGCATGCAATCCTGCTGAAAATTTTTCCGCAGAATATTGTCGCGAACTCGGACTGAATTTTAATATTTCCTTCGAACAGCTGATTTTTCAAAATAAACAAACGGTACGTAATACAAATTATCGGCTACATAGATGTTTTGATTTTGTATGACATCATCGAACATAATTTTTTATATTAGCCGCATTTCATGACGCATTAGTGATCCGGATCAGATCAAAGTTTACATTGAAAACAACAACAAAAATTTAATTTTTGTTGTTGTTTTCAATGTAAACTTTGATCTGATCCGGATCACTAATGCGTCAAGAAATGCGGCTATTATTGATGTAATTTCCTTGCAACCTGTTACTATCAACTTTATAGTTAACCGGATTCTTTGATAACCATATGTGACCAGCCTCTTTAAATAATCGTTTATTTTTCTTGATTTCGTAATCTACTGTTATACAATTATCAAAGTCAAAATCGTGAATTTTTTCATGCACATGCTTCACTAATGCTGATCTGTAGTGATTATGTGTTAATGTTGCATGTCTTTTTATATGCGCTACGTCCGTCTTATGTTGTTGTACTCTCTGTGCTTTCGTTTTGCTTGTTTCTCCTACATAACAAGAATCACAGTCTTTAACCCTTTCAAACGCCATTTAAAATTGACTTTCTTCCAAAAATAAAATACGTAGCACAATTATGCACTGCTATGATATGGCATTGCTCATAAAACTGTAGTGTGAACATAAATACATAAGAGAACGATCGCACAAGAGAAATGAGACAAAAATTAAAAATTACGGTTGGTCGAAGCGATGAAAGTTGATGTACAATATATTGTACAAGGCGTTTGAGAGGGTTAAATTGAATTTTATAAATGACACCATCCTTTTGCTCGACTGGTATTTTATCTTTTAATTTAGAATATGTGTCCGAAACTTTGCAAATAATTTTGTTAGCTAATACGATTTTAGAATTTGTTTTTAAAGTTTTGTGAATTTTTTCCGTTAAATTTGGTACGTATGCGATTGAGCTAAACTTAATTTCTTCTAAATTATTTGAATTTTTATTTTCATATGTGTATAACGTTTTTGTAATCAATTTTTGGATAAGTTTAATCGGGTAATTATTTTTTGTTAATATCTTAATAATTTCAGAGATGTTTTTTTGTCTAAATTCACTATCTGACAGGTATAAGACTCGTTTAATAAAAGAATGAGCAACATTCTTTTTCATTTGGTAAGGATGTGTCGAAATGAAATTTAATAGCGTATCTGACGCTATATCCTTTTTATACCATTCAGATTTAATAATTTTATCTCGTCTGTGGAGTTTAAGATCTAAAAATGGCAATGTGTTATTATTTTCTTTTTCAACGGTAAATTTAAGTTTATTATGAAATGAATTAAAAAGTACTTTTATATTGTCAATGTTTGATTCAGATGTGGCCAAAATGATATCATCAACATATTTATAAATGAAATTTGGTTGTTGTTGTAACAAAGGTAATTTTTCGTTAAATAGTTTTTCCAAAACTATATCTGCCAATATTGGTGATAACGGGTTACCCATTGCTAGTCCAAATTTCTGTTTATAGAAAATGCCTTGATACTTAAAATAGTTATTATCTCGAACACTTACATCCAATACTCTCAAAAATTCATCTTTTGTTAAAACGCAATTTTGTTCAATTTCTTGCCATCTTTCACAAATTGCTAATTTTGCCGTTTCCAATGGTACATTTGTGAAAAGAGATACAACATCTAACGAAGCTAATATCTCATTATCTCCAATTTTAATGTTTTTAAGCATATCTTTAAAAATGAACGAATTTTTTAAATTATATTTACTGTCTTGTATTAACGACTATTGGACGTAGTGGCGTATTTGGTTTATGGATTTTGGGAAGTCCATAAATCCTTGGTGGTATTGGGTTATTCATTTTCAAATATAATTTATAATGATTGCTAATTATCATAGATTTTTGTTTTTCAATTCTTCAATAATTTTACAGCATGTCTTATTAATTGTTTTGGTCGGGTCATTAGGTATAATCTCATATGTGTCTAAGTCGCTTAATAATTCTGACATTCTATTTTGATAATCTATTTTATTAATAATTACAGTTTTATTGCCTTTGTCCGATTTCGTTACGTATATATTTTGATTATCTTTAAGAAACTTATTGGTCACATTATGGGCATTCAGAAGAATCCTGTCAGTCTTAGATATTTTCGGTTTACATTTTAGGAATTGTGTTATACCATTTGCAGTCTTGGCCCGTTTCTCATTAGCAATGTTTATGTCTTCTTCTAGTGTTAAGGTATTTTCGATGTCTGCTAATATATCCATAATGGGAACTTTATTATGTTCTATGGGGAAACTAAACTTAGGCCCAAAACTCCAAATCATATAACATTCTTCTGGTACGATAGTATTGGTTAAATTAATTACGTTCGATTTGTCGTACACAAAATCTATTCGTTTCTGTTTTATTTCTAAACATTTAAATTTTTTATTTAAAATAGCTCTTCTAGATAACACATTACCATTTTTAGATCTTAAACTCCACAGACGAGATAAAATTATTAAATCTGAATGGTATAAAAAGGATATAGCGTCAGATACGCTATTAAATTTCATTTCGACACATCCTTACCAAATGAAAAAGAATGTTGCTCATTCTTTTATTAAACGAGTCTTATACCTGTCAGATAGTGAATTTAGACAAAAAAACATCTCTGAAATTATTAAGATATTAACAAAAAATAATTACCCGATTAAACTTATCCAAAAATTGATTACAAAAACGTTATACACATATGAAAATAAAAATTCAAATAATTTAGAAGAAATTAAGTTTAGCTCAATCGCATACGTACCAAATTTAACGGAAAAAATTCACAAAACTTTACAAACAAATTCTAAAATCGTATTAGCTAACAAAATTATTTGCAAAGTTTCGGACACATATTCTAAATTAAAAGATAAAATACCAGTCGAGCAAAAGGATGGTGTCATTTATAAAATTCAATTTAAAGACTGTGATTCTTGTTATGTAGGAGAAACAAGCAAAACGAAAGCACAGAGAGTACAACAACATAAGACGGACGTAGCGCATATAAAAAGACATGCAACATTAACACATAATCACTACAGATCAGCATTAGTGAAGCATGTGCATGAAAATAATCACGATTTTGGCTTTGATAATTGTATAACAGTAGATTACGAAATCAAGAAAAATAAACGATTATTTAAAGAGGCTGGTCACATATGGTTATCAAAGAATCCGGTTAACTATAAAGTTGATAGTAACAGGTTGCAAGGAAATTACATCAATATTATAAAAAATTATGTTCGATGATGTCATACAAAATCAAAACATCTATGTAGCCGATAATTTGTATTACGTACCGTTTGTTTATTTTGAAAAATCAGCTGTTCGAAGGAAATATTAAAATTCAAGTTCACTAGGTCAACAATTCAAACAAATTGTTTTCCTTATTTTCTGACATTTTTCAATGACGAAAAAGAAAAAACTTTGTTGTTCAAAAAAAAAAAAAATTGTAGTAGTTGGTAATGAAAACTCCTTGAGAATGGTGTACAACACCGAAAATTTGGAGTAATAGTTTTTTGTATTATTAAATTAATTTTGAGAAATATATATTGAATTAATTTAAATAAGTTAATAAAGGTCTAAAATTAGCCCTAATATTTTATGAATAAACTTAACATTTATTTAATTAAAATTTATTTAAAATTTATTTCGTTTTGAAAAATTCAGTTAAATGTTTCAATTTGCCCACACATTTTTATGGAAGTCATGGTGTCTAACAAATTTCCACCAGTGATACACAACAAGTATATGGTGGGCAGTTGAACAATTTTTTATATGCTGGTTTGAGGATTGAGTTTAGCGTAGAGTTTGCAGTTCAGTTGATGGTTGAGTTGGGTTGCGTTCGCGGGTTGAACTGGGGTTGAGTTGGGGTTGGATTAGGGTTTAGTGAGCAGTTAAGCAATCGATATATATATATACATATATAAAAGTGAGTGTTTTATGTATGTACACTGTACAGTATGAAATTTTTACATTTCAAGTTGAACCTGTAGCAAATTATACAGGGTGAGAAAAAGTACGGAAACCCTTAAAAATCTCGCGGAGTTCGGAAAGAAAGAAATAAGAAATTTAATGGTGAGCTTGGTTGTGACCTTGACCTTCATTATCAAGGTCATTTGGAGATCAAGGTCATTTTTTTAAATTAGAACCCTTATTTTTGAGGACAGAATTGAAAAGAGCGATCAATTTTACGTCCGAATATGTATTTTTCATGACCTGCTATGATCATCTGAAGCAATTTACATTGCGAAAAAAAAATAACCAAGGTTTATTCTTAAGTAATTTTCAACAGGGAATTTAACGATGAGCTTGGTTATGACCTTGACCTTTATCTTAAAGGTCATATTGAGGCCAAGGTAATTTTTATAGGGAAACTCCTATTTTTGACCTCGGTTTCGAAAAGAGGTTTCAATTGTACGTCCGGATATGTATTTTCCATAACCTCCCAAGGTCACCTGAAGGAATATAATGCTTATGATTTGCTACGAACATTAAAAAAATAAAAATTTTAAAAAAAATAATTTTTTATTTTTAAAGTTTTTATTTTTTTTTATAATTTTCAAAGCAACTGTTATTTATGTTATTTTTCATTTCTTTTTTTTAAATTTTCATAGCAAATCATTATTCAGGTGACATTAGGAGGGCATGAAAAATACATATCCGGACGTACAATTGATCGCTTTTTTTGAATCCGATGTTAAAAACTGGAGTTTCCCTATAAAGCAGACCTTGACCTCCAAATGACCTTGAAGATGAAGGTCAAGGTCACAACCAAGCTCACCATTAAATTCGTTTCCAGGAAAAGCCTTTTGGTATGATTTACCAATGGCAGGCATTTCTCCTTAACAATATAAAAAACTAAATATTTAATTATAAAGCGATAAATATTAAAATTATACATTATGACTAAAAGAGAAACAAAAATAAAATAAACATAAACATTATTAACTATAGGTGGTGTTGAATTAAATTTATTGAATGCGAAAAACATTTTTAATAATAAAGCAGTAGCGTCGAAGGCACAAGTGATACACAAATTAGTACACATTAAACAATACGCTCAAAAACAAAATCAATCGTAGCGCACTGTAAGAGCCACAATTTCAAAGATAACAAGAATTTAGATTTTGAATTTAACCAACGTATATCTCTGGGAAGCTTGTTAAAAATTGTAGGTGCTGTAACTGAAAAGTAATTAAAATAATGGGTTTTTAAAAATTTAGGAACCGTACGAAAATGCATTGTATACTTACGCAAAGTGTAACTTTGACAACTCAACAACAAGTTTATTGAATATTGTGTAACGCTTGTTGCGCGTCACCGATATAATTATAACTTAAAGCTGGCTGGATACGTGAGATTCTCAAGTACATACATAAATAAATTTCAAACACAGGAATTTATGAAGGTCGCACAATCACAATCTATGCACCGTTCTTTATTTACAGTAGAAAAGTATGTGAACAATATGTGGATACAAAATCCACCACCACACTTATGGTTTTGCGGAAAAGTGCGTATCGCGTTTAGAATAATGTGTTGTATTGTTTTCCACAAATGCTAAAAACACTAACACTGGTGATGTTAATTTTTCACTAAAACTTGTGTCTAATTTTAGAATAATTGATACGTAACAATAACTTTGGTCGTGTTGAATGATTGAAAGTTTTCTCAAGAATGTCGTTTTTTATGTCAGTTAAAATTGTGTGTGTATATTTGAGATGTTAAAAACCAATGGACTGAATTTTATGTCTAATCAAATTATATTTTGATTAGTTGTAAATGTCGACAATAGATGGTGGTGAATGATTTTCAGTTAAGATATTTATTTTAACCAAAAAGTATAGGAATATACAAGAGAATTCATATGGAGTGTTTCTTGGATGGTAATTTTTTTCTAGCGACACACAACATATTTCTATTTTTAACGTTGATCGTCTAATTTTTATATACGTTTAACGTCGCATTTTTTGTATATTGGTGAGTGACGACCAAGCTATACAACATAAAAAAACGAATGGGGTTCAAGCTCCACCTGAACCGCAAATGTTTGATAAAACATAAAATCAAAAATAGAGGTAAATATTGTGACGATTTTGGCCATCATACAACAAGCTCACGTTATGAACAGCAATATCTTAGATGGTCTCCAAACTTGGTGAACAAAATTTGGTCTCCAAACGCGCTATGTTGTAAAATGCCACCATCACTCTGGCTCCCATATGCGCCAATATCGACAGCAGAAAATAAATAATTACTAAATCGCACGTAGCCAATAGGACGATACTGTGATACTTTTTGTAATTATAGTATAGGGAGCCAGCGTGTGGTGGGCATTTTATACGGATGTGTTTTCCGTCGATTGCACCCATGACGTTAGACATTCCCGTATTTTTATAAAATTCTTCGGCAATTTTTCCCCATTCATTCTCTATTGGTGGCGACAAATAAATTTCACCAAGTTGTTCCCAACTTCGAGAATAATCTCACGTACGGTTGACAGACCTACTCGGAACGACCACGCTAGAACTTGCCACGCTGCGCCATGGGCCAAATACCTACTTTTAAACATTTAATTAATTAATACGCTTGGATGCTATAATAATATGTATATGTAGTACTTACACTAAAGTTAGAACTAGCCGAAATTCTGGATCAATCGCGTTTCTTATAAAATTTTGCTTCCGCAATTTTCGTTTTAGCAAATTATTCAATACATATATTAAATTCTTTAATACCTATTCTTGTAGCATTTACGAAATTGATATTCGTCATTTTTTTTTATTATTAAAAATGTTTTAGAAAAAGATCCATACATATTTCGCTCATTTTCCGTGTAAATTTCTCGAGTCCAAATTGATCTATTTTTTGTATTCTGCTGATTTTAGATAATTTTAACCCATTAAATGACACACTTAAGAAAAATCACATAAATGCCACATGGGGTCTTTTAGACCCCAGCTTGAAAATGCCCATTATTTCTTGAATTTTTGGATATTTGGCTTTGACAATTTTTTTCAATATAGTTTAAAGTTTACTAAAGAAGACAAAATTATTACATTAATGAAATTTTATTTTAATCATACCAAAAAAAAAAAAGATCTGTGGAAAAAATAAAAAAATGGCTTTTTTTACATAAATTAACCGTGTTTTTTTAGTTTTCAATATTTTTTTCTAAAAATTTAGCGGTGTACCCTTGAGATAGTATCTTTTTAGAAAAAAATAAGTCCGATACTGAATCTTTAAAAAAATGCATTTATTTTGCAATATGAAGGTTGAATTTTTTCTTATCATCGAAGATAGCCGACCACAGCTCTGGCCAGCCGCTTGACGTTCTCCTACATACAAAAGCCGTTGATCTAAAGTACCCTCTTCCATATCTTTCTGGTCTACTTCCGTTGCACTCTCTGGAGCACTGCACATCGAAAAGTCTGAATCATTGTCTTTACTGTCCTCAAACACGTTATCTTCTCCTCCTGAAGATGCTTCGTCGATGGATTCACGATGCTCATCATCGCTAACTAGCACTTCTCGGACGGTTCAACTCCACAAATTATACACCATCTAATAATACGAATGTGAAGTTTCCGACAAAACGCTAAAATTAACAAAACGTATATGTATACAAAATTTGTTAAATTAACAAAAATATTTATATGTATGGGTAAAACAGTTGGTAAAAGCAATGTTATAATATAATTGCAAGATTTGTTAGATTTAATAGCAGAAATCAATAATTACTAAAAAACAATTTTTTTTTTAAATTAAGCTTAATAAAGAATTCAAATAAATTTATAATCGAACACAAAGGAAATACCTAAAAATAATAATTTATTAACTAATACGAAGTATGTAGGTTCACTGTATTAAAGATTGGCCAACTCACAGAGATGTTCCCGGGATATGACCTTTACCAATAATTAGCTTAAGGGGTGTTCTTTGAAATAAAATTGGTGGGATTACTCTACGGAGAGAAGGAACCTTTTGTTATTGCGTGTGATCACTTGAAGTATATATGAAAATAAATGTAATTTAGAGGTTCACTGTATTTCAAAGAACACCCCTTAAGCTAATTATTGGTATAGGTCATTACCCGAGAACATCTCTGTGAGTTGTACAATCTTTAATACAGTGAACCTCTAAATTACATATATTTTCATATATACTTCAAGTGATCACACGCAATAACAAAAGGTTCCTTCTCTCCGTAGAGTAATCCCACCAATTTTATTTCAAAGAACACCCCTTAAGCTAATTATTGGTAAAGGTCATATCCCTGGAACATTGTAACAAGAGCTGGTGTATGGATATCAAAATATCCATCTGTTACTAGAAAATATTTGTCTATTTCCTCAGAGGCTTTGGAGCGGTAATCTTTTGCCGGCTAAGCTCAGTGGTTTGGGGTGGGTTTTCCCAAAGCTTGAGGAAATCTGGTTAAACCGCAAGGAAAGGAACAGGAATTTAAGGGCAGGAACAAGAGAGAGAGAGAGAGAGATAAACTTACAATCACGCTGTGAACACACTCACCACCTCCCTGATCAGTTAGCTTTTAGCTTCTCATACTGAAATTCAAAATAAGACTTCAAAACCCAAAATCACAGAAAAAAAAAAAATTTAACCCGACGATGTTGTACCCAAACCAATAAAAGAAAATTATTTTAAAGTAAATATTATTTTCCATTAATCAACATTTTATTGCAAAATTAAAGCAAATCAAAAAAAAAAAAATAATTTACAAAGGGGAAAAATTCCAACAAATGATTAACCTACAACCCTATCACCTATGACGTCACAAGAGAAATTTGACCTACAATTAATGTAAAAAGATATAAAGATAGAAACTAAATAGCTAATAACTTAAAACTAAAAAAAAACCTGAGTCCATCATGTTAATTGGTATATCTTCAGAAAGTGGTACCGTTGCCACCATTACTTAATTAGCACAATTTTTATTTTGATATTTTTATTTAATGTTATTAATAACGGTGTTTTGTCTTTTTGATTGTTTTTCTGTTATTATCACAAATTATTTATTTAGTTTTAGATAAAACTTGTAATTTAAGTATTTTATTAAATTTCACCACTATTAATGTACATAATAAGTTTGGTGCACTTTATCCATAATAAATGGCCATGGTTATATTGCTTATTAAAATGTCCATCACGAATTAACCAAGCTCACCATCACTAATTTACGTCGGCCATCACTAAACACTATATGATTACTATTGATTACAGTTTTTAATATAG
This sequence comes from Tipula helvola, assembly GCA_963556165.1. NCBI lineage: Eukaryota > Metazoa > Arthropoda > Insecta > Diptera > Tipulidae > Tipula > Tipula helvola. The sequence goes on along the minus strand of OY744481.1, from coordinate 174,112,151 downwards.
AGTGAATTCCACAATTTGTTTATTGACTATATAATTTTAATACTGATCACTGAATTGCAGACACTTGTTATATTTTTTTTTTTTTTCATTCATTGTTTCTATTTACTTTTAGTAATGCACTAATTTTAAATACAAACATATATACATACAGTTCATTAAGATATTATGCATTTTATTATTATTGGTTGGTTTTTATTTTGTGGTATTTACTGAATTAAAATATTATGAATTAATGAATTTTATTCATAGCTTTTATGTACGCTTCAGGTTGCAGTAGTTTTAAATATACAGTATTATTACTACACATTGAGTCTTTATTTTTATGTGTTTTTTTTTCCAGTTTTCTGATATTCACTATGATTTTAGGATATTATGAGTTAGATAACTACATATTAGTTTATACATATTTCACTAAAAATAACTGACTTTGCTTAAAATTATTGTTATGTAAAGTCTAACGGTATTCATTAAATTTTTCACTTTTGTCGATTTATTATACAAAGAAACAAAAATTAATAATTTTATTTTTATGATTTCAACAACATCGTATTTTGTTGGTATAATCAGATATTAATAATTTTTTGTTTTTCACAAAATTATTAAGAAAACCAATTAGATATCGAAACAAGTAAAAGTTGAAACCCAAAAATGGCTCGATATTACATTTCGACCATTTTTTTTTTTTTTTTTTTTTTGTGATTTTTCACTTATTTATAGCAAACACAAAAAAAAACTTTTTAAATTTCAGGCCACAAAAAAAAACGAAGTGATCTGTTCAATTATCTTTTTAATAATCCTCTCTCGGGCATCCAAAATTGTTCACTTTTATACTTTCCCAAAAAAAAAATTAATAACAAAAGAAATTCCCCCTCAAAACAAAATTTTATTATTTTCAATATTTTGTATTCTCCTACAAACTTGATATTCCCGCGCTTGTATGTTTTTATCAGTGTTTTATTAGTTTCATCTAGATGGATCTAAATATGCCGTTTAAGCATTATCAAGCAGGGATGTCAAACCAACTTGGAACGCACTCAAAGCCAGTCGTTACAACATATCTGTGAGTTGGCCAATCTTTAATACAGTGAACCTCTAAATTACATAATTTTCATATATACTTCAAGTGATCACACGCAATAACAAAAGGTTCCTTCTCTCCTTAGAGTAATCCCACCAATTTTATTTCAAAGAAAACCCCTTAAGCTAATTATTGGTAAAGGTCATATCCCGGGAACATCTCTGTGAATTGGCCCATACTCAATACAGTGAACCTACATACTTCGTATTAGTTAATAAATTATTATTTTTATGTATTTCCTTTGTGTTCGATTATAAATTTATTTGAATTCTTTATTAAGCTTAATTTTTTAAAAAATTTATTTTTGGTAATTATGGATTTCTGCTATTAAATCTAACAAATCTTGCGATTTTATTATAACATTGCTTTTACCCACTGTTTTACCCATACATATAAATATTTTTGTTATTTTTGATGTTTTGTCGGAAACTTCACATTCGTCTAATAATACGTCAAAATCAAAAAAAATTTGAAAAACTAAACAAATTTTTACATCGAGCGCAGTCTTACTCACGATCAAAAACAATAAAACAACACAAAAAACGGCAAAAACAACTTTGAAAAATTATTTCGTATACAATACAAATATTTTCATTCAATTTTTATCAAATCCGATCACCTAGATATCTTAGTCATATTCCATTTTTCTTGTCTGGTCAAGGTGTATTAGTCTCTGTCTTTGTTTCTTGAAAATCGGATAAGTACCTTTCGAATTATGTACTTTGTTTACAGACAGATATCAGCAGCGGGGATATAAGGCATCTCTCTCGCTCTAGTCTGCTAGATTTGACATGCCTAAAAATTACTCCGATTTTCACACAAATATACATAAATAACACACTGGGGTCCGTTGGACCCCACCGTGATTTTGGACGTTTCTACACAGCTGCTAGTGGTCAACCGGCTTGCGCCGAGTTCGTAAACAGGTAGTGCAATATCTCAACTATAGCAAGGAAGGGACACGAGATGCATTTCCGGCCGAAACATTTTAATACATATGTACGATTGAAAAAGGTCCTTCTAAATTGTGTTCGTTGTAACATCACTTTCGATTCGAATTCGATAGATTTTATATCTCATATTTCAAGAATAAAATTGTATTCTATTTCGCTTTTTGATTACGCTTTTTCTATTGTGATCTCTTTTTGTTGCGTACTTTTATTTTTCTTCAAATCGATAAAGTATCACTATAACAAAAATTTGAGTGATAAATATCATGAGTATAAGTAGAAATAGAATGTTGTTTTATTCGAGCAAGCTGAGATAGCAAGAAAAAGAGAATAATTGAAAAACGAAATAAAGTAAAATTTTATTCTTGAAACATGAGACATAAAATCTATCGAATTCGAATAGAAAGTGATGTTACAACATCCCACCCCAGGTTAACTTAATTCGTTGGGTTAGTATAGCATCGACGAATATATTAATTATTGAAGCGAATTGGATATTAAATTGAAAAATGCTTCGTCAACCTTGCAGGCACAGATCAAAGAAATGTTATCGCTCCTATCGCTTCTGCTGATAGTTTTCCACAAATGTTTTAAGTTGTGACAAAGATCTAAATATGCCTATAAAATAAAATTGATTTTTTTTGATTTTTTTTCAGTAATTTGTAGACTTTTGTTTCAGACAAATACGTACACATATGTATGTGTAGTGATCCTAAATTAAAATGAATAACACAAAATATTGGTATATGGCACGATTAACTGGTACTATAGGCACAGAAAAGAATGAACAGATATGGAAGTTTCATGTAAAGTATTTACATTGAAATATTCAATCTAAGAAATTTATTCCTGCTCTAATCTAACCAGTTAAGACAGAGACAATATAATACAATATTACATAGTTTGCTTCTATTCTTTTTTTGTTTTTACAAAAATTGTGTATAAAAAACAAAAAAGAAGAGAAGCGAAACATATTATGTATTATATTATATTATCCCTGTCTTAACTGGTTAGATTAGAGCAGGAATAAATTTCTTAGATTGAATATTTCAATGTAAATACTTTACATGGAACTTCCATATCTGTTCGTTCTTTTCTGTGCTATAGGTATGATTAACAGCTGTTTCAAAATTGTGTGGAATGAATAAAAAAAAACACCCAAAATTAAGTCGTAATTTTTATTGGTTTTGGTGTTGATTTTATCGTTAAGTAAATTGTTGTTATTTTGTTTTTGTATATTTTGAGCTCTTCTAACCTGACTAATTTCGGTTCTATTTTGATTCTGTGTAAAATGGTTAAATTTTTATTGAATTCAGAATACCTATTTAACAATTTCATTCTCCTTTCCGACACAGTGACCTTGAGTTAGTATTGTTGCAAGAATGAAAGCAAAGCAGGCGGAGTATTTTGATTTTCGGCATTGTATTCGGTATTGTAGTGTATTTTTAGTTGTAAAACAAAAACTAGTTATCGCAAAATATTGATATGGGGTTCATTTTATAGATAAAGGAATACAGATTAAGAAAATAGTATAAAAGTTGTATCGTCTTTAATTTCTTGCTTTTTAAATTGGCCGCCGAAATGTTATTTTTAATTAAAATAAAAAAAACTCGTTTTTTCGTGATTTCTTTGTTAAATGATCAGGTACGATTTTCTGTTTAATGGACTATGACACTGTAGAGCATGCTGTATTTATATCTGACGCTAGTTTTTTTCGGCATTTTAGACCAACTTTTTTCGGCTTCCCCACACCGTGACCTATTGATTAATTTTTATATGCAACACGAACGATTTTTTCGTACATGCAAGAACAGAATGAAATAGATTGTTTGTGTGTGCAAGCAATCAAGCATTATTTATGTCCATATTTTATTGCATAAGCAACATATGTATGTAGTATGCTTTATACTTAGGCCCCTATTCACAAAACGCAAATTAGCTCTATAACCGTAAAATTTCCGATTAGTACTAAAGTGGTATTCATGAAATGTAACTAGCCTCTATAAACGAAAATTATGCTCTGTAAGTTTACAGTGACAAATTTGTTGACGTAAAGCTACATATCTTGATTTTATTAGTTCATAACTCGGCAGAGTAACCATTTTTCGTCCTGATTTTTTCAGGAAGTACTACTCTCGATAGCATCTATTTACCTGCAAGAATTCAAGATGATTTATTTTGTAGTTTTTGAGATTTTCTCTAAAAATTGTCTTCTTAAGGAATCAATATAGTTCGTATCCTTGATGGTGTCTGTAATTCTTATCAAAATAACTTTTTTCTTCAGAATTTTGGTGAAGGTTTGTTGAACTGAAAATCAGTCCAGAAAACAACATGTGAACTCATGTAACTACACATTTGAGAAAGTGTTTAGATTCTTGTGAGATTTCTTAGCCCCCATGACAATGGTCTAAGAAACGCCATAATGCCAAGGAACGCCTTGCTACCGGTAATCCTCTACGATCTCTACTAAACTGAAGGTATAGAGTGATCACCCCATTTATCGTATTTGAGTGTGCAATGTTAGGCTACCGGATTACAAAAGATGGCCGCCGAAATTTTAAAATAAATATACGCATGTATGCATTTTTTTTTTACGAAGTCTGGATTTAGTTCACGGAAAAGGCCACGTCGGATCCTATTATGTGCAAAAATAGTTTACTTACCTGTCTATCAGGTAACCTGCAAAAAATCTCATATGTACATTCTCATTCATTTGACTTTCAAGCCAGAATGATTTGTTATGATTCGTTTTTTGACATTTCGATTTATCAAAGGCTACTATTTTTCTTACGGCGGCGAATTCAAATGTATTTATTTACAGTGGCGAAGTTCTTACAGTTTGTGAATACTAATTTTTAGTACTCTGTAACTTTTGCTCTATAAACAATTTCCGTAAAGTTACAGCCATAGAATTTTTACATTTTGTGAATAGGGGCCTTAATCTAGGCACGACAAGAAAAAACAAATTTTACCGAAAAAAAATTTTGGCATATGTACTACAGCTAAAAGTAGTATTTAATAGTGTTTGCATATTTTAGGCGCATCTTGAACTTATGCTACGTACGTGCATATTAGTCGATAAAAACTTGGAGGCCCTAGGGGCAAAACCTCTACCCAATTATGGTTTAAATGAGAATGAAGCCAATCAGAAACGGGCTACGGGAGCAAACTATAACTTAGTTCCGACACCGCATAGGTCAAAGATTTGTAAATAAATATTCTGATACTATACATCTTATTCGATGTATTTTGTCATTTTGCAATGCATCAATGGTGTCTAATTGCCATCACGTAATTAAAAATTAAGCAGAGAAGCGTTATTGTACTATTCTAAGAAATCTATCAACAATCAAAGGAATATTTAATGATTCCAAAAATGTTACGGCAAACTGTTAAGGTGGAAGGAAAGCCACAATTTTATTTTAAGGATATCTTTAGAAAAAGTCAGTAATTTGGCTATACACTTCAATTTCATAAAAATCAGTTCAGCACATATATAGGTACGGAAGCTTTTGGACGTTTTAGTCCTTAGACTACTAAATATCGCATTGCAGTACTCCGTCCTCCAAATCTTATATAATTTATCGTACTGTGTGGTGTTGAGCGATGCCGAATTATAGATGCACCATAAGTACGACAATAATAGATTGAATTTGTTTATTACAAGTACGAGGTAATATTTGTATTCCATTTAAGAATCACGAACTACTAAATTTATTTCCATTAATCAAAAATTAACACGGCACTGTATTATTTTCCGATATTAATTATTAAATTTACAAATGGTTTTTATGATCCACCACCGAATTTAATTATAAAAATTAGTATACCAAAATATGGCCGATAAGAATTTTATAGCGAATGTTCATATATATTCGTGCGTGGTATTGAGAAGTTGAAACAATAGTGTGAACGAAACTCAAGAGTACAAATTTAAGTTTTTTATTATTTTGTTTTGGTTTTATTTTTGATATGAAATGTTTTTGTCGTTGCGTTAGTATGCCTAACAACAAAAGGTGCGTTCCTTTTGTTTTTAGTTATGTTCGCGTGTGAACTGATGTGGTGGTGAGTGAATGTAGAATGTATGTATGAATAAGTGTATACATGAATAAATGAGCGAGCCGCCACAAATTTTATATTCCTTTGTAGAGTAAATGGTGCAAGACTGGAGTAGTACAGCAGATATAAGTGTAAGTCCCATATATCTTTGCAGATATGTATAAACCCGGTTAATTGCTTCATTTTAACTTCTTGGAAGGAATATTGCTCAAGCATATATTACCGATCTGCCTGATGTTCCATTTTCCACCCGATATTCATAAGTTGTTTAAGAGTATTTTGAAGGTTTTCGGGGGATGAAAACGTCTGTTTCCCTTCTATTACAACTTGCCGCAGGAGCTCCATAGCTGTCTCACAGTGATTGAGGTTTATCCGTATAATTTTCATTTTCGAATAGCATCGCTGCTCTGTTAAATAAAGGGCGCCTATGTAGAACATACAATTTTGATCCTTCCCTCGCAGTCTATTCTAAATGGCCAAACACTATTTGTCATTATCAAACATTTATTGTTTTAATTTTGAATTTTGACTTAAAGCCATTCAAAGCCAAATAATGGAAAGTTAAACCATCTACGTTACCTTTAGCCGTAAAATGATACATATTTGCTTAATTGTGGAATTGAATTTATGTACTTAGTGAACACTTTGAACACAATCAAGAATAGCAAATCTTAATACAGTGTTTGCATTAATCAATTTAAATTTGCACAATAAACAATACACCTACTGTTATTGTATAAAGACTAAAGACATACCCATATAAATACATATGTACCTACGAACATGAAATTGTTTTGTAGAAAATTTACAAAAAATATGTATACGTTATCACAACAACATTAAATCATAAAATCATACTTCTGTAACATACTAAAAAAATCAGTTTTGGTAATTAAAATTAAATTATACATGATGTTTTGAAATTTTTGAAAGAATTTCTCTACGATGAAGATAGACTCAGGTAAGTAAATACGTATGTACATACATAAATACAACTGGTAGATAGGTAAAATTGTAAACACTCCACAAAAACATGATCGTATCAAACTTTTATTTTTATAAAAGGAAAACTAATTTTTAACTTAAGATAAATAGAAAAATTAAAATATTTTTTTGTTTATTAAAAATTTCATTCAAAACTTTTCACAGAAAAGTAAATAAATAGAATTTTTATTTTTTTGGATGCATAAAAGTTTGTAATAGTAGGTATTGTTATGTTTTTTTGCCTTTTCAAACACTGTTCGAATGACTGGACTATGAATAAAACAATCTCGTCAAATTATAACACAAATTAATTTATTTACACTACACAAAAATTAACACAACAAAAATTCTACAATAAACACACAATTAACACTAAACAATAGGCGCATTTTATTTACCATTTTATTTGCACAACAATGCCATGTGTCCAATACTATTTTGGTATCGCAAATACCCGCTGTATACGTGGTATGCAAAATCCACTATTATTTTTTAGTTATTGTGTTTAGCACCAGGCTCATAGAATCTGCGCTAAATTTTATTTTTAAAGTTCTAAAGGTTGTCGACAGTACACTGTCATGTACAATGGTGACAATAATGGTGATGGTAATAGTGACGGTGATACTGATGGTGATGGTGATGATGGTATTATGGTATGATGGTTTGATGGTATGGTGGTATGATGGAATGATGCATAGTATAAATACATATCTGCTTTTTTTAGAAACTAGTTAACTGAATTTATGTCGATTTTGAGTTATGAATGAAAATAACTCGACAATTGGCTAAAGTTTTAAAAATAAATTTCAGTTTTCCAATATTTTCCTCCATTTACTGTAATTACTACTAAAACCTACGACTTTTTATTTCAAATGCGTTTTCTGAAAAATTTCGTTTTTGCAGTTAACTAAGTAGTTTTCAAAAAAAACACGATATGTGCTAAATCCACGTGAGTTCATCGATGAAATGTTAGATGGCGATACTGATATCGTTTTGAATTTTAAAAAATAGTTGTATATTTAATTTTACGAATAAATATGCTAAAATGTTTTTCTAACCGCAGATTGAATAGCTACTTATAGAGTATAGTAAACATAAATGCACACATTTTAACATTGTTTTGGTTCAACTAACACTCAGACCCTTAATTCTCTTTCCGACGGACAGAATGTGGGAGATGTATGTCCCTATAAATGTGGGAGATGTATGAGCCTTATGAGCTTGTGCTACAGAACTACAAACTGAACATCAAAAATAGAATTCTTGAAGACTGAACTACCAAACCCTTATTATTCTCTCATCATCACTTCCGTGCTTTCATTATTTCCTTGATAATGCAATACAAATATTGTTGCGAACATTTCTCTTTTCTTTCTTTCTCACTTTAGATTAAAGATTATCCAGAAGCTGCTGAAGATAAGAGAAATCCACACACAAAGTTATCCTACAAATATGCGGAAGGACATATTTTAATCTCAGATAGTCTTGATGAAAGCAACGGCGATGCGCACACTAAAAGTATTTTCGTTTATTCATTGCGGGCGTTCCAAAAGTAAATTAAATGGATCTTCTCTTATTTATTCGTAATACATATTTAGACCGTATTTCTTTTTCAACTAAAGTGCAAGGAAGAATATTATTTCATTTGATGTTTTATAACACTTAAGTGATTAAATTGAATTTAATCGTATTATGCAAAATGAAATGATTAATTATGAAAAAAATTAACTGTTTAAAAAGCATAAAATATTAGCTAGGGTGGGTTAAAAGCTGTGCTTGATCTATTTTTGAATTTAAATATTTTTTCTAAGGAATTTTAATAACTTCTGAACTACTGAAACTAGAAGCTTCGAATAAAAACTAGGAGTAAGCTCTGTTTAACCTCTTTCAGAAAATGTTGCACTGATTTTACCCAGACTGAATTCGCTATACCAGAAAACAAAAATGATAAAGAGAATGATGCATGACTATAATTTTCGACCTGCTTTGTTTAGTCAGTACAGTTAAGATTCTTGTAAGAAGCTATCACAAAAAAAATATCATTTTTAATACATAAACAAAAAAATATTTTTCATTCTTTTATCCCTATCAAACTTTGATTTTTTGTCGCCAGATCTTCGAACTATACAAATAACACTTCATTGCTTATTTCTACTTAAATGTTATCAAACGTTCTGAAAATATTTTTTTAAATTTTCCGATATACACAGGCACACAACAAAAGAAATCGTGACCCAGAGGGTAGACCCACTATTCCTAAGTTTCCGAGGTCGCTGAAACCGAATATAACCATAATAAATGAATCCAACTGCCTATTTTCATGTGTTCACCCCCCCCCCCCCCCCCTGGAGGTCTACATTTCAATTTTCATGCAAAGTTGGAATGGATGTGCCTTCCGACGTTTCTTGGCTTGCTAAAACCGAAAATGATAACCAAAAATAAATTCGACCAAGTTACTACCCCCTGAAACGGGTTTAAACTGCAATTTTCATGCAAAGTTGAATGGATTTTGCGTAGTATCAAAACCAACAAAAATTTATATACAAGCCGTGCTGTCCCTATACATTAGTATGTTTCCATCAATCGTGGTTGCGTTAGGTTGGATTGAAATTTATTTTTGTCAAATTAAAATGGCGTCGTGTGTGTCCATGTAACCATGGGTTGAAATGCTGGCAGCTGTTAACGCTTAGTTTAGAAATTTTTTCATGGTTGCGTCTATTTTAATTTGTCTATTCTTTGTTCATTCGTATATTTTAATAATTCGTGTTCATTAGGAAGCGTTTTAAATAAATTTGTTTTGGTGAAATAAAACGAATCGAAAAAGTTTTTTTAAATCAACAAATTTCGATTTTGTGCTTGGCACATAGATAAAAAAAACAGTCAATTGTTTCATTAATGTGTCAATATTATGCTCGAAAAATTCAAAAATCGCGACGAAAAATGTTGGTTTTTAAATTACATTCAAAAAGAGTTGCCACTTATATGAACAATGTTCTTAGGAATATGAGAAGATGGTGGATCCAAAAACATGGATGAAAAGAGAACTGGTCGGGTTGGGGACAAAATACCAGAAAAAAAAACCATTTACATTATTCCAAAAATTTAAATTAAATTTATTTTTGTTTTTCAAAGTACAAAATTCCAATTTATAAAATTCCTTATATTTTAATTCCATAAAATTAAATTCCAAACCTTAATATTCCAAACAATTAATGTATTAATCAAAACAATGACCTTTGCCAGATTTAACAAAAACTGTTATTTAGTCATTTTATGCTGCTTTTTTAAGACACGTTTAATTCTCTTATATTTGATAATATTTTTTTTGTTAATTTCTATTTGTCTTATTTCTTCACCTGGTGCAACCTTTTTTATATTATTTTGTGAAAGAACTAACTCTCCTCTTAATTCTTCAATGATTTTGTCCAGCCCACTGTGTTTTCTTTCACCAATATCTTTTATCCGTCTATGCCAAACATCGACCGAATTTTGAGTTGTTGGGTAGTTGTTTATGATGGCCTCGTTTATGGACCAGAAATCTGGATTATATTTGGCTTTTTCGGCAATGAAACATTGTTTAAACTTTTTGGTACCTTTCTTTACGCGCTCAAATTCTTCGAAATACCGGGGGATACAGTCGGGAGTAAAAAAGCCAAAGCTTTAAGCATTCTGATTTTTAGCGAAAATTCTTCCGAATTATCATATTTTTTAGTTAGCCCAAACTTTTGGATATTTCTCCAAATTAGCAGACCAAAATGGAAAAAGCATCGCTTAAATTTCTTTTCCGGAAAAAATTCCAAAGCAGAACGATGTATTTGTACGGTTATTTCAATATCGCTTATAATGACTTGTGGGATCAGTTTTGTATTAAATTCATGTGTAGCTCAAAAAAAAATTCAATATAACAGATCTTATTTTTTTAACATTGAACAGAAAATTAAAAGAAGCACCTGTGCTTTAAAAACCCCGTGAATACTGAACAACTGTCTAAAAATTATTGGCACGATGTCGAAAGTCCCATCCATTTTCCATACTGATGCTTGCAACAAAAATTTATTTTTTTTTTCGCTGGCGCTACATCCCATGGAGGGATTTGGCCGCTTCATTTTTGAAGTTTCGTAATCATTTTTACAACGGATAATGAGTGATTCGTTCATTGATCCTTACATTAAACCAGCCGTGATTTTTTCATCACCCGCCGGGAATCGAACCCGGGACCTCCGGAGCTTAAAGCAAGCATGCTAACAACTGTGCCACCGGGGCGGCAACAAAAATTGCAATCTGGTAAATGTTCCTAAAATAATCATTTTTTTTTCATTATTGAATGTTTTCACAGATAAAACAAAAAGCTCATCCTCCAAATATCTTAATTCGTCTGGTTTGCATACCGCTATTTGGTTATTAGATATGTATTTGGTTCATTATATTTTTTAACGCTAGAACGTATACGTAATATGAAACATTATCTGATTTTCCTGTAGTCTCCTAAGCAACTAAAAAATTCCGAAAAATAAAGAATTTTGGGTTTTGGAATTTTGGATTCTGGAATTTTGGATTTGGAATTTGATGCCTGGAATATCGCGTTTTGGAAATTCAACCCCAACTCAAAAAATTCTACTCCAATTTATTTTCCTGGAAATAGACAAAATCGCGGGTTGAGATTGAAATTCCAGAGCCGAATATTCCAGGCGTAAAATTTCAAACCCAAAATTCCAGGACCCAAAACTCAAAATTCCAACATTGAAAAATTCCAAATCTAAAATTCCAATTGCAAAATTCCAAAAACTCCACTCCAATCCACTTTCGTGAGCATGAGCAGAATTGTAGAGGCTAACGGCTTCCGTAACTCTCACGGGCACGCGGGAGGTCGCTGCGCTGCTCCCGCTTAGCCCTCCGAGGGGCTTTAGATTTGAACTTTGGGGGACGTAGGAGCCGGGATCAGCAAACATGCAGCACTGCGTGCCGCACGTAATAGCGGATTCTATAGTAAAATCTATTAACGTCACGTATTAGTGATAATAATTTCACTAACAATTGTAGAGGCTAACGGCTTCGCTAACTCTCACGGGCGAAATTTAGGTTTTGGATTTTTTTTTGGAATTATGTTATGGAATTTTTGAATTTAAAATTATGGATTTTGGAAAATTAAAATAAATGTTACTTAAATTTTTGGGATAATGGAAATGGAATTTTTATTTTTTGGAATTTTGTCCCCATCCCTAAAATGCGCGTGCGATTTTATCTATTTTCAGGAAAAAATTGGAGTGGAAACTTTAGAATTTTGATTTAGGAATTTTAAATTTGGAATTTTAGATTTTGGAATTTTGAGTTTTGGAATTTTGGATTTGGAATTTTATGCCTGGAATATTGGATTTTGAAAATTCAACCCCATCTACATATCTGCTTCTGTGTGAAAAATTAAGAGCAGAACTGCAACACAGTGAAAACTAACTATGTTCGGAAACCCTAAGTGTAGAAATAAAAATGGCAATAGCTAAATTGGCATCATGCTCGGTCGGTTCATAGAAGCTTAAAATAGTTCTTTGCAGCTGTCTTCAAAGTTTTGCTGCCCGAAGAAATACAAATATCGAATATGGCTGAAGTACGGTACACAAATACCGAATATGGCAGCAATATGCGATGAATTTGAATAAAAAAGTAATATTTCTATGATGTGGGTAGCAATCGATGGATGTCATATGCCCGTGAAACCTCCCGCAGAGGGATATAAGAATTATATAAATCGGAAAAGCTGGGCGTCTGTGATTTTCTTAATTAGGATATTTATTTACCGATTTTCACCGATTTGAAACATCCGGGCTGCACACATGATGCTGTAGTGTTAAAGGGCTCCTTTGTTTATAAAAATACAAATAAATATCAATGAAAGGGTAAAGAATCTAAGTTTTAATAGCTTAAACCAGAGTCTACTGTTTAAATAAGAGCCTCCAGTATCGACTGTAGTTTTTGCTAAGCTTAAAATAAGGTACATAAAATTTTTTCTTTACTATGAACGTATATGGGAAAACGTACAGTTTTAGTTTATTAGAAATATGAGCTTTTGTTTTGTTTTTATATGAAAATGTTCATGAAACATGTATGTAATGTTATTTGATTGAAAAATCGAGTCTTGAAAATGTTTATTTCTAAGTGAAAATCGTCATGAAAAATAAAGTACTTTTGAAATTTAAAATATTGTTGTTTTTGTAATACACAGCATTCACAATGCAAAAACTTTTGACTTTTGACTTACAAGTTTGTATGAATTTCCAACATAACGAGCAAAAATTTGTATTCGTCAAGTTGGAAATTCATACAAACCTGTAAGTAACAAGTAAAAAGTTTTTGCATTGTGAATGCTCTGATATACGTCTTCAACTATGTCGTTTTCGATTCACCAAAAAAAACTGATCTCGAGCAAAAAAAAAACTGAACTGGTCAATTTTTGACTATGAGGAGTTCAGTATTTTTTGCTCGAAATCAGTTTTTTTTTGTGAATCGAAAACGACATAAATGTATAAACGATACAATAATCATCTCTTTCATTGCCTCCATTCAAATTTGAATTCGAATATGTTTCTATAGTTATTTTGAATTTGTTAAAGCATGCTAGATTATTTTGATTTTTTTTTCTTTGCACTCATTGTATTTATTTTATTTTTTGCTGTTTGGCTCTTTGTGATTTATTTTTATTTTGATTGTTGAGCGGAGACGTGTTCTCTTTTTTCTTACCATTGGTTTTAGATGTGGAAATATGATGTCGTCAATAAACTGAATTTTCTCATTTTAATACACATTGTTGTTGTTGCAGAACGTTTTTTAATTTAATTTCACTTGTTTTCTTTTGATTATTACTGGAAAATAGGGAAATTTGAGAATCTGTGTTTTAAATGAGTAAGACATTTAGTTGTTTTTCTCCCAACGTCTTAAAAGCCTCTTGTTTTAATACTGTTTTTGGGTATTAAAGTAGGCCTTTTTCTTACTATTTTAAAAAATGTGTGTGTCGCTAAGCTACACTTTTAATCCTTGGTGTAAAAGTAGGCACTTTTAATACTAGGAGAAAAATATTATAGTGAAAATCCAATAATATGTATAATGTATGTATATGAAATAATTATTTTATTTTTTTTATTTTTCGTTCATATCATGACCTCCTTAGTTTCACAAAATATTTCAACAAAATTAGTTTCAATTTTGAAAGTCATGACCTCCTTAGTTTTACAAAATATTTCAACAAAATTAGTTTCAATTTTGAAGTTTTAATTACATAATTTGTACTTACTCGTATAATTAGTAATGTACAACCGACATGACATAAACTCTTCGTTGGAGAAAAAATAGTATGTGTTATTCGGATTAAAAGTGACTTTGTTTGACTCGCAATTATATTTGCTTTTGCTCGGCTATGCTGCGCTTCGCCTCGCATGCAAATATAATTGCTCGTCAAACAAAGTATCACTTTTAATCCTAATGACACAATGTACTATTGTTAGCGATTTATTAAAAAATTATTTAACTGGGTTTAACTTTTAATTCGTATTTTATCGTCAATCGAAATCGCGTTTTTTCTTATAAACACTATGAAAATAAATGAATTTGTAGTGTTTCTATATCCCATATTTTAAGTTCATTTTTCACATGCCAGCTCTATTCACATCAAGATGGTTCCGCTTAAACATATTATTTTAACTTTAACTTTTTATTTCATAGCGAATAATCTAGAGTATGAATCAAAACAAGGCACGAATGTTTATCTAAACAAGGCTCGGATAGTAGTCGAAAATGTTTTTGGCAGATGGAGGATAACTCAAAAAAGAATAGATACGAAAATAGAATCTGTTCCATTAATTGTTGCGGCATACTGCGTTTTACATAATATTGCAGAAAAACGGAAATTACGAAAGTTGAATCAGAGCGACTGAAGAAAATGAAAGGATTTACCCACAGCCTCGTTATGTTACAAACCAAATTCAATTATTTACCTCTGAAATTAGAGATCACCTGAAAGAATACGTGTTTCAAAAATATCCTTTGTTGACTTCATATCGAAATTAAAGAAAACTCAAATTTTACCTAATTCTGGTTTTTATGTATTTACTGATTCAAAAATTTAATTCAGAATATTAAAATATTTTAAACCTATATATAACTGATACTGTTTTTTAAATGGAAGGAATTACTCATAGCCGCGGTGGTTTACCAATAAAATTCAATTATCTGCCTCTGACATTAAACGTGCATTAACTTTCTTCCCCTCCAAATTATTATTATTTTTTTTTATATTAATAAAAATTTGGAGGGAATAATTTTTTCGTTATCACGTCACGGCTATGAGCTGTGTTGATTTAGGGTTTGAGTTGAACCGTACGGCTTGAGTTGAGGTTTGATTTAGCGTTAAGTTAGAAGTTAAATTGGGGTTGAGTTATGGTTGAGTTTAGAGTTGAGTTAAGTTGAGGTCGAGCTAGAGTTGAATAGGGTTTGACTTGAAATTGAGTTGGATTGGGCCGTGAGGTTCGAGGTAGAGCTGAAGGTTTAGTGGGAGATTAGATTGAGTTCATTTGAGTTGTTAAGTTTATGCACGCATGTAGCTTTCCAATCGAGTTGATTTTGTGGTTGGGTTGGCCATTCAGCGTGAAGTTAATTAGATTGTTGAAATTTGGTTCGAGCTACATAAGTTGGTTGAAGTTAAGTTAGGATTATTTAGCTTGCGTTGGGGATAAAAATAAGTTGTTCATTTGGAGAATTATTTAAGATTAGGAGTAGGTTAAGAGCTGTTTTCTGCCACATTGGTAGTAGCAATTAACAGTTTATTTATAAAAAATTTCGTGTACACTAAACTTATTGTTTTTTTATAAAACTATCCAATTAATATATCGTTTCTTAAACCAAAAAACCAACTGCCTGTGTATTTTCATAAATTTTAGTTTACAACATTAAGAAAACAAATAAAATTCGACTGAAAAATTTAGCCGAGATTTGTTTTCGAAATTCAGTATGGACGCGATTTCGAAATGAATAACAATTTAAATTTGGTCAAATAAAACGCGCCTAATTATTAATCCACAAAATCACTAATTCAAATACAAAACGAAATCTCCTTTATATCGCAATATCTATGTTCACTGTGTCACGTTTCAAATGCAATACTTAAATTCGACTCCATTAGTCTTTCATTCTAGGATAATTTCAAATTTGCCAATTACAATATTCGACTGTCATTTAGTACGGACAATTTTTTCGTTGAAATTGGTAATCACAACAACCCTAACCTAGATGTCATCATAAGTAGTACAAATTAAGCGTTCTAATCTAGCCTAGGTATCACGCAACCCTCACCTAAACCTGTTCGCCCCAAATATAGAATCCAAATCACCGTCTCTGTAGAGCGCCAACTGATCCAAATAGACCACTTCCGGTTTACCTCACTATCTTTTTCTAATCCTGTAGGGTGCTGTTCATGCAGGCGCTCGCTTATATGATAATAATGAGCTCTCATCCGGTCATCCGAAAACTCCTCTCCGCACAACCCGGTGCTACTAATCCAGTATCCGTTTGGACCTGATGACACAGAATTTCCTTCCACAACTTCTCTGTATTCAATGGCAGCTCCCCCACGATCGGTTACGCCTTGTCGTTATCATAGTTTTATACTCATCGTCCAAAATCCAACATTAAATCATTCGCCCTAATGAAGATCATCCCTACTAGCACTTTGTGTTGAATGTCAGTATTCCCAGCCCTTATCCTTACAACCTTACTCCCTTTTATCGATGCACTATCTCCCGGATAAAGATCGGTTGTGGGAGTGAGTTATTTAAGCAACATTGCCATCATTTGGCTCCTCTTCTTGGCCACTTCATGCTATTGGCTTTGTAGGAAATTTCGATCTCCCCGGATTTCGAGTGGAATATAAAATACATATTATTGAATGATCGCATTTTCCTATCCGCAAATTGATTTCCTCTGAAAATGAATAAAGTTAAAGAAAAATTAAAAATACTCATGTTTATCAATTTACATATTCTTAACTGAGTCATATATATTTAATGAAATAAATTTTTAATTCATATCTTAAAAATGTCTTAAATTTGAATATTAATGCTTAAATGTAAAACTATGAAACAACAAAATGGACAAGGAACTGGACTGTCGGCTTCGGAATATACGATCGGAATCAGTCATCCATTCCGCTGCTTATTTTCTTCATCTAAGATACCGTACTTGTCAGCCGACGTACTCTTCAACACCATTCGATAGATTACCCGCTTATGATCACTGCCTTACTTCCGATAGCTCTGCAAAATGATTTGCATTGTTCTATTCCCTTAAACGTTTGTGACTTTGCTTAATTTTATGGACGGTCTGAACCATTTGTGTCGTTATTTCATTTATGATGAGATGACTTTAGTAATTCCTGTTCAGCCCTTTTTAATTTTTATTCAACCAGATGAACCTCCGTTTTAACGTGTTGAATTTTTATTTGTCTGTAATTCTCCTACTTCAGTATGTAGAGAAGTATATAATTTGAGAAATGTCTATCCATTCTCTTTTGGATATGATGATTATTCTTTACGTTAAGTTTACACGTTTACATGTTACCTTAATTTTTATAGAATCAGCACTCTGATTAGATAATATTCTCAAGTATTGGTGTACAAATTTGGTATGTGTAAACACCTCCTGGTCATTTTTAAGGAACCAACAGAGATGACAGAACTGCTCAGCTTATTTCTCCAGCGATGGAAATATTTACCAAACGGTTGTAACCTTCCAATGGATTTAGTTATGGATATACATTATTTACATCGATGGCTTTCTGGTTTCAAGAGGCTATACTCTAAGGAGGTGACTTTCCCTACCATTCGAACGCCTCTTCTTTTGATATAGTCGGATCTAAGTTTGGTTTTTAATCAATCACAAAGGGGTTTTGTGTTCTAGGGAAACTGATTTTTATATAGTCGGCCAGCTATAGGTAGCTTGCTTATTTTCTCATAGAAATCTGTGCAGCTTTCCCTTTTGCTCTTCCGTGCTACATGCATTGGTAAGAGAAGTGCAATAGATTGTCCTAAAGTTCATTCTCTTCGCGTTAAAGAGTTTGTAGACTTCTGTCATTTTGACCTCCAGAATGTGTGATTCTTGATTTAAACCTTTAATTGAGAAAATGTTTGGAGGCCTTTAAAAGTGCATCGAAACTATATTACGCCAAAAAAAATCGCAACAGTTAAGTGTTTCGAAAAATTCTGTGTTTTTAAACGCTTATATTTTGGTGAAATGTCGGATTAATTTTTGATGCTGGGGCTAGTTTCGATTTTTTTTTTCTTTTTCATGACTTTTTTTCAGCCAAACAAAAGTTTTTTAAACGTTCGAACTGCTAACGGCATGCCTAATTTTTTATTTGTCTATTCAAATTTGCCGTTTGGTATTATTTTCGATCCAAACAAATACACATGTTGGGCGTAATTTTGGTCGCAGGAGCGAAAATAAGTTTTTACAACAAAAAACACTAAAATCTTAAACCTTTCCTATAGGTATCACATTCTTTACTTTTCCAGTCGTCAATAGCTCGACAAGAATTTGTCAAACAAAAATTCTAATTATCTCATATTCAAGGTTTTTAAATTCGCCCCAAAATCGATAATTTGAATTTGCGAATAAAAATTTCGGAATTTCTCATTCAGAAAATTTGTGCATCGAAAGGAACACCAAATTTCCTTTAATCAAAACGAAAAATTTAATCAAACATTTCACCAAGGTATTTTTTACTATTGCGTTTTTTTGCGCAGTGTATGCGGCTTCTTCAAACCTTTATAAAGTTAGAATATATTTTACCATGTTTTTATTCTAACATACATACATGTAAGTTGTTGAAATCTGTATATACAACCAATTATTTTGCACCTCGTTAGCATCAATCAGATATCATTTATTACATCGTAAGACTATCGGTAAGCATGAATAGTAAAAGTGCTATAATTCCTAGAAACTTAAATAAAAATAAAATCCGATATTGATCAAAATCTTAAGTCCAATAGAAAACGTTAAACTAACCATCAATTACCACATTATCCGCATCAAAAATTTAATCCGTTCCCAGAATATTCCTATCATAACAAAAATATCTTAAAGACTTTACCATTATACTTTGTTACCATTATACATGTTGTTTTGACTTTAAAACCAAACTTTTTTTTATAAGTATGTGTGTGTTTGTGTGTGAAGCTTTTATAAATTCGTTTCGTTGAAAATATTAACAAACCACAAAATGTCTATAACAATTTGTAAAGCTAATGGATTAATTTTAAATTTATATTCAAATGTCTACATATAATCGAACATAAGAATTCGATTTTTATCTGTGCGTGGTCATGATGGATGTACTCGAAGAGCAAAATCCTTGGAGAATATAAGGTTAAAAAAAATTTTGTTTTTTTTTCGTAAAGAAATATGGCATAGATTTGGTCGAGTTTTTATTTATATATTTATTAGAAATTATAAATCCCGAAAAGGATCCGATAAAAACAAATAACAAACTTAAAGAAATATTTGGATAGGAGATAAGACGTTTTGTAATCATATTGTTTGTATTTATGGATCGGCCATGTAGTATAATAAAATAAATTTATGTACTATGGTATAGTCTATTATAAAATATAAATAAGATGCCCTTGGTGATGGCTTTTTTTGTTGCTGTTATATTGTTAAATATGGTATACACGAAATTTGTTGTTGTCGAACTTGTAAATGGTAGAAAGGTTGACTAATGTTTTGTTATCGTAATATCTTTTGTATACTAAGGCACATTTATATTATAATAGTCAACCACGTTTAATTGTAATTTCACGCATTTTTATGAAATTTCGTATTAGATATACCTTTCTTGGGTTGGAGTCGTCAACTTTAAATGAATTTCGCTTGCGTATTATCAGCGTTATGAATTTGCATTTGTCGAAAAAGTTTATCAACCCGCATGTGAAACAAATTGTTATGCCTTTTGCTCAGGTGTCTTTTAGGTTTTTTAAGCAAAACTTTTTTCAACAATATTATGTACATACACACTATATGTATTTTTAAATATACATACATAATCTATGGCAGAAATTTATAACCAAAAAATAAAGTTGTTATGTTGTGAGTCAAAAAAAAAAGTTGAGAACTTTTTATGTTATTTTGGCGAAACATTTGATAATGCTTTTATATTCGTATGTTGAATATAGACAAATTTTCAACTGCGATGTTGGAATAAATAAACAGTTACTGCAATGTTTCTCAGTCTGCAACTAAAATTTTTGTAAGACAATGAACATACCATACCAGATCATAAACATTTACTATTCAAGTCAACACACTGAGGGCTGACAAGTTCTATAACGGGCCCAGCCAGAATTTCCTCTACATAGGTTGGGGTAAAATCTGATAACGGCGCAATGAATTTGTCTAAAAAGGAACAATCAAAATCGATTTATTCGAACAGGTCAGTTGATACTGCACCGATTTTGATAAAAATTTGTAAATATGTTATATAGGTCGTGAGGAGTGTTTCTGTATAGTTTGTCTTTTGTTCGATAGATGGCGCAACAACTTTTTTTATGTATATAAAATTATTTTCACTTTTTAGCGTTTCACTTTATTTTAAAGTTGTTAAAAACGCTATTTACTTCGGTCTAAAAAGACCAAAGTATTGAAATCCTGTCAAAAATGACGAAAAATTTGGTTGGTTCAAAACCACTTTTCTCGACGTTTTGAAAATCCCTGAGTCTTAAAAAGCAAAAGAAGAAAATGTCCGTCCGTCTGTCTGGACGTCTAGATATCTGGATATCTGGATGTCTGGATGTCTGGATGCCTGGTTGTCTGGATGTCTGTACCCATGGTATCTCGAGAATCGCTTGTCAGATTTTGATTTTTTTTTTCGCCAATTTGTTTATATGGTCAAGGCGGAGATTTGTAAAGCTTTTGGAGACTGTACGTCAAGAGGGTGGAGTACCTGCCATATGAATTGACCCAAAATACCTGGTTTTATAAATATTTACAATTTTTTTATATAATATGCTGGTTTGATTATTGAATTGGGCATTGAATTGAGAATTGGCTTGAAGCTTAGGTTAGGAGTCAATTTGCGGATTGAGTTGAAATTGAGTTGGAGTTGAGTAGGGGGTGGATTAGGATGTAGTGAGTAGTTAACAAATTTTTTATATGATGGAACTTGCCTATTTATAAACCGATTATTATGAAATTTGACATGTGTGTCGGAAATAGGAATCTAAAATGATTTTTGGATGAAGTTCTGGAATATGGCCAAGTATGATGGAACTTGCCTATTTCTCATCACATGTGCGTTGAAAATGGGATTCTAAAATTGTTTTGGATGAAGTTCTGCAATATGGCCAAGTATGATTGAACTTGCCCATTTCTCAACCGATTACGATGAAATTTGACTTGTGTGTTAAAAATGGGATTCTAAAATGATTTTTTGGATGGAGCTCTGGAATATGGCCAAGTATGATGGAACTTGGTTATTCCTTACCCGTTTATTATGAAATTTGGCATGTGCGTTGTAAATGGGATTCTAAATTGATTTCTGGATAAAGTTCTGGAATATGGTCGGTTGCACGGTTAGAAATATCAGTATAATTTTGTATACAACTTTCGGTATAAAGTTCTAATATACGATTTTTCGTGTTAAATTGGATGTCTATACCCATGTTACTGAAGCTTCTGACCTGTTTGGTTGTTGTTGTTTAAAGAATTCATTCGATCAGAAACATTAAAATACTATTATTGTGTCGTTGACTGCGATGTCATCGATCTAAATTATAAAAAAATTACAACAATCTCATGATGATCCGTTATGGTATCAGACTTATTTCAAGTTTATTTGGATCGGAAATCTCAAATAGTCCTTTTATTAAGGTACGGGGTCAGTACCATACACTTTGATGCTACAGGGAGCGTAGTTAGGAAGCCCACCTGCCATAATAATTATGTCATATATGTCATTATCATAATCTCTTATTGTATTACGCTTACGTAATTAAAATCCCAACAAGACGTCATCAGGCGCCATCTCAATGTTTCTACTGTGCTTCAAAAAGGAACTTGCCGTGATCCCGAATTCAAAACTGCCTAAGCATTTTGTGGTTATCTGGTCCTAGGCGCTTATTAGCTCAGTGTTAAACGTGTTTATTAGAATGTCATTTTGGTAAAAAATAAGAATCCACACCGAACAAATATTTTATTTCAATTTGTTGTTCGCATTTTGTAAAAATTGTGTGTGTTCAAATCAAAAGAAGATTCTATCTGCAACTAAAGAACAAAAATATCTGATATTAGAAATATTTGAAGCTGTTGTCAATTGTAAAGGTATAGCTGAAGTTGATATGCTTTTTGAATCATTTATTTTTATATTTTGCTCCAAATTTATGGACAAAAATGTAGAAAAAAGTTTCAAGAATTTCCAAAATCTTATAAATGAATTATACAACTTACTAATAAGCTCATTTTACGAAAGGTATTTAGGACAGTATAATGCACCCAATCAATCAAAAAACAAAATAAAAGTGGTAAACAGAATTTTAATTTTAACAATAGTGTTAACCACGATGGTTTAACGGACGCGCGACTTGGTGCACGGACGAGAGTATTCACAAATGTATATTGTATATTGTATTTATTAAGTTTCTTATTATTGTCTTGATGTTTCGCTATTATGTTTTAATTATTAATTTTGATTGTTATGTGTCGACAATATGGCCACTGTTTTCGAACATGTTGTTGGTTTTTTGTGCGATTGACACGAAGAGAGAAGACCGACTAAAAACACGTCGTGTAGTTTGACGTTTTTATTTTGGTTTTTAGTGTCGCCTGACGAATTGGTTACTTTGATGTGTTCGCCACCAGGCCTTGCATCAGTCGTGTATTCAGTGGTGGCGCCAACATTGCCGACGGGCGTAAAGGAGTAATCCTTTAGTTGTCGATGTTGTCTGGAGTGTGATGTCCTGACATTTTAGCGTGACTGTGCAGATGAGACCATCAGTGCCCGGATGAATAGCAGTGATTCGGCCCATTGCCCATTTTGCTGGTGGGCAAAGTTCGTTTTTGATGAGAACTAGTTGACCGATCTTGAAGTTAACGTTCGTCTTGAGCCATTTAGGACGTTGCTGCAATCGTGACAGGTATTCTCCTGACTGGCATCGACTGATATCGTCGAACAAGTGGGCTCTCTGCACGAATCGGACCCAAAAATGGAATGACCGATTCGTCTACAATGTGATTCGAAGTAGTTTTCCGAGAGTGGAACAGCGATTCAGAAGTTGTTCGATCCCATCAGAACTTGATGCTTCGTTTGACTGTGTGACGACCATGGAAGTGGTTCTACGTTCTTCCAATGGGATAGAGTAATCATAAATTTTGTGTATTGGCCAAGTGTCCGAGTGTTTCGACAGCCATTCAGGACCTCTCCACCAAATATGATGATCGTGAAGCAGGGAAGGGTCGATGCCGCGAGACGCGCAATCTGCGGGGTTGTGTCGAGTATCAACATACCGCCATTCATTGGATTTTAGATGATCGAGAATTTGCGAAACGCGATTCGCCACAAATGTTTTCCATCGATTGGGAGGGCTGCGGAGCCATCCAAGGACCACTTGCGAATCGGTCGCTGTCGTATGTCGGTGTTGTATGTCGTTGAGATTGAGTGACTGGACGATCTTGTGCATGAGGTTGGCTATTAACACACTGGCGCATAGTTCCAAGCGCGGTAGACTGACGGTTTTGAGTGGGGCGACTTTGATTTTCGCCGCTAAGATGGTGATTTTAACTGATCCATCTGATGACGTGGTGCGAGCATATACGACTGCGGCATATGCTTTCATTGAGGCGTCGCTGAAACCGTGTATCGGAAGATTGTTGCGACATGGTTGATAATCCATCCAGCGAGTGATTTTGACTGTTTCCAAGAATCCCAGATTCTTCCGATAATTTGACCATCTTTCAGCGACTGATTTTGGTACTGCCTCGTCCCACGATAGTCCGAGTACCCATAATTCTTGAAAGATGATTTTTGCGATGATGACACTAGGGGATAACCACCCGAGCGGGTCGAAGATCCTTGAAGCCTCTGAGAGGATGATTCGATTGGTTATTACTGGCGATTCTGGAAAGTCTTCGACTTTAAATGCAAAATAATCTCCCGATGGTGCCCAATGTAACCCAAGTGCCTTGACTGATTCTTTCCATTTCAATTCCCGCAATGGCCGATATTCGTGGTATTCTGATGACACTTGATCGAGTAGAGATTGGCAATTTGACGACCATTTTCGAAGTTCAAAGCCGCCACATTGGAGTAATGCCACCATATGTTGCTGGATTTCAAGCAATTCCTTGACTTCGTTTGTGCCCGTCATCAGGGCAGCAATGGGAAATTGCTTGGATTCGTCGTGTGCCAACTGATTGAGCGTGCATATTGCCAAATACGGAGCACAGCTGGTGCCGTAGGTTACTGTGCGCAGACGATAATCTTGAATTGGGTCCTCGGGCGTTGTTCTCCAAACTATCCGTTGATAATCTTGGTGCTCAGGAGCCACCAATATCTGTCGATACATCTGTCGGATATCTGCGATGAATACGAATTTGTGTTGTCGAAATCGAGTGAGAATCGTGAATAGATTCTGTTGAAGCTTGGGACCGATACGAAGGTTTTGATTGAGTGAAACTCCGGAAGTCGTCTTGTATGAGGCGTCAAAAACCACACGTAATTTTGGCTTTGAGCTAGACCTCTGCATCACGCCATGGTGTGGGAGGTAGCACGTATGATTTGTAATTTTCCCATCGCAGACTGACATTGCTTCCATGTGATGCTGCTCGAGCTAGGCTTGCATGAAGTCTCGGTATTCGATGCGTAACTGCGGATTCTTCAAAAATCGGCATTCCATATGCTTCAGTCTGACGATTGCACCTTCTCGAGATGTTCCGAGTGGCAATGGCTGATCAACGAATGGGAGTTGCACGATATATCTTCCTTCTTTGTTTCTGGAATGCGTCGATTGAAAGTGCCTTTCGCATTGACTTTCATCTTCCGTGAGTTCTTGGGCTGCTAGTACATTTTCGAGCTCCCAAAATGACTTCAAAGTGTTGTCAACGTTGGTGTAATTTTCGATGATTGCGGTCGCACTTAGGGAGTGTGTGATTGTGTTTCGATCGAATCTCCCGAACAAGATATGTCCCAGTTTGGTTTCCTGTGCGAATGGCGAACCGTTGACAGATTTTATGCGTCCATCCATATGAAGTATTCCGGGGACATCTGCCCCAAGCAGCACGTCGATTTTGTGAGGACGATTGAAATGAGGATCGGCCAATTGTAGCTCGTCTAGATGTTTCCACTGTTGCGATTCGATGTATTGCGATGGCAAGGTGCCAGTTATCCTTTCGACGACAACTGCTGTGATGGAAATCGAGAATCTTGAATCAACACGTGATTTAAGAACGAATTCGACGATCGATTGTGATTTGGCTGCTTCAATGGCACCAATTCCGTTAATTAAGTTGAGGCTGGTTTCCGTTTTAAGCCAATCCGAGTTATGGCATTTTCGGAAATGAGATTTACTTGGGACCCTGAGTCAAGCAGGGCTCGAATGGTGAAATCTTGTTTCCCGTTTGCGACGATCCCAACTGCTGTTGCGAGTAATACATCTGTCAGTGGCGATGTGGAGTGATGCGATTTTGCATTGTTCGAATTTTCGGCAGTTGGCGAGTTGTCATTCGATGTTTTACTTTTTTTTGAGTTCGAGATAACCCGTCCGGTATGTCTGCGGTTGCAGACTTGACAAAAACTTGAACGACATTCTGCGCTACGGTGTCCCTTCCGTAGACAGTGGAAACACAGATTATTTTCACGAATTTTGCTTGATTTTTGATCGAACGATAATGATTTAAATTTGCTGCACTGGAACGCACTATGTTCCTCGCTGCAGAATGGACAGCTCAGCGAATTGGTTGGAGTCGAAGTAGCGACGAACGAATGAGATGGTTGCGATGATGATTCGCGCTTCGAGCTCGAGCGAGATGACGATGGTTGAGCTGTTGATGGTGAACGAATTGTTGTTGGCTCGTTTCTCCGGCGTATTGACGATGATGTAATTGGTCGTGACGAATTTGACTTGGACATGGAAATCATTTCCAATGATTGCAATCGAGTTTCCAAGAAATCCATAAGTTCTTGATATGTGGGATACTTCGTTCGAGTGAGTGTCAATTCCCATTGACGGTGAGTTTCTGGGTCGAGTTTGTCGACGATGATGTTAACGAGAATGATACCCCAGGTGGCTAGCGGAACGGCCAAACCCTTCAGACTTCGAACTGTGTCTGTAGAGGTATCGATTATGCCCCTTAATCCGATTGCCGATTCATGAAGGGCTGCGGGCATATTTCGGAATCGATGGAGGTGACTGTCGATGATGAAACGTCGATGTTTGTACCGATTGGTGAGGCTATTCCATGCTTCTGTGTAGTTGGCATCGCTGATCTGTACCGTTCTCAATAGGGTAGCAGCTTCACCAGTGAGATTTGCTTTCAGGTAGGTAATGGAGCTTCTGCGAATTTGTCAATCTGGGATTTTTGTCGATCAGATCAGTGAACAAACTTTCGAATTCCGTCCAATTTCCGTAATTGCCATCGAAGACAGGAACCTTGATGCGTGGTAACTGAATTTCGATTGATTGTTGTGGTGTGGAGGCATCGACTGGAATTGCTTTGACCTCATGTGTTGACGTCGCCGAGGTAAATTTTCTCAATAATGTTTTGAGATTTGAGCTTGCGGCGAAATAATACTCCTCGATTTGTTCTCGAATACCGAATTGTTGCTCTAACTCATTCTCACCACACACTGCCTCGATCTTGTCTTGTGCATCACAAAATCCCATGTACTTTTGTTCCAGGTGATCAATCTGGACTTCGATTGTCTCTTTTGTGGCTTCGGTATCCTCACTTAACTCCTTACT
Source organism: Tipula helvola (assembly GCA_963556165.1). NCBI lineage: Eukaryota > Metazoa > Arthropoda > Insecta > Diptera > Tipulidae > Tipula > Tipula helvola. Next base: position 174,085,089 of record OY744481.1, on the reverse strand, counting down.
ACGTTTGAGGGCCCGTTCCAGAGTCTTCTGAAGTGTCATATTCACTGGAGTACAGATTTCACTCGCGCGTTTATTATAACCTCGAATTTAATGTGCGATATTAATGTGAGTAACTAGCACACGACTTCACTTTCCAATGATTGCAATCGAGTTTCCAAGAAATCCATAAGTTCTTGATATGTGGGATACTTCGTTCGAGTGAGTGTCAATTCCCATTGACGGTGAGTTTCTGGGTCGAGTTTGTCGACGATGATGTTAACGAGAATGATACCCCAGGTGGCTAGCGGAACGGCCAAACCCTTCAGACTTCGAACTGTGTCTGTAGAGGTATCGATTATGCCCCTTAATCCGATTGCCGATTCATGAAGGGCTGCGGGCATATTTCGGAATCGATGGAGGTGACTGTCGATGATGAAACGTCGATGTTTGTACCGATTGGTGAGGCTATTCCATGCTTCTGTGTAGTTGGCATCGCTGATCTGTACCGTTCTCAATAGGGTAGCAGCTTCACCAGTGAGATTTGCTTTCAGGTAGGTAATGGAGCTTCTGCGAATTTGTCAATCTGGGATTTTTGTCGATCAGATCAGTGAACAAACTTTCGAATTCCGTCCAATTTCCGTAATTGCCATCGAAGACAGGAACCTTGATGCGTGGTAACTGAATTTCGATTGATTGTTGTGGTGTGGAGGCATCGACTGGAATTGCTTTGACCTCATGTGTTGACGTCGCCGAGGTAAATTTTCTCAATAATGTTTTGAGATTTGAGCTTGCGGCGAAATAATACTCCTCGATTTGTTCTCGAATACCGAATTGTTGCTCTAACTCATTCTCACCACACACTGCCTCGATCTTGTCTTGTGCATCACAAAATCCCATGTACTTTTGTTCCAGGTGATCAATCTGGACTTCGATTGTCTCTTTTGTGGCTTCGGTATCCTCACTTAACTCCTTACTACGTTTGAGGGCCCGTTCCAGAGTCTTCTGAAGTGTCATATTCACTGGAGTACAGATTTCACTCGCGCGTTTATTATAACCTCGAATTTAATGTGCGATATTAATGTGAGTAACTAGCACACGACTTCACTTTACGGCACTGAATTGATAAACACGTGACTTTTTTTTCTTTTTTTTTTTTATAACGATGTGGAATACTCTCGAACACAATTATACGATATACGATTTAATTTTATGATAATGTGTGCCACACCCCACACTCGATGAGTAAACTTGATAAATCACAAGTGAGATATTACGAAAATGTGTAAATATCGACGATCGAATTAAATAAAACACGTGTATGATTTCGATGATAATGTGGCACACATCCGGCTCGAAGGACCAATTTTGTTAACCACGATGGTTTAGCGGATATGCGACTTGGTGCACGGACGAGAGTATTCACAAATGAAACATTCAATTACTTTTTATTCACTTTATTAATGTTTAATATCAGTTATATTGTATTTATTAAGCTTTTATTATTGTCTTGATGTTTCGCTATTATGTTTTAATTATTAATTTTGATTGTTATGTGTCGACAATATGGCCACTGTTTTCGAACATGTTGTTGGTTTTTTGTGCGATTGACACGAAGAGAGATGACCGACTAAAAACACGTCGTGTAGTTTGACGTTTTTATTTTGGTTTTTAGTGTTGCCTGACGAATTGATTACTTTGATGTGTTCGCCACCAGGCCTTGCACCAGTCGTGTATTCAGTGGTGGCGCCAACAAATAGTTTAGTAGTCATTTTTATTAAGAAATATTTTTCTTATACCTACCGTTATGGGATAATTTAATATGCCTGATACAATATATCACGGACGAATATCCAATGCAGTGGCTGAAAATTGATTCAACCTTGTGAAACTCCAATATACAGAAAAACGATTTTAAAAGTTGGTCGGTTTGTCAGTATTCCAGAACAAAAAACTGCACAAATCCAAAAACGAATCAAATTCAATAAAATATTGGAAAAATGGAAGAGAAAAGTGTGAGCAAGTGAGCCACTCAAATCGGGACGACGTAACCAACGAGGAAGGTTGGAGAATAAAAACAAATACAACAAAAGCTCCGAAACATATGGGCGAAAAGGTAGTAGCAGCTAGCAGGTTATAAACAAATAAATCACTTAAACCAGCGGGGAAGCATTCTATGGCAGAAATTTCAAAAATTCAGTTGAGTTTGTTACAAAATAGATACACATAAAAAAACGACAAAAATAACACCAAAATATCGGAAGCACAATTTTGCTACGTAATGGGATTGGATTTTTTGCAATTTTTTGTCAAATATATTGACATTGGTTTAACTGCAGATTTATAAAAAATACGCACAAGTATTTATTAAAATATTCCAAAATTAATATTCACGAGACCTGTTATATAGATCTTGATGCTTTCACTAATGTTGGACAGTTAGTTGAATTCTGGTTACCAAAATCTGTAATTGTCAAATTTTCGTGTAATGTAGCTGTATGCTATTTATCTACCATGGAACCTTCATAATTTCGGTGAAATTTATTTTGAAAATTGCAATAATAAGATTTACATCCCAAACATTACGTGCCGTACTTGTGGTACAAAAAAAAATGCAAAAAAGTACTTGATTTCAAATTTGGAAATGTGGTGGTTGATGTTCAGCCCCTACATGTAACTTTAAAATACGGGGTCCAGTTAAAACAAATCCAACCCAAGTAAATTTTGGCTGATGAGCAGGAGTATAAAATAAAGGGTATAATTGATTACGATTTAACAGTAAAAATTATAGAAGCTACATAACTACTTTGACCAAACCAAATATTCGCATTTCGGATTTTTTATTTTTCTTGAAGATGACTTCTTGATTGTAATGTGCTGCAACATTCCGTATACAGATTCCATATGATATATTATATTACATATAAGGCTTATACAATACATATCCCAGAAACCATATTCGCACGTCGGTTTTTTGATTTTTGTTGAAGAGATTTCTTCATTGAAACGTGCTGCAACATTCCAAGCACATATTGCCTGTTATTATATCGGTGACGTTTAGGATCGACGATGTGGCATTTTACATACAATTTTACATACATATAATAGAGATCTCAGAAACCATATTCGAACGTCAATCTCGACGTTGAATTTGGTGCAACTGACGCTATGTAATATGTTCGAACGGGCCTGTTATTTATTTAATTTTATATAAAATCAAAATGTAAAGCCAATGAATGGTTTTTGCTTTAGTCATTCTGACCAATAAAAGCTGCCTAAATGGGATCTTTTAAATTAAATTGAAATTGGATTTCTCCTATAAGATGATTATTTGAAAAATCTTTGTAAATGGCATACGTATACGGAAAATTTGGGATTTTATTTTGGGAAGTATTTCATATTGATCAAAATTTGTTTTGTGAAATTTATATAATGCGTCAAGGCGCGACTCAAGTAACATATTTTTAAAACAGCAAATATTTTCACAGTAAGAAATTTATATATTTTTAAAGTGTTGAAAATGTTTTACCTTCGAAGCGGGAATCGTTGCATCAAGGATCCACGACTACGAACCGAACAAATCTATTTTATATGGCGCAGACAGCATGGATGACTTCAAGAAGAAATTGCTGTGCTACGAAGAAATGAAAAGCAAAATGCCATCAAATTCAAGTCCAAACAAAGTCAGTTCGATGGGTGGAACAGATAAAAGATTTGGGAGAGGAAAGTATTATTCGTGTAGTGAATTAGGGTATACGCTAGCAAAAATTGCATGAATAAAGCCAAGGACCGAAATGTTATCGCTGTAACGAATTCGGTCACATCACTCGAAAGTGTCCCAAAACGAAAAAATCTAAGGCGTTAGCTGCGTCCGAAGATGGAAAAGTTTATTTGGTGAAGGACACAAAATAAATCAGAATTGACGGAATTAATATTTTTGCAATGGTAGATAACGGGAGTGATCTTAATTTCATAGCTCAGAAGAGACACAAATTCCTGGGTTCACCTAATTTCGATAGTAAAACTATTTTTTTTCATATCATCGGATCAGGAAATTTGACCTTCATGGGACAGTTCAAAACTAAAGTTGAGGTAAATGATGATTGTTTTTCTACGGCGTTTCAGATTGTGCCAGATAATTTACTTCTTATGTGATGTAATCGTTGGAAAAGATTTATTGAAACAAGCAATAACCATTTTAAAACCGGAAACAATATCAATTCGGAAGTTTATACCATATTTTACGGATATGGCAGTCGAGCAAGAAGACATCCAAATCAACATTGATCATCTCGTGAACAAGGAAGTAAAAGGACAAATCAGGAGAATGGTGACTGGCTACAAAATGCAAAAACAAACATTCCAAGTCCATTTGTAGGTATGAAAATTATTTTATCAGACGAAATACCAATTTTCCAGAAAGCTCGTTGGCTTGCACCCATGAATTTGGATATAGTGAGAAAGCAGATAGATGAGTGGATCGACGAGGGAATTGTAAGACCCAGTGCATCGGATTATGCGAGCTCTATAGTTCTGTCTGACAAGAAAGATGGCAGCAAAAGACTATGCGTGGACTAACGCAAGTTAAACAAAGTCGTAATAAAAGATACAGGTATCCAATGCCATTGATTGATGATTAAATCGATAGGTTGCAAGGAGCTAAGTATTTCACAGCCCTCAATCTGCGCAACAGATTTTTCCATATACCAATTGCATGGACAACTTGACATGGACGACTTGATCATATCATAGAGCGAAGAGGAGGCAGTAAAGAGTCTCAGTTGGTCTTGGAAGCTTGTAAACAGAACGGATTAAGAATAAAATGGTCGAAATGTGAGTTTGTGGTAACCCTTGTAGAATACCTGGGATATGAGATAGAACACGGGATGGTGAAGCCATCTCAAGCAAAGCAGCGTGCAATTTCGAAATTTCCAGCACCGCAGACGGTGAAGCAGTTGCAGCGATTTCTCGGGCTGACAGTATACTTCAGGAGGTTTGTGGAAGGATACGCAAAGATTTCAAAGCCGCTAATAGATTTGTTAAGGAAAAATATTCCATTCGAATTCGGTGGGTCACATCAAACAGCATTTAACGAACTTAAGAGTGTGTTGACTAAAGTGCCTTGATGCAAATTTATTCGATGACGGCGATTACAGAACTTTACACAGATGCCTGTAATATAGGATTGAGTGCTGTTCTATTGTAAGAAAACTTGGAAGATAAACAGATGCATCCAATTTTTTACTATAGTCGAAAAACTACTTCGTGTGAAGAACGGTATAGCATTAAAGAAATTCCGTGCTGCTTTCAAAGGTACAATAAAGCGGAAATAGTTATCGTCACTTATCGCTGGTTGGGCTCTTCAGCGTTTTCCATGGTAATATCATATGATGTTACTAATCGCGTAAAAGCTGCCCAGAAAGAAGATCAACATCTTAAAGTTATATTTCGAATGTTGGAAACAGGTGCGTATGAAAATTATACTTGTAGTAACGATATTGTGTTCAAAACTATTCCAGGAACTAACTATCTGGTGGTGCCGAGACCAATGCAATCAGAGATTATTAGATTCTGTCACGAGACAGGTCATGTCGGGTTAAAATGACGGAGGAACTGATACTGATGGAATTTTTCGTGCAAAATTTAAAAGAGAAATTCGTCGCTTTCATAAACAATTGCATTCACTGTATTCTTCTAAGCCGAAAGACGGGTAACTCAGATGGTCCAATAAAAACCTCTTCCAGAGCAGAGTTTATGAAACGATACTTTTCCGGTATCTCAGATGATGTTGAGGATAAGTGTGCAGAAGAGCAAGATATAGTGACTTCCTATGATGGGTTATCCAGGCCGAGTGGGATCACCCTATGATTCAATTTAAAATATTATAAAATAATGCATTACATTATGTATTAACGTTATATACTTATTTCTATTTAATTGTATAGTGTACATGATTTATGTAATTTCGATTGTTTATCAAAAATGTTAATTATCTTTATCGGTTAATCATCAATAAATAAATTAAATTTGGTTGCTGCATTTTTATTTTTACCAAGGCGCTTTCCCTACAGTTGAGTGGTTCCCTTTTCGAAAAAAGAATAATATAGACGATTTTATATATGAACCGTCCTTATAATATTTAACAAGTTACCAAAGAATATAAGAATTATTAGTTATTAGCTGTACGGGAGCACTCGGTCGCTAAACCGCGACGGCGCTGCGCGCCGCTGAAGCCCTTTGCGCTCATACGAATTAAACCATATTCCAGAATCTCCAGAATTATATAGAGTAGAAAAAATAGAAACAGTTGAGCTGCCTATACACAGTAAAAAAAAAATTGAATTTTCAATATAAATTTTATAAACTTTGTCTCATAAATTTAAATTATAATGTTATAATACACAATAATATAATTTTTACGTTCGTTTTCCAGTAAAAATTTAAATTTTCTATATTTTTCAACTGGCATGTAAAATCAGGGATCAACTTTAAATTCTATTCAGAATGAATAACCAAACCACATATTCAAATATTCACGAATAGATGTATAACGAAATTGAGAAAATACAAAATACAAAAAATTTTGAATAATGACATCGACTTATTCGCAACGTGATGAATTTGGATTCTTTCGATTCATGTATTTCAAAATCCTAAGCACAGTATTCCAAAGAATGAATATATAACAAATATTCATTCCGTTGCAACTTCGTGAATGTATTTTCATTTTTTTCCTCTTTAAAACTTCGTGTATTGTATTTTACTTTTCATTAAAACATCAAAAATACTCAGGTATAATTTTTGAATTTCATAATACTGAATGTTCTTATTTGTGCTTCGTGTATTTCGTTTTGCATTATTCATGTATTATGAACAAAGACCAAAATTTAAATACTTTAGAGAATGAATTAACAAACCACATATTCAAAAATTCACGAATAGATGTATAACGAAATTGAGAAAACACAAAATACAAAAATTTTTGAATAAGGATTATACTTATTCGCAATGTGATGAATTTGGATTTTTTCGATACATGTATTTCAAAATCCTAAGCACAGTATTTCGAAGAACGAATATTCAGTATAATAAACGTATGAAGAATGCAATGAAGCTAAAATAAAAGTACAAACTCCATCGTAATCTTAGTTATTTATATTTTTATAATTATTTAATAGGTGCGTAAGCACACCTTTTTGGGTATGCTGGGTTACTATAAATGGCCATGGCATAAAATAAGGAACTACAAGAAGGCTCAAACAATGATAAATTAAAATAGACGCTAGCGCTGTTTAAATTTTGCGTTAAAAAGTTTAACTAACATTGGCTATAAACCAAAAGCAACAACAATTATATATCAGAGTATTATGTATAACGAAGTAAATACATAAATAGCAAGCACAGAAACGAACCAATTTGTGTTTGTGTGGGCAAGTTCAAACTTTACGATATTCATATGTACATACTATGATGTTTTCCTCTTTCAATCACAAGGAAAATAAAATGCTTGCTCTCTTGCACTTGCAGCAAATATAATCGCATTCTCTAAAACTAAAAACAACCAAACTAACATAAACGTATTTACTCGACCAAGCTGCGCTGTTCCAATAATAATTAGCCCATTTGAATGTGTTTGTTAATCGACAAATGTAGTAATAAAAATTTAAAAAACAATGGGTTTTTGTTTTTATTTATGAAAGGGGACAGAAAGGAAAAATCTAAAATTAACATAAAACTCTTTTTTGCTTAAACCGTCAACAATAGTATTTACTAATCCAGATAAAGGCTAGTTTTGTATTGTAAATATTATACCAAAGACGGTGTTTACACTATGTAGGCATTTTATTCCTGGATTTTTTCTCTTTTCAAACAAAACCGGTTTTGTGCGATTTTATTTTTGGGATATTTTTTACACCAAAATTTTGCTAGTTTCTTTGGATTCTTCACACTAACACAAACAAAAAGCAACAAAATAATCTTTTCTGTTTGAAGAACAAATACGAAATGATAATATTTTTTACACATACATACATATGAAAAAATTCCGGTTTCTTAATGCTTAGTGTAAACGATGAGGGATTTTGTTGCCGAAGAATCCGGAATAAAATACCTAATGTAAACACCCCCAAATGCACAGACCATATAATCACAGTTAGTGTAGTTTACAAATTATCATTCATGTTTTTATTCGCATTTTTCATGCAAGTAGAAACCGAAGCCGTGCTGTTTTTCTTATATGGCATCAATCATCATAAAACAAATGTACATTGAAATTCCACTATACGAAATTTATATACAAAGTGACTTTGTATTATTGTGTTGGTTGTATACAAATACATCTAAAATTAAAAATTGAACATGTGTTTTGGTTATTTATCATGGTATAAATGTATGTTCCAACCAATCAACATATCGTCATTTTTCCTTTTGGTGACGTCACTTTGAGTAATATATTTCGTAACGTTGACTCCGTTTGGTTGAGATTTGTGTTTTTTCTATCGTGTACAATAGTTGAAACTTATTTCTATTTCTAAAACCTAAAAATATTCTTATAAATTTAAACTAGTTCGCAAAAACATATTCAAATTGACTCTGAGTGACGTCACGCTCCACGTGCTTTTACTATGGAATATGATGAGAAAAAACGGAACATTAAAAAAACAACAATTTACGTGAAGGCAATGTCGTATAATAATATGTTACATAATCAATGTATATACTCGTATACGAATACGATTTTTTTGAAATTTTCAATTTTTGTTTTATGAGAAAAAAACTCATTATTTCGCTCACACTAACTCTCTTTCCTTTTCATACATACATATTTCGTTTTAGCGCTTTAACAATGCTTATGTATACATACATAGTATGCCTATGTAATAATATAGGCATTGGTATATTAACCAATGTGTATTGTTCTTGGTTGTGTTTATACCTTTATACATACAAAGTGGTTCATTACCAATTTCATTTATCATAGACACATTCTGCTTGTTAATAATAGTTCCGAAAAATAAAAACATTAAAGTGTCGCTACTATCGACACTTCCCGATATGTTATTATTTTTTGAGTCCTCTTTATAGTATTTTCTTTATGGCCATGGTGATAGTTAAATTACTCAGTTTATTTATCTTCGCTCCCAAAACCATCGTGTGGCCAAATAATAGAAACTTGCCTATTCCTTAACCGATTATGATGAAATTTAACATGTATGTTGGAAATGGGATTCTAAAATGATTTTTGGATAAAGTTCTGCACAGTAAAAAATAATTACATGTCTTATGTATAATTCCATAAGTATAGGAGTACAAATTTTACATATATGTATGTAAAATAAGCTTTTCCATAATATAATATTGAATATTCAGTATCGCACTATGGAAAATAATACTTTACATTGAATTTACTGACAAATTCATCTTTTTATGTACAAACTAATATTGTTGTGTGTAATCTTAAGTAAATTATGAAATTTTACTCTCTCTTACAAGAAAACTACATACTGTCTCTGCATATTTTTCAGTAGAATCGGTTTTATTTACCTTTTATTGCCAGAATATTCCGTAGCTTATGAAAAAATAGAACAAAAAAGACAATAATAGGAAAATTTGACAGCTATTGCGAAAATATTTTATTTATTGTGTAAGAAGTGATGATTGCGGATGGAGTTTGCATATTTATTGTGGTTAACTAGCTCGAGGTATGTATTTAAATTTAATAGAATATTATGATTTAGCTAACTCGGGTTTATGTGTACATATTTAAAATAATTTGTGAATAAATATAAGTAATTAGGTTGTATTTATGTGCGTGTTTCTTATAACAGCATAAAATTAAATTTGTGTGGCAAAAAATCATGTGTTTTCCTAATTTTAATAAACTGCATACAGAATTATGGTTTATGCTTTATAAGTTTATGTGTAGTAAAAATCATATAAACCATTTTATTCTAAAATGCGTTCTGCTGCAAAATGTTCGTGATATTTGCTTTATTTTACTTTTTTGCACATACGCAGTTAATTTACGCAAGATGTTGCTTTAAATTATTACGATTATTTGCAAAGCGATCCTCAGACGTTCAACATTTATTGCCAATTTTTCAGTATCGCACTACTATTGAACGTGTAAAGAAATTTATTTTAAACTTTTTTCCATTAGTGACAAATTAAATTAGCAATAAACATTGATCATCTAGGGCTCGCTAAAGATGTAACCAAGCGAAACGCGAGTGACAATATATAATTAACCCGTAAAGTACGTCGTAAAAAGGCTACATGGAAAGAGTGGTGCGTTTTTATATTAATTATTTTTTGTTATTTAATTAGGAAGATACTAAAAATTTCAGAAAAAAATTAAACGGATTGCGGATATTATTTTTTTTTTTTTTGAAAAGTAGAGTGGTCCCATGGATCGCACAACGCTCTTTACGGGTTAAATATTGTGTTATCTTTTCAAATGTTGATATTGTATTGTAACTTAATTTAATGTTATCCTTTAAAACCCAAACTGACAGATTAGCCCTTTAATAATATGTATATATTTTCAGAATTATTTAAGCTTGGATAAGTGATCGAGCATGCTTCCTAGGGTAGAATAAACATCGAACTATCAGTTTAAATACGTTCTAAAAAACCGAACAGTGGAACATAGAAATAACGGCCTGGCATCGTCGATCGGAACGTCAGTTTCTGACTGAATTAATTTAATTTCGAATTTACTTCTATGCGAATATAGCAGTTTAAGTATTATCGAGCTTCATATTTTTATCTATTAGTTTAATTAAATTTTACTTCTAAGTTTAACAGCTGATCATCGTTCATTGTAGCATCATTGTTTTGTTGCAACTGGAAAACCACTTAATAAATTGATTGATCTGGTAAATGAATTTAATATCGACTATTCATAATAATGCAATTAATTAATGTTTAACTATTTCCAGGACGTTTCAGATTAGTTGCTGGGGTTCAATTCTTCAAATTCAAATTTTGTTTTTATGTTGAAGTATCTACTAAGCATCATTGGAGCTTGGATTATTTTAATTTTATTTTAAAGGGTGACAACTGACAACTGATCAACGCTGATTGTACAGTATCGTAGTTTATATACTATCGTTTATCCGGGTATGAAAATTTAAAATTCTACATCAATAACTAAGAAAATAATTTATTTTAATATACTTTCAGAATTGTTCAATTTGTATAGGTCAAGCAAGTGGTGATATACATCTTTCCAGAGTACCTACAGCAAGCATCGAACTTGGCATTTTAATATTGTTACATGAATGTAAATTGTGGGATTATTTAACACGTTTTACCGAAGTGCAGATCCTTTTAAATTTTAACTTATTGATGATCAAAACGGCTAATCACAAGTGCTAAAAATTTGCAGGTCAATATTTCCCTTGACAAAATTTATCCGCCTATTAATACATGGAGGATAGCAGCAATTGAAAGTAAAAATTACAAACGTTTTGATATATTCAAAATTTCTTAACAAAAATACAACTGTTACAGCTCTTAATAGCAAAAAACAATAAATAATTTATTTTATTGTTGAAAAGCAGCCGGTAAAATCAGTAGAAACTGCAAGTTTGGTAAAAGCCGCTAAATAATCTTGTACCTAGTATTCATAACTAAGAATCTATTTCTTCGTTAAGCTGTCTGCACACCAAATTATTCGAAGCGTCTGTATAAAGCAAAGTATTTTTCGGCAACAAAGACAGTTTAGATTAATTTGGTGTATCGCATTATCCTTGTCGTTTAAGTAGCGTTTTTATTTAATCTGAACTATAAGTCAAATTAAAAGTCCCAATTTCACAACACAAAGGCCAACAGAGGTTAACTGATATTACCCTTCCAATTTTGTGAAATTGCGATTTGTTTCATAAATTATTGCAAACTAATTACACATTTTTTAAAGAACATTGTATCAGGATATCCCGTTACAATGTCCATATAAAAGGGAAATATAATCAGCTCGCATTGAGTTTAATTTACGAAATAAATCGCTATTTCATAAAATTTGGAAAGATACATTGGGAGATTGACCCTTTTGTTGAAATCGGGCATTTGGCTACATTAGGTATTTTATTTAAATGGCCTATCTCTTAGGATTTTGTGATTCAAAATTAAAAAATAGCTCTGCTTGATCGACTCTTTTGTTGGGAAATCGGATAAAATAGCTCTAATTAATAATAAGCAAGTGCGTGTTTAATAAATTATTCAGCTTTAAAACAAATCTAAAGTAAAACCTAAAGTGTTTATAAATCCCAAAAATCTAAGCAAAAACCTAAATATTTGTTGCTATAACCATGTATACTAATACAAAAGAAACATTTTGATTTTTGTTATAAAATAATTTACTAAATTAAATTAATTTAAATTAATATTAAGTGAGATAATAAGTAAGAAATGTTAAATAAAATTTTATTAAAAACATATTTATCGTATTTTGTTTATTTAATTTTTCATATTTCTTTGATGAGATTTTACATATTTTAGATTTTCATAGAATTTAAAATTTCATATAATAGGTACTTAAAATTACCAAATGTATGCAAACTTCAATACCGCATCTTCTTAAAATTAAATATCCGCAGATGTAATTATACATATTTCTATGTTAATTTACCCAAAATATTTATGAAATATTCTATATTTCTTCTACTTAAAATTTCATAATATAATCTAGAATTTTACATAAACATTAAAATGAAAATTACATAAACTATGTACATTACATAAACTATGGAATAATCACATATATATACTAGGCATTTTGTTTACCCCTATAAGTATGTAAATATTTTTTACTGTGTGGAGTATGGCCAAGTATGATGGAACTTGTCTATTCCTTAACCGATTATGATGAAATTTGACATGTATGTTGGAAATGGGATTCTAAAATGATTTTTGGATGAAGATCTGGAATATAGCCAAGTATGATGGAATTTCCCTAGTTTTCTCAATTTCGTTATACATCTATTCGTGAATTTTTGAATATGTGGTTTGTTAATTCATTCTCTAAAGTATTTAAATTTTGGTCTTTGTTCATAATACATGAATAACGCAAAACGAAATACACGAAGCACAAATAAGAACATTCAGTATTATGAAATTCAAAAATTATACCTGAGTATTTTTGATGTTTTAATGAAAAGTAAAATACAATACACGAAGTTTTAAAGAGGAAAAAAATGAAAATACATTCACGAAGTTGCAACGGAATGTATATTTTGATCTCTGTGTAAAATTACGTGAAATGTATCTCATATTTGTAAACCAAATCAAACAATTTTACTTTCCTCTTTAAATTTGAGAGAAACAATGTTTAATATAGCAATTTAACGGGAAAAAGTCAACTGTAATGTTCGTGGTCCTATTGTATTTATTAGATCGTGTAAAGTTCTTGAAGAGTGTGGTTCAGTGTTAAATAGTTTATTAAAAACAAAAATTAAACGTGCGGATTAGTTTGGTTAAATTATTTTAAAAACATAATAACTACATAGTTTAACGTTACGGTAAGTATACTTAGATATACCATTGTGTAAAAATGTTAAATTGATTTGTGTATAATAATTATATTTAGTGGAAGTACACAGTTTTTATTTTTCAATATGTACATAAAACGGAAAAAGTTAATGTGGATAACCTGATAATCTTTCGAATTTATGTTCAATTTTAGATCATTGCAGAGTTATTGTCGAGATTTACAAATCATTTGATTATTCGTGTTGTATTACCAAGCAAAAATTAAAAATGTTTGTTTGTGGCAATTGCAGTGTATCGTGTGATGACGAAGAAAAATATTTTTTCCATATTAAATGCCATAAAAATGATTGAAATCCAATTTTTAAATGCGTATTTAGTGATTGTATTCAAAATTGTTAAGTTTTAAGTCTCATTACTATAGAAACCATCATAAAATTAAAAGTAAATTACAACCAGATAGCACGTACTTGGAATGTCAATTGAAAAATTGTAATTATAAATCTTTGGTAATCGAAGAACTGTTGCGACATTTACTAAGGCACTTGCACTTGAAGCAAGCCAATACTATTATTTGTCCAATTAGCGGGTGTGTGAAACCCTTTAGAAATGAAAAAACTTTCAGAAACCACATCAATAGTTTACATAAAATTAGTTTATTTTCAAACATAAAGTCAAACCATCGTTTAGAGTTAGGTACATTCAGAGTGCAGTACCTAGCAGTATGTAGCACATATGACTATGAAAAAAGATTGGAAACATCTACAAACTTTCCTGGGCCCTTCGTAGAATGCGATGATAATTTAGCCAATATGATTGATATTAAAAGTGTTACTAATGTTTTATTAACCAATCTAAAATGTGAACATAACATTCCAGAAAGAATAATATTTCTAATCGCCGATATTTTGTTAAAATGCTCTAATTTACTTGAAACGACTGTTCGTCAATCCATCGAAAATGTTTTTAGTCAGTGCGATGCTCAAAATGAACTGAAACATAAAGTTTTAGCAGCAGTTCTTCCTCAGCTTAATTTAGTTTCCCACAATTCATTATCAAGTTATAAATGCAAACAAAAGCTCTGCTCTGAAAATTACATTAAGCCTATTAAAATAAATCTGGGTGTGAATAACTACCACAAATCTTGTTTCTACTACTACATTTCAATAATTGAAACACTTAGATATTTATTCAGGACCCGTCAATTTTATCACAGTTTAACTCCAATCATGAAACAAATTATTCGAAATTTTGTGATTACACCGATGGCTTTTTATATAAAAATAATAACTTTTTTTATCAACAAAAGCAAATAGAACTTCTACTTTATACTGATGCATTTGAAGTGTGCAATCCTCTAGGATCTGCTAAATCCAAACACAAAATTATAGCAATTTATTTTATGATTGGAAACTTAAATACCTATAACAGATCTAAAATAAACAACATAATGCTGGCGTTGCTGTGCACAGAATCGCATGTTAAAACATTCGGTTTGAATAAAATTTGTGAAAAATTACTGTTAGATCTAAAGAAACTAGAATCTTCAGGTATTGTTGTTAATGAAGAGGGAGGCACTATTAAAGGGTCTGTAATAGAAATTTGTGGAGATAATTTAGGTGCTCATCAAATAGGAGGGTTTCTAGAAAATTTTAGTTCGTCAGAATATTTTTGTAGGTTTTGCTATTTAACAATGAAAGAATTTAAAGAAACGTATCGCACAAGAAGTCAATTAAGATCTACCTCTTCCTACAGTATAGATGTTGAAGGTTTAAGATTACAAGATTCTGTTCATGGAATTAAACACAATTCTTGTTTCAATGAGTTACAGTTTTTTCATGTTAGCAATCCTGGTCTGCCACCGTGCATTGCACATGATTTATATGAAGGTGTCATTGCATTCGACATTTGCCTAGCAATTCATTATTTCGTGAATAATCACTGGTTTTCTTACGATTATCTAAATCTTAATTTGAGCCGTTTAGAAAAAAAATTAAAATATAATGTGAGTTTTCCGGAAATTAAATATACTAATAAAAAGCTGACCGGACCGGGACATGCACTGCATAACTACTACTTACTAATTTTACTGCCTCTAGCAATGATAGAAAAGATTAAAGATCCTAATGATGTTGTTTTAGAAATGGTCACACACCTCTTACAAATATCACAGATAGTTTCGTCACATATAGTGACACTCACCCAGGTTCATTTGCTAGAAGGAATAATTGATAGATATTTAGAATTGCGAGTATTGCTCTTTCCGAACGTGCCGCTTAGGCCAAAGCATCATTTCCTGCAACATTATCCGCAACATATTAAACTGTTAGGTCCATTAATTAAGTTTTCCACAGTACGTTTTGAAAGCGAGCACCAATATTTTAAACAGTTTGCTGTAAAATCGAGAAATTATGTCAACCTCAAGAGACATCAAATGATGCAATCATCTCTTATAGGAAACCGCTTCTCTAATGAAATTACAAGCACGAAACTCGTTAGACAAGAACTTGATAGTTTTTCAATTGATATTCCAGAAATATATGTATTTCAAACAAAGTATTTGACATTAAAAACATAAAATATTTCTCTGGGCAAGCATTGGTAAATTCAAATCTTGATAATGGGTATGTTATTTGTTTTAAAATAAAAACAATTTTAGTTAATAAGGCAGTTTCTGAAATAGCATATATTTAGGAAATTATTTTAGGATGATATATGATTATAAGCTAGGGCTATTCGAAACTACTAACGGCGATGGCTCAATTAATATCGTTACCATTTTAAACCTTTCCTCTCCTTTCCCCTTTATTGAATATAACTTTGGTACAAAAGCATTTGCCACATTACATTCAGCTATACCTATTTATTGGTATGCATATTTAATTATTTAAGCTTATCTTATCCAATACAATTTAATTTATATTTTATTTTTATTTTGAAGATATTCGGCAATTATTAGGTTCAAAATGGCATCACCGCAACGTCTGTTTATTAAAATATGGGACCGTAATCGTCTAATCAAATAATGTTTTATGTGCAGCGAAAATATGCAGAGTTTATTTGAAAAAGGTGAGTTTAGTTTGAATGAGAGTTATACATTTTAATTACACTAGTTATATTATTTTATGTTTAGCAAATATTGCAGGCATTCCGGGTTCAATACTAGTACTTGGGTCTGATGGGACGGAGGTTGATGATTACGAAATACTAGAATACTTCTGCCAGAAAAACGAAATTTTTCAGTTACTGGAAAATTCGTCGCAATGGGTGCCACCACCATCCACTTCATCTTGGGTACCAACAACATCAGATACCGAAAATTCAATAAACTATATTTCTCATGACAAAGTACCGACGGGTAATGATTCAGATGCGAATTCAAACAATATAATTACTTGGATAATGACCAGCAACATTACACCTGCTACAGAGATTGAATCGCCTACGAGTCCATTAACATCAACAATATCCATGTCCAGTGGTAGAATTACATCACCTGGTTCCGATTTATCTACTAATTCAGGTAACATTGGACTTAAACAGGCTGAAAACCTCTTTGTCAATTATGAATTACCATTCAACAAATTATCGGAGTAAGTAATAGAAATGCTAAACCAAGGCAAACAACTCGGACATTTACTTTCCGGTTTTGTCCACTGCATCGTACATGATATGCGACGGAAGTCTTTTTACATACCACAGAAAGTATTCCGAACTATAGCAGCTCGGCTAATTCAACTGCATCCCCTCAGTTTAGCAGTAGTGGACATAGTAAAGGTAAAATTATTTGCAATGAGTTAATAGCGTTGGCTACTAAATTATGTAATTATAATAATTACATTAATCGAATTTCGGAAAACCACCAAACGAAGAAATTATTAAAAAGGAAAACCAATTTGTCGGATGGCGTGCCTAATTTTTTTGAGAAAAATATAGCTGAAACAAAAATATCAGACGACGAAGCAAATGCCAAAAAAGCCTGGCTTAAAGAAAATTATGGACGTGACGTTTCCAATGACGTATTAATTTTGGAAATTTTAGAAGTTTTCAAACAAACATTTACCCACCAACGTAAATTTATTAAAAAGTTCAAAAGTTCCTAATTTATCATTTTTGCGAATTAATGGAAATTGAAGAAAACTTATTTTTTAATAAATGGGATTTATTAAAAAAACGATTATACAAGTTGGTAAAAAGCATACAAATATAAATCAAAATGACGAAGAAGAAGAAGACTTAAAAGTGTTAAGCATAATAACAACACATTTTAAAGAAAATTTAAATTTCCTCTTGAAAAATATCCTGTAAGTACTCGTATTTTATTAGGTATTAATCATATACATGGTCGTTATTAAACTTAATGTTTGATAACCTTTCAGTTGGGAACTACACTAAACAACATAGATGTGCCTTCTTGTACGCCTTACCTTGCTATAATTGGTAATTTATTATTATTTTAAGTTTAGCTAAATCATTTTTGATACCAAGAAAATTTTTAATTAACAGATCACGGCGAAAAACATAAAATAATTTATTTGTTCGTTGATGGACATTTATTGGACGTCAAATGTGATTGTATTAAGACTGCCGTCCTGCTAACATAATGGCTGCCTATTATGTATTCAACATAAAATATCCAGTAGAGCTGTCGCAATCACTGGAGGTTATGCAAAAGGCGTTCTTCGACGTAGATCTAAATTCCTCTCGTACGAAAAAAAATAAAATGAATTCGAAATCGAAAGTTGTCAACTTTTTAAAAAAAAATTTACATTAATATTTACACCAATTTCCGAATAGAAGCAACTTTTAGAGTTAAGTTTTGGTACTATATCACCAAAGGCCATTTACCGAATACTAAAGCTGAGCTTTATTTAATTTTTTTTTATTATAAAATTGAAATGTTTATATTAAACATAATTACTTTTATATTATTTTAAGATTTACGTGAGTGTTTATGTAAATAAACTACATTTCTTGTATATGCAATTGAAATGGAAAGTTCAATTATTATAATTGAATTCTAAAAATAAATATTTAAAGACAATTTTGAGATTTTGTTTTATTTTTATAATTTTATATTAGGAAATTATTAACGAATTCATTCTTCAATGGATGAATTTATTCAATAAATTCATTCAAAACCGTATGTGAATTAATACGTATAAATACAGGAAGCACGTAAAATTACAAATTTTTTGAAGTAATTAAGTGCTAAATTTTTCTCGTAAAACCACGAAGTTTAAGTAAAATTATAAGGTTTTTCATGCAAACTTATTACAAGACTTTACTAGTAAATTTATGGTCCACATGATTTAATTTTAAATTTATTTTTTTTTTTCACTTTTCATGTAATTTTATGAGAAAAGGTCCGGCAACTTTGCCCACAAGAAAAATCAAGTAATTTTCAACCGTTTTTTTTACTGTGTACATTTGCTGGTGAAATTGACCGCTAACAAAGTAATAAATCAACTCAATTTTGAAATAACATACAAAATTGTTAAATTACATTTATTGGATTAAAAATCAAAAATACACGGCCATTTGGTTTTCATTTTGTTACCAGTTGTTTTTAATTTGGTTTAATCGAAATTAGGTTTCTATAAGATCGATAGCTATTAAGTGTTATCAATTATCAAGTTTAATTTAAAGCTGAAACAATTCATTAAACACGTTGCTTGTAAATGTATTTAATTTTATTGTTATATTGTTTCAAATATAGCATGCTATGAATTTATGACGGGAAAAAAAAATTTTACAGAAAAATCCTCATGGCTTACTACAATCTACAAATCATATAAATATGGGTGCGGTCAAGAATTCAGCCGCTGCGCAGTTTAAGCTGCACGAAAAAATTGAAAAGCAGGCGAAATGCAAAAAATATTGGCTGCATTTTTATACGACCGGCAGCCTGACTGCAAGTTTGTAAGACGTCATTTAGCTACTTTTATAATTTCTCATGATTACGAATAATTGAGAGGAATCGTGTTTTTTTATTTTATTTCACCAACAATAATGCATAAAATTAAATTTTTCAAAAAAAATTGACATTTTCAGATTTTGCATCCGCTTTAATGTGACTGCGTAAACTGCGCAGCCTAACTTTATTTGCTGCATTTTAATCCGAAAATCTGAATGAGAATTTGAATTCCCAAATGTAATTGGATAAATTCTTGAGAAGGTACTTAAATTAGATTTAAAAGTTGAATTAGAATTACAAACTAGATTTGAACAACATCTTGTATTTAATATGAATCAAAAGATAATCGTAATTTTCAGCAGAAATTTAGTTATAAATGGAGTTTGAATTCTAATCTTTGAAAAAAAATTCAAACCTGGGCCTTGACTAAATATTGAGTGGATTTTTAAGAAAAAAAAACTCTCTTGTTAAATCCATAAATTTTCAGGTTGAAATTAAACATATACAATTTTAATTTAGTTACAATTCGAACCACGACGCCATCAACATTTTGATTGAAATTTAAAATAGAAATTAAGAAAATATTTCTGGATTAAACTACTTTTGCATGAAATTTAATTAGTACAAATTGTTGTACAAATAGTGTTATTTGGGTTAAAAATTGATTTGAAAATTTAGATTAGTAATTGATTAGAGCATTCTACTTGGTATTCAGCAAAAAATTGAGTATAAATTTGGTGTTCCAAACTAGATTTAAACATAATTTTAATTGCAATTAGGTATGAAATAAGTTGCAATAATACGAGATTAGATCTCGAACAAACAACAAAATTTCACTTGAATTTAGTTTACAAATTTGTGTCGGAAATTTTAAGTGAAATTTGAAATAGGAATTTAAACTTAAATAAATGGTTTTGGCATTCCAAATCAAATAATTTTTGATTGATTTACAACTCGAATTTGGATTTCACAAAATTTTGAGTGAGAATATAAATTCACGTTGCACATTCGATCTACTGAGCGGATTTTCAATTAGAAAACACAAAAATGAGAGCAAATTATGTAGGTGGAGCAAAGAATATACATTTATGTCAAGGGAAATCTAAAATACATAATTTGGAAACTAATTTGAATTTGATCAAAAAGTTAGACTGAAAAAGAAAATAGTTTTAATGCTATTTTTTCATTTTTCATAATGAATTTGAGTGAAATTTTAAGTAGAAATTGTCTTCTTTATGTTGCATTTGGTAAACACATTTTGAAAACAATTTTAGCTAAATATTTAATGCACTTTATGTGACTGAGAATAAATTCTAAACATGATTTCAACAAATTTTTTGGTCAACTAGAAAATCGGGAATCGAGCAAAAATCTGAATGCATTTTGTTTTATAACAGAAGCATTTCAATTTTAAACCGTAATTGAATAAAATCTTAAGTAGGAACTTTCATTAAAAATAGAGTTTTATTTTTAAGAGAGCTTATAGCTTAAAACTTGAGTTTGGAATCCAGACTGCCTTTAATAACAGTTTGAGTGAATTTTAAAATTTAATTACAATTATTCGAGCAAAATTTTTGTTTAGAACCGAGTTAAACAAGATTTGAACATAGTTTGGACTAAAAATTCAATTTCAATCTAATCGGGGGTTTGAGCAAAAATTTGGATGCAATTTAATTAAAAAATATTTAAAAATTGATTTGTGATATTTAAATGTGCTTGATTAGAAATTGGCGGTAGAACTTCAGCTTTAGTTGCAAGTGCATTTAAAAAAAAAATTGAGTATTATTACTCAATTTAAAACTCTAGTATTGGTCAAAAGGTTTGCTAAATTTGCATCAGAATTTTGAAAAGCAATGTGGGTAAAGGGTAAGTATGGAAGTACTTGAATTTTAAGCAGTAATTGAAGAAAATGTTGTATAGAAATTGAATTTAAATAGTAATTTGGACTTAAGCAAAAACGTAACTGTAATTTAGTTTTTAGTTTAAAACGTTGAGTTTATATTTCGAATTAGCCAGCAAGAGAAAAATTAAAGATTCAGTTACAATTATAAAATAGATTTTTATGTTTCGTGAGGGCAAAACTCTGAGAGAAAATTGAATTTGAATTCCTATAAATTTTTTAAGTTTTCTCGCTGATTTTATGAATTTTTTTAAAAATTTTATTTTTCTCACATTATCAGCATAATATTTATTATGCTGATAATGTGAGAAAAATAAAAATTTAAAAAAAAAGTTTTAAAAAAAAGAATTTGAATTCCAAAATTTTGGTTGCAATTAGATAGAAATTTTATGATATTTTAAATACAAATAATAGGCGAGGATAGGTATATACTTATTTTAAGTTACCTTGCCAACATACTTATTTAAATAAGTACGTCTAAATAAATAAGTATAACTTTCGGAAAGGGCCTAAATTCTAAACTCGATTTGAGAAAAATTGAAAGAGGAATTGAGTTATAATTTTGAGTGAAATTTAAAATACAACTTTACATTTCAATTTCAGCATTCATTTTAAAATGATTCGAAAAGTGTAAGTTTGATATTCCAAACTAAATTTTAATTGCAATACAAAACATGATTTCAGTAAAACAACAATATTATTTAGTATCAGGACGATGTATAAAAGAATATGAATTCTAAACTGCAATTGAATATAATCTTGATGGCACTTAAATTAAAAATTGAGTTTGAATTACAATTTGATTGAGCAAAAATACGAGCGTAATTTAGCTTTTCTTAGTTTAAAACTTGCTTTAATAGCGTGAATCTTTTAGTCTCAACCATCACGGTGTATACTTTTGAAGTAAGTATCGCTTACCAGCCTAAATTTTTAAGTGTATGCATTTTTGGATTACTTCTCCAGCACTTTGTAACCCAACTTTATAGCCAAAAACTTGATAGTTTTTTGTTAGAATTGAAATCCTTTTAAGATAAGGCCTAGTTATGGTTTTCTTTTCAAAATTTGAACATATATATTTCATTTTAATTACATAATATACTACATATTTTGCAATTATAGTTGCATATTTTAGGAACATATTTTTGATTTTTTAGAACCTAGTGATAAACCTAGTGATAAACAATTAAAACATAACAAAAATGTTGCATTTTCTTTCCATTTTACACGAAATAATTTAGCAAAAAAATATCATAAATACATAAATCTTATAAATGTTCATTATTCACATTAGGACACAATTAAAAATCATATCGCTTCACAATTCATCATCATCCAAAATATTGACCAATAAAATTTTAAAATTGTCATCGCTCACCGCATACATCCCACAAATATCCGGATAAGCATAATACAATTTTATTGATAGCTTTAGACAATCAATCCACCTTTTACCGCACCATTATACCGAACACCCCAGCCATCAAAATTCCTGTTGTTATAATCAGCACATAATTTTTATTAGCAAAATCAACAAAAAAAACATCTCAAATAAAATTAAAATTAACAAATAAATTTGATGTTGTCGAATGTCGTTTGTCGCTTCGTATCCTCCCATAAATATAATTTCCATTTAAAGACAGCTATCTATACCAACACCGCCGTAAATAATTTATGTATAAGCTGTTCAAGGAAGCTTCGTTTTTGTTGTTGCTGTTGTTGTTGGTATCATCAAATCACACTGATTTTTTTGTATACTCACCAAACGTAACACCAAATGGCATAATGTGACAGTGATTGATTTCATTTTGATGTCTTTTTATTATGTAGTTGTTGTATACCCAATATTTTTGAATGATTTCCAAATTCATTTGTTCGTAATCATAATTTTATGCTTTTTCTTATACATACTATACATATACGCACAAACATACAATACATCAAGAAAAAAGAATAGAAAAAAGAAAATTTATTGATTGCTAAAAGATAATCAGACTGATAACAAAAAAGTTGGATTTTATTTTATTGAAAATTAAAATTGACTGAATTAATTTCATTTTGGTGGAAGAATTTTATTTGGTATGTTGTTTTTTTTTTTACTTCAAGGGTAATGTTGGGTTTAGGTTACATAAAGGGGTCAGAAATACTATGTTGATTGGATTAGGATAAATTTAATGGTAAGAAGCACTTAAATAAAATATATCTTTAATATTCAAAGCTAAAGAATAAGAGATTTGATTTTTTGGTGAACTCTGAACTTTTAGATAATAAAATAAAATAAAAGAAATTTAAGGTTCTATCGTGCTTACGAGAAATGAAAAGTTGTGACCTTTAAACTTAGATGGATGTTACTTGGATAATATAATAACATGGAACACGAGCCCCCAAAGTATTCTGGATTTTGCTTCCATTGGGCAAAGTTAATTATGGCCCAATTTGGAACTTTATATCGGATCATTCGATATAAGTCTGATAACCCTAACCTTTAGCTAAGGAAACATCCTGTACCCAGACTACAATAAATGAATCCAAATAAATTAGAGCTTGGAACTAAAGCCGAAGCTCTGAGTACCTTACAGATGCGAAACAAAAACCTCCATACATCAACAGATCCAACAAATCAATAGTTAAAAGCTCGAAAAATTTGTGTTTTTATTAACCATTAATATTGAATGCCAAACACAAAATTATAAAAACGGTAACGTCGAAATCAGAACAACGTTGAACACAGCAATACTGTGAACCGTGACGTTAGGATAAAACCTCATTCCTCATATATTTAATAGATTTATCTACGAACAAACATCCACCGCGGCATCCTACCTGTAGCTCAGGTCGGTAGGGATATTTTTGAAATATCCCACCAATCAATCAAAACGAAGCCTTCTTGGTGGAGACGGTCATTCAACTTCATTAAAAAAAAACATATATCCAGGTTAAAGAATTAGGCCTAGAACGTACTTGTTGTTGCTAGAATGGCATACGAATTTAAGTTTTAATTCTTTTTATTTTATTTTTTGGTTCGTAACGCGAGTGATTTTGGTATTGGTGCTTGATTTTTTGTATGGATATTTCAACCGTTACAACTGAATTTTTGATACCAAAAATGTTCCATGAACAGTAATAAACTTTATTAATATTTTCTTTTCTGATTCAACACCCTTCATGAAGAAATAACCACCATCCAGAAGTTAGGAAACGGAGGATTTAGTGGTAGACTATAGGAAAATTCAACGGACTTACACATATGTATATAGATTGCGACCTGGTACCATTGATTCTGTCGAATTATTGAATTT
Organism: Tipula helvola; assembly: GCA_963556165.1. NCBI lineage: Eukaryota > Metazoa > Arthropoda > Insecta > Diptera > Tipulidae > Tipula > Tipula helvola. The sequence continues at coordinate 174,060,512 of OY744481.1, read as the reverse complement.
GTTTGATATATCTTAACAAGGGTGGTAAATTTAAAATTTTTGTGAGGCTAAGCAATTCTAGAAGATGAAGTCCCAATTGCATTGAGTATAATTGACATTAACGTAACTCAAATAACCATTCGCTGATCAAACTTAAATCTAACCTCGAACTATTAACTGGCCATTTTGAGGCGTCTACGTGAAGCAATTCGTTGTAAACAGCCAGATTTTTGGGCAAACAATTCATGAATTTTTCACCACGATAATGCGCCGTCACATTCAAGCCTGATTGTGACTTAGTTTTTGACCAAACACGACACAAAAGTCATCGCTCAGCCACCGTACTCGCCAGATTTGGCTCCCTCCTGTGACTTTTTCCTGTTTCCGAAACTCAAATATCAGCTCCGGGGAGTGCGCCATAAGTCGATTGGAGCCATAAAAGAAATTCGCTGAAGGAATTAAAAGCCATCCCGGCCAAGGCCTATAAGATGTGTATGGAAAAATGGATTAAACGTTGGCATGCTTGAATTGGCTCAAAAAGAGCCTATTTTCAAGGCAGTAATAAAAATGTTTATTAAAATACATAAAAATGCTGTTCCTTTTACCATTTGAAGCGATTCAAAAGTCGTGGAACGAACCAGATGAATTATAAGGGGTGAGCAGTTACTGTTACAAATTCAAATATTTCATTTTTATGTTAATTATTACTTCATCTTGCATAATCTGCTACGAATGAGCTATTCCTCAAAGTTGATTGTGTAAGTGGAGTCGAGTTGATTTACCATTATACATTTTTTATAAAGAAGTATAAAGTACCTAAATAAAAATAATCTAGCGAAAATATCGTCAATTCGGGATATGGGATAATGTTTTGTTTCAATATGTGGAATGATTGTCACTTTACAATCTAGACAAATGCAATAGACAAACCGAAACTTGCCCATTTCCTATGACTGGTTTCAAAATCTGTCAGATAACACCGAATACCGAAACTATCAGATACAATAAATGGAAACCTATTTTGAATTACGTCAATACACTCCTTACAGTTTGGTCAGAATACTTTGTTTTATTAAATAGTTTCTTCCAATCCGGTATTAACATATCTAACCACGTACGCTCAAGTATAGTGTCTTAATGGGCTTACCCGCTTCAATTATTAGAAACTCCAGAATATTTTTGTTTCCCTTGTAATGCACACTGACATCAAGACTACCAATTATTTTGATTAATTGCTCGGTTACTGTAGAACAAATATTATTACATTTTGTTAATTCTAAGGCCCGATTTTATGAACGAGGATAAATGATTAATCCTCTGATTTAGCGTAGTTTGCCTTGTATGAAACAATGCAAACTACGCTAAATCAGAGGATTAATCATTTATCCTCGTTCATAAAATCGGGCCTTAGTGTCTAAAACTACTATAATACTTATCTCTAAGCGTATTTCCTTGAAAAATTTACAACAACAATTGCATAGGATAAACCCTCGCAAGAATAACATTAACCCAAAAAAATATTGGGTTAAATTAAACCCAATTATAATTTTTGGTTATGATACCTGCCACCAGGTCATATTACATATTAAATTTATATTTTATTTCGAAAAGTTGGCTTTTCCCAATTAAATCAAATTGGCTATTTTCTTGGGAAACAAATAAACCCAAAATAGTTTGGATTCAATTATTTTGGTCAACAAAATACGCTATCTATTTATGGTTGTAGTGCAGGCTCCTATATCAACCTCCAAAAAGTATCCTCTTAATATGGTCTTCAATAATTAATTGAATCACAGCTGGATCATTGCCTACTTTTTGATTGATTGATTTTCAGTGTACAGCATTAAGCAAGATCTCCCGGTATTATATTTGATGCCGGGCCCACCATACACCCTTTTCTACATTTACTTGAAAGGATTGTATAGGATTGTTAATATAGGATTGAGATCGACCCGGTTACAGATATCTTGGCGGTCAATTGTTATTAGTTACATTTTTTTTCTAAAAAACTGCTTTCAATCCTTCGCATCCTAAAGTCAAGATTAATTAATAAATAATTATCAATTACCCCCTATATATTTCCCATCACCTTACTTCCTACGGCCATTTTTAAATGATTGATTGACTTTTAAATTACTAATCTAATCATACTTTCAACCAATTAAGTTTAAATATAACTTTTATTTAATTTCTATAAACCTGTTATGAATTTATCTTTAAGCGACAAGAACAACCTTAATGTTAATATTAGTATTAGCTTTCAGAATTCGCCTCCGGACATTTGTTGTTTCAATACGGTTAAGGGCTGTCTAAATCTAATTATTAACTAACTATCTAAATCTAATTTTGTAGTTTATTAGACTAACAACTGCATTCTGAAATAACATTTATTATTTTGATAGATCAGATTTCTATACACTTCTTAAATTTTTTTGTTTTTGCCTGGCGCTACATCCCATAGAGGAGGGATTTCCCCGCCTCATCATGAAGTTTCGTAATCATTTTTAATTCATTGATCCAGCATTAAACCAGCCGTGATGGTGGTTTGGCGTCTATTTGGGGGGGGGCGTATACGTACTGCCTCCTCGCGGCAACCACCGGTAACTGGAACCTCTCGAGTCCTTGAGTCCCAATGCTACCGCTTTTCTAGCAGAAGTAAACAGTATAGTATATATCTAGGAGGGAGAGCAACGAGCCCAGATAGTATGTATTGCGTGTAGAAGTACTTCCTACAGTAAACATCTAGGAGGGAGAGCAATGAACCCAGATAGTATGTATCACGTACCGGCCGGCAGTATTATCAGGTTCATTAAGAGCCTGAATATTGACTGGACGGTTAATTAAGCAGGGCTTGGAGCACAAAAGATCTTTTAGGTCGCAGTGCAAGGTGGCTAAACGCCCACATGGCTCTACAACACTAATTCGAACCCGGGACCTTAAAGCAAGCACATTAACCACTGTACCATCGGGGCGATACTTCTTAAATTATAATGATTATTAATTTAAATTTCACTTCAAACGTATCAACAGCAGTTCGGAAGCGACCTAACATAATAAATATAATTAGTACATATCAGCTACTTATTCAAATGATTTCCGCCATGCTGGTCACTATGGCAACTTAAACTACAGTTTAGTTATTATAAATTAAGCATTTCCGCGGGCCCGCCACTAAGATTATAAACGTTTGATCAACTTACCAGTACAAGTCTATAATTCAAATGGCAACAATCGGCCAATTTCCAATGACCCCATATGATTTTGTATATATGGAAAATTCACGAAATATTTTCCTATTCTAGAAACTTCGTGGGCAGAGAAAATTGTTTATTAAAATAAATTTTGATCAACTCACCACTACAAGTCTATGATTCAAATGGCTACAATCGGCCAATTTCCACTGACCCCATGTCCCCATATGCAAACTCAAAACAATAAACAAATTTCCCGGCGTAAGAAGTTTCTAGAATTTAGGTAATTATTTCGTGAATTTTCCATATATAAAATCATATAAGACCGCTGGAAATTGCAACTCAAAACATAAACCGCATGTTCCGGTTCGAGTAGTTCAAATGAAATAGATTTTTTTTTTTATTTGGTTCATAATTTATTTATGAACCAAAAAAAAAAAAATCAAAAAATAAAGTAAAATTCTTAATAACTGGGATGGAATAGAAAAAATATTTGATGAAACTTTCTGTTTTTGCTGTGATAAAAAACTGGGCTTACTTCACAGGCTTTGTCCGCTGGGTGCTAAAATTTTTATGAAATCTGGATTGGGTTCCTCCGATAATTCTGAAAATCAAGATCAAATTTGTTAATTATTACTAGGTAATAGAGATTATTAATTGCGGATTTATTTAATTCAACTATTTTGGTACTTTGGTGCCTCGCAGGTGAGTCCTAGTTTTAAGCGGTCAGGGGGGGGGGGATATTTTAGGGAATAGTGATTAATAATACATTTCGCGAGGGGGAGATGGGGCAACCCATGCCTCCATCATTTTCGATGATGATGATGTAATCATTCCGGATACAGAATCAGATTCCAGTGAAGATAACAATAACGGTAGCGCTAAAATTATTAGATTGTCAAGTAACGAAGAGAATACTTTTATTAAAAATTCCAAGCGGTTTGATGGAAAAAAAGAAAAGTGTCTAAAAACATAACGGTTAAAAGCACATGCGGGGAAAATCTTGAGATATCGATTTTCTTAGATATGCATAAGACAAAATTTTTCACATTTCGTATAATCTAGGATTAACTAGGTAAACCCCAATAACTTTTCAAACGGGTTGGCATGATTAAAGTAGACACATAGGCCTACCCAAATATCATAGTGAGATGTTTGCCGATCGGGGAAAATCTTGAGATATCGATTTTCTTAGACATGCATAAGACACCATTTTTTAAATTTTCGTATAATCTAAGATTAACTAGAAAAACCCCAATAACTTTTCAAATGGGTTGGCATGGTTAAAGTACACACATATGGGTCTACCGACGACATGTTTGCCGATCGGGGAAAATCTCGAAATATCGATTTTCTTAACCTTCGCATGAACAGTATCTACCCGGGTAGATATCACAATTTTCTTTTTTCAATAACTAAGTGAGTTTTCATCCAATTGTTATCCGGCGTCAGCTATGTGACTAATTTTTCGATTTATTTCAGAATATTTTCAAAACAAATTTTTACAGTTTCTTTTAACACTTACTTTTGTTTTTTTTTTTGCCTAAGCGAACAATATCTACCCGGGTAGATATGTTTTCCATGCGTTTTATTCGGAAATTTTCGCTAGTCATAAATATTAAAATGTGAAAAATAGGAAAGATATTGTATTTATAGATATAATTTTATTTTATACATACTCAAAAATAAAATAAATACATAGTTATATTGATTTGTTAATAAAAACTCGAGCTTATTTCATAAAACTCCATGTAATAGCATAATAATATCATAAAAATTAAAAATTATATATGTAAATTAATTCATATAACGATGTTCGCATTTTGTTTGTCTAAAACTATGCTCTACGCATATAGAGGTTTATTTTATTACATTTGACGCAGGCATTACGGGTTGCTCGTTTTTTCTTCTGCTGTTGATAGCACATATAGCATGCACCCTTCTGTCTTATACGCCACTAATGTCTTGATCATATTCGTCATCGGCAATAAACTTCTCGTCAGTCCTCCCAATGGGCTCGCCCAAAACACACTCCATTGCGCTTCTTATGGCAAATTTTCCAAGCACTCTTCGATTTTGTGATCTTGTTCTTATTAAAGGCATGCACAATTGTTCTCCTATACTTGTAGGAACTTACGCCGCCGGCTTTGTTTTACAGCGCGGTCTCCTAGTGGATTGTTTTTTGTGTGTATTATGTACGCTGCAAATGAAGCAGTATCTAACAAGTTGTAGAATAATGCTAGTGGCCACCGATTGGTCCTTCTTTTAGTAGTATACTGGCTTAACATTTTGTCCATAGAGTCCACTCCTCCTGTCGTCTGATTGTAATAAAGGATAATTTCTGGCTTCTCTATGGGCCCGATACAGTTGTGCCTCTATGTAGTGTAGATAACAAAATTACAGCCTTGTTTTTTTTAGGGACGTAGGAGCACAATCCCATTTTGGGGCCAAATCCAAACTTAGTGGATAAAATGTCTCTAGTCTTTGAGGCTTTGAATTCATTCGGTATGTAGCGTTTGTTTTTTTTCAATGTTCCGACAATTGACATTTTCCAATTTATTAATTCCTGGGCTAATGGTAAAGTGGTGAAAAAATTTTCCACAGTCACATTTCGGCCGGTATTTTTGTAAGGAGCAACGAGCTCTTTTACAATTCTCTCGTCTTGATTTAAATCTCTGGTATTACCGACTTTTCCGGTGTAAATCTGGCCATTTAGTGGATAAGAGTTGCTGAATCACATGCCCACCAAAGCTTAATCCCGTATTTCGCCGGCTTGGATGGCACGTACTGCAAAAATTTCGTGTGTCCTCTATAACGAAACAACTGCTCGTCTACAGTGATCGACTCTGATGGTCGGAAATAATGCTTTAGGTTGGAGTTTATCATTTCGAAGACATCTCTTATAGGTGCCGCTTTGTCATCGATCAGTCGAGCTTCACGAGTAATATATGAGTCAAATCGGATGAATCTTGTTATTTCTTTAAAACGTCGCACTGACATTGTAGCGCGATAAAGCGGAAAAGCATTATTTCTCCAAAGCTCATTGACTTGTTCGAAGTTCGATTTGTGGCATCCCATTATCAACAAAATCCCCAAATAAGCCGAAAATTCTTCCTGGTTTAGTGGCTTCCATATCAGTTGATTTCTATTGGGATTTTGGCTATTCCATTCGTTGTAATCCTTTTCGGCTTTTTTATTCGTATTTCTGCAAATTATGTCTTGTGTGGCACTGCACATTAAGCAGTAAAAAGTGTCCTTTTCCGTCATATTTTTAGTAATTGGATTTGGACCCACAAACGACGAATCACGAAAAATAGTATGTGCCCACTAACGTTGCAGTCCTGTCGGCGACTTCTTATACCACACGGTTCCATCTTTACTAGTAAAAAATTCATTATCTTCAGAAGGAGTTTCACTTTTGTCGTTTTCGAAGGTCTCGTCTTGCAAACATTCTTCGTCATCAGTTTCTGAATCAATATCTTCAATTTCCATAATTTCTTCTCCATTATTCTCTTCATCATCAGAATCAGCGGTTGCCTTCTGAGGCAAATAATCCTCATCGAAGTCGCAATCTGTATCCACTTCTTCTAATTCTCCGTCGTCATCGGAGCCAACTGCTCTTAGCATTTGCGCATAATAATTTTGCCTTTCCTCATACGATAATCTAAATCAAATATCAAATCATTTATGAATTTTTACACATTGTTTAAGTTTTTATTTATGCATTTTTTTCAACATTAGTTTTTAAACTTTTCTTCATTAAAACTAAAAATAAATACCTGGATACAGCAGCTTTTGAATGAAATTTAAAATCACTTTCGCTGTTTTCCATTTCTTCGCTATTTTTGCCCAAAAAATTACTTCTTAAAACACAACGGAAACATTCAAAGTTTATAAAAACAATAAAATTATATTTTATACATTTTCTGTTTTGTCCAACGTACGATGCACCTAAACCAGATGTTTTATGAGTAATTTTTCATTTCTCGATTCTCAATTTACTCTGTCGTTCAAAGTAGATGATAGGAAAATTGCCGTTAAGTTACACTCACGGACAAAAGTTTACGTACACCATCCATATTATTTTGTGTCTGGGAGATGTAATTATGGACGTACAAATATGTTTGTGTGTGTAATAAAATCCACACGTGAGGCACAAATCTCCACACAACATGTAATAAAACCCAATGAAACCTCCAAAAAACGGAAAACGGATTTTTTATCTAAAACAATTTACCTAAAAACAATTTATGTAAAACAGTTTATCTAAAAACATTTCATCTAACTACAATTGATCTATAAACAATTTACCTAAAAACAATTTAACTAAAAACAATTCGTCTATAGACAATTCATCTAAAACAATTTTACTAAAAACAATTTAACTAAAAGCAATTCGTCTAAACTCAATTCAACTAAAAACAATTCATCTAAAATCAATTTGTCTAAAAGCAATTCATCTAAACCCAATTTATCTAAAATCAATTCGTCTAAAAACAATTCGTCTATACACAATTCATCTAAAACAATTTAACTAAAAACAATTCATCTAAAAACAATTTGTCTAAAAACAATTCTTTAGATGAATTCGTCTCAATATATGTAAAATTATTTAAATAAAAATAATTACCGATTAAACTTGGCCATTCCAAAAAAAGTTTTTAAAAATGTGTCTTTTCTAAATTTTAGAAATATGTAGGTACCTACATAACCTACATAGCGCTTTCCAGTCGACTAAAAGCTGATTTCCATTCAATTTTTCCGTTCTTTTCCAAAAGATAAAAGATTTACAGTAAAAAATACGTTTTAGTATGATTTCCTTGTTTTAAAATCAGAAGGAATACTCAAAAAGTATTATTCAATACTATTTACTGCAACACTCAACTTTTTTTTGGTGATAAAGAACGGAAAAACCTGAAAAAGATGAACTGGTTTAACATTTTTCGTAAAAGTTGCTCAAAAGATATAAAACCCAAGTAACATTTTGAAAGAAAAAAATGAAATTTTGCGTATGCCCGTCTCTTTTTTTATATATGGGTAAAATGTATTTGCACTTTTCATCGTGATTCTATTCTTTTGAAAATGAACGAAAAGATTGAATGTAAAAGGGCCTATTTACATTCAATCTTTTCGTTCTTTTGCAAAAGAATAGAAACACGAAGAAAAGTGCAAATACATTTTACCCATATATAAAAATGGGACGGGCATATTCAAAAATTTTCATTTTTCCTTTCAAAATGTTACATTGATTTTATAAATGTTGAGCAACTTTAACGAAAGAAGACAAACCAGTTCATCTTTTTCAGGTTTTTCCGTTCTTTTTCACGAAAAAAAAGTTTAGTGTTGCAGTAAATAATATTGAATACTACTTTTTGAGTATTCCTTCTGATTTTAATACAAGGAAATCATACTAAAATGCATTTTTTATTGTAAACTTGTATCTTTTGGAAAAAAACGGAAAGATTGAATGTAAATCAGCTTTAACCGGTAGGTACCGCTAATAGTAAGGTTTCTGTCTTTGCTATGTAGAACTGGACATAACCTAGAATTATTTTTTGAATATTATCAGTCAAAAAATTATATTTTCTTTTTGATTTTATGTCGATACACACAAGACGTGTTTTTTATTGGAAAATATTTTAAAAGTTTAAGTGATTATTAAAAATTAAACTATGTATTTCTCTTTGATTAAATAATCTAAACGGTTGAAATTAATAAATAGCGGCGAAATTGAGCGGGACTACTTAAACTCATAAAAAAAATAGCAAAAGTTGTTATGACTAGATAATTTAGCAAAGCCAAAACTTGTCTACTCACAATTGTTTTTAAATAAATTGGGTTTAGATGAATTGTTTTTAGATGAAATTTTAGATAAATTGCTTCAGACGAAATGTTTTAGACTAATTGCTTATAGATAAATTGGGATTAGATGAATTGTTTTTGGTTAAATTGCTTTAGAAGAATTGTTTTTAGACAAATTGATTTTAGATGAATTGTTTTTAGTTGAATTGAGTTTAGACGAATTGTTTTTAGTTAAATTGTTTTTAGATAAATTGTTGTTAGACGAAATGTTTTTAGATAAACTGTTTTAGATAAATTGTTTTTAGGTAAATTGTTTTAGATAAACTGTTTTAGACGAATTGCTTTAGATGAATTGTTTTTAGATGAATTGTTTTTAGATAAATTGATTTTAGGCAAATTGTGTTTAGATAAATTGTTTTTAGTTAAATTGATTTTAGGTAAATTGCTTTAGTCAAATTGGTTTAGATAAATTGTTTTAGACCAAAAGTCCGCGAATCCCAAAAAACATATGATATGGAAGCATTCACATGATATATCAAAATATCTACCCGGGCAGTGGCGGATTTAACGGCGGGCGCACCGGGCACGCGCCCGGGGCCCCGACTTCTCGGGGACTCCGCAAAACTCCAACTTTCCAGTTTTTCTAATGGCTAAGTATCTAAAGTAATTTTCGTGTTTACATTGTGTGTAGAAGAAAAGAAAAATGGGTTAATAATTTAATATATGTACATAAATGTTTAAAGATGTATGTTCTTTAATACTGTTTTCAATATTAAAAGTATTTGACACATAATAACTTGGTAAAATGCCCAAACGAAAAAAAAGTTAAGACTTCCTTCTTAGCTAGTAATTTCATCAAATTTTCAATCTAGAAATTTTAAATACGTGTAATTTGTACTTATAATTATGGTACGCAATGTATTTTCTTCGGTGGAGAAAAAATAGTACGTGCGTTATTTGGATTAAAAGCGGCTTTGCTTTTTGACTCGCATTCTTTGCACTTGCTCGGCTACGCTGCGCTTCGCCCCGCATGCAAATATAAAGTGCTTTTCATACCGGCTGCGTTGACTTTGGACTTTAAAAATGTAAAGTCGTTTTGTAACTTTAAAGTTTTGTAATTTTGTTTTATTTGATTAACAGTGTCACTTTTTATAGAAATGTTTTCAAACTGTTATAAAATAAATTATTTTTAGTGATAATTATTAAAAATGAAACGTAAATTTTTTGAAGTCCGAAGTCAACGCAGCCATTTCATTTCAATACCAGTTTGTGCCTACTTGATTTCCAAAAAATTTTAAAATTCATTTGGAATTTAACCATCCAAAGACTTTCTCAAAATTCAATAATTTACTGTTTATAATAGAACTAGCTGTCCGGAGGCGCTTCGCTTCACTCGTTTCGCAAATATCCCACTCGTTACACAAAATGAGGAATTTTCTAACTGTGCCCTGATTCTCTAAAGATAATGAGTAAATGTGAAAACTTGTAAAAAGCAAAGCTTTCTTTTACGAGTTGCAATTTTTCAATATTATTTTAATGGTAATCCTCTCGAAAAATTTCAAACTCATAAAAATAAGTTTTGCCTTTTACAAGTTTTCACGTTTACACATCGCACATGACTTAGAAAAGTGACACAACTCAAAAATTGAGTTTTTGAGATAATTCGTCAGAAAGATGCGCAATGATCGATTTCATAACCTGACATAGTAGCGTTTTCATATTTATTTTACAAAGCCAGCGACGGCTTGATTTTCTGATCTCCTTTTTTTCACGCCCATGTGCAATATCCTATGATAGTAGGTAAAATCGAAATTAGCATTTTTTCTTTTGCTCTCCTGAAAAAGTTGAAGTGTCACTATTCTTTGTCACGAGCGACCTTATTTTTTAGAGAATCAACATCCAGGATGCTTAAAACGTGAACCTGTATTTTTATTTTCCTGCCTCTCTCTATTTTTTATAAGGGGCCTAATTTTTTCTTCTGCGCCCGGGGCCCCAACCGACCTTAATCCACCACTGTACCCGGGTAGATACTGTTCATTTAGGTAAAATAAAATTTTCATTCAAGTGAAGGTTAAGCATGAAATATATATTTCATTCGCATATTATTATAGAAAAACATTTTTTTTAATTCGCTCGAATGTATACTTTTTTAAACACATACATATACAAATTTGTTGTTGTTGTTTAATCTAGTTTTATGTTAAGAAAAACTTCATTCGCATGGGTAATTCAATAGTTTAGCAGCATATGGGACAACGACATTAACAATGACTACTTAGGTAATACAGTTGCAGAATTGATAGTAGACAACAACATCTATATACTAAATGATGGTTCTCCAACTAGAATGGACATGTTCAGATACACTAATTCAGCACTGGACATCACACTCTGCACATAGAATTTGATAAACACGCTTTCATGGAGGGCCACTACTGAAAATCTAGGGAGGGACCATTGTGCTATCCTGATAAATCACAACTTACCAATAAGAAAAGAAAAGCAGATCACAAACTGGGGAAAAATCAGTTCTGAATTCAAAGAAAACTGGAATATTAACTATCCAATAGACATTGAAAACTACTTGGAAATAATTATCAAGGAAAACACAAGCACCATCAAATTCAAAGCAAATCACAAACCCAAAACTTGGTAAAATGAAGAACTTCAAAGGTTGTGGACAGTTAAATTCAACAAGCAAAGGATCTATAACGCAAAGAAAATATTATACAGAGCGCTCGAGCTAAAGAATGCAAACCAGATTCTTAAAATCAAAATCAAAAGGGAGAAAAAGATTAGTTGGCTAAATTTTCTAAATAATATTAAACACAAAAGAAACAACACAGACATTTGGAATAGTATTAACATACTAAAATATATAAACAATCACACTATAAAATCTTAGACGACAACATTTTGGCTACAAACTTCCTGAATGTCAACTTTCCCTATTCAGTAGAAGTTAATTCAAAGTTAACATATAACGTAGATAATTGAACCAATAAAGATAGGAAGCAGCTTAGAGATTTTGGACATTGTCAATACAAAAAACACGGCCCCAGGGAATGATAAAATAAGCTATAAATGTATTTAATCAATAATCAAATGCAACCCAAGTGTATTGGAAGCAATTCTAAAACTATTTAAAAAAATCTGGTCGAACCAACATTACCCTGAAAAGGGAAAAACGATAGAGAAATTTCCAATTACAGACCAATATGTCTATTGCCAATCTTTTCTAAAATCTTTGATAAACTATTACTTAAAAGAATACATGAGCATTTAGATACACATAAAACCCTTAATAATAACTCATTCGATTTCAGAAAAACAAAAGCACCACAGATTCGATAATGTTAACAAAAATATACTGATCGACAAAATGAAAAAATTCTAATTCTCTAATGTAATGTCGAACTGGATACATCAATTTTTAACCAACAGATCTATAAAGATTAAAAACTAAAACACATCAAGCATACATCACATAAACAAAGGAATCACTCAGGGAAGCTGCTCGCGCCCAACATTATTTAACATATATAAAAACCACATATGTACATGAGCTCAACAACACATTTACAAAGATATTTCAGTTTGCGAATTATATCGGCTTAATAATAAGTGGAAACAATAATGAGGATCTGTCTAGAAATGCAAACAATGCTTTACTACTACTTACGCAACATCTTGAATCAACAAATCTAACAATAAACCCAGAAAAAACACATTTTTTGAGTCTCTTCACCAACACAAACAACACTAACTCCACTAATCTAAATATAAATAACCATACAATTATCGAGAATCAAGTCGTAGAAATATTGGGAATTACATTTAGAACTTAAACCTGTCAAAACATTACCAAAACTTAAAAACAGATACGTATAAAACCATCAATCTATTCAAATCCCTATCAATCCTTTTAAATCATCCTTTTAGTAACGTACAAAACATTAATCAAACCTAAATTAGATTTTGCCTACATTTTCACAGAGGAAGGTAACAAAGCGGCGCATAAAACCTGCCAAACTATAAAAAATACATGCCTAAGATACCGCATAGGTTTTATAAATCTACGCCATTACCGACAAAACTAGCCGAATCCATAGAAGTGACTACTAAATTTGATAACAAAACCAAAACTTTAAAATATATTACCAAGCAACTATATAGGAATTCCAAAATCGGTAATAGACATTAAAAATCAACGCTCACTGGCAAAACTGAACAGATACTTCACGAATTCCAACTTCCGGAAAAACATCAAAGCAACTCACCTAAGGTTATCTAGCCCATCGAACATCACAATTTCTCCATACATAAAAGGTATCATTGGAAAGTCACAATATAATACAATCGAACTTAGGAAAGCATCAATGGAAATGATGGAAAAATATTGCGATTCGGATATAATATTTACAGATGGCTCACTCAAAAATAATAATGCTGGAGTGGGAATTGTTTATAAAGATCGCAACCTTAACCTAAGTATCTATAAATAAGGTGACCAGACGTCATCTTTTGAAGATGACAGTCATCTTTTACGGATGATCGTCATCTTCAAAAATAATGCCATCTTTTTGTCATCTTTTACAAAAATCATCATCTTTGTCATATTTTACATCATATCCTATAAATTTGTTATTAAATTGTAGAATAATTGTCATTTGAAATATATTTCAATGGTTTTAAATCTGTGAACGTAAACGAACGCAACTCATTTATTGTTAAAAGAATGCATAGAGTTAAAAGGTATAGAGGAGAAATAAACAAACGTCAAGTGTAACTACGCACAACGGCACAACCACTTATTAACAAGAATAAAAACTATAAATGGTTTGTTTACAAAAAAGAAAGAGCATAAAACATAATAGATATATAATCCTCTCTCTGCAACTGCTTACACGAAGAAGACAAAATTTTCTATGGGAATGGGAATAAACATAGAAACAATTTTGTTTCATTCTCTTTTTATATGCCTATGAAAGAACGCAATTTGAATGTTTCTGTTGTTGAACGCATCCATTTTATTTGACGTTTCCTTTATTTAAAGTTAAAACTCAACATAAAAAGAATGTAATTAAAAAATGTATGTAAAAATTATATAAGTAAGCAAAATAATTATGTCGTTGTTTTTAAATCCAGTTTTTTTAAGTTTAAAACAATTTATTTATTGAATTATTATATTTATTTTTATACTCAATGGAACCGAAGCCAAAACAAAGGAAAGTTTCTTTAAATGACAGCCATAGACGTGAATTTCCAAATATTGTGTCATCTGGTGATTCAAATAATAACTCACGGGTACGATGCACTATTTGTGGTCAATCTTTTTCCATTGCAAACAAAGGTAGAGCTGATATTGTGCAGCATAACAACTCAACAAACCACAAAGCGCATGAAAATTCTAGAGCATCAAGCTCAAGAATCACAATTTTTATGAGGAATATTGACACATTTGGATCTACTGAAAGAAATTTGGCAAAGGCTGAAATGATATTTGCTTATCATAATGTTATGCATAACATTTCATTCCGTAGTATGGACTGTACTAGCCGGTTAATACAGTCTTTGTATGATAAGAAATTTTCCTGTGCGCGAACAAAAACGAGCGCATTAGTAACTAACGTAATTTCCCCCTATTTTTCATCTCAACTAAAACAAGATTTAACCAAAGTAAGTTTTGTTGCTATCTTATCTGATGCATCAAACCATAAATCAACGAAACTTTACCCGATAATGGTTCAATATTTTAATAAAATATCGGGAGTCAATGTTAAATTACTCAATTTATCAACTGTTCCCGGTGAAACTTCGGAGATATTGTCTTCTCATATTCTAGCCGAATTGAGGAGAAATAATTTGGAGTCAAAAACAATTGCAATATCTGCTGACAACACAAATTTGAATTTTGGTGGTTTAGCTCGCAAAGGAACTGGTAATGTCTTTTTCAAATTGAAAACATCTTTGGAGCGAGATCTGATAGGAATTGGATGTAATGCCCATATAGTATCTAACGCTATAAATACAGCTTCGGGAATTTTAAACGTGGATATTGAAACTATTTTACCAAAAATATTTTTATACTTTAGAAATTACACAGTAAGAACTGAAGCATTGAAATCATTTTGTGAAGATGCCGAGGTAGAATACAATAAACTTCTTGGATATTCTACTACTCGTTGGTTGGCACTTTCTAGTGCTACAGAGCGGATATTGCAATTGTACGAGCCATTGCGATCGTATTTTTTAAGCCAAAATGCAATTCCAAAATTAATGAAAACGTTTTTTGAAAATGAAGGAAGTCCAATCTATTTAAAATTCATTCATAACCAATCAGAACTATTCAAAAGAACTGTGTTGAAACTAGAGAAAAATTGTTTAAGTGCTACAGAAGCTTGGCACATTTTAAATGAATTGAAGGAAGAATTGAATGATAGACTGGAAAAGCTCTACATACCATTAATTTTACGAAGTGATATAAATAAATTGGAACATTCTGAACCTGATTTTCGAGCAAAATTTATGTGTGACGTAAAAAATTTTTATGAAACGTCTTTCAACTATTTAAGCGAATGGACAAAATCCTTAGAAGATATGAAGTTGCTATATTGGACGATGCTAATAAAACGGATTGATTGGGAAGCTGTTGTATTGTGCTTGGATTATTTTTCTGGTAAAATTGGTGATAAAATTGACGATGGAAAATTGATGAATGAAATTAGAAAAATAAATATTTATTGTGACGATCAGAAGCTGTCATTGTGGAATGAAAACAAACTCGAGCATGACCAACGATGGGTCGAAATATTTAAATATTTTGATACAGAATGCATCACTTATTCCGAAATTTTAAAGCTTGTCGAATTTTCTTTTGCTGTACCAGGAACAAACGCATCCGTGGAAAGAGTATTTTCAATTATTAATGATATATGGTCATCTGAAAAAACTCAAATTTCAATTAAATGTATTGAAGCTCAAGTCAGCATTAAAATAAATGGTAAAAAGTCGTGCTCGGAATTTTTAAAAGAGATTGAATCTAATGAAACTCTTTTGAAAGAAGCCCATAAGTCATCCAAATATGAATAAAAATAAAGTACAATTTTTGTGAAATGAATTATATTTAATAATTTTATTATAAAATTTTATATGCGTTTTAAAATTTTTATTTTATATGGGAAATGGTAGGGAGGGAGGGGGGGGGGGGTGGTTCATATGTTTTTGAAAAATGTCATCTTTTGATTTGAAAATAATCTGGTCACCTTACTATAAAACTCAAAAACGCTTCAAACATTAAAAGAGTAGAAATCAGCGCAATAAAAATTAGCGCAAGCAGGAAAAACAGTATATTGATTTTCACAGATTCACAGAGTGCTTGCACATCGCTGATCTCAGCATTGAAAAGAAAAATCGACAAACATTTTGAAAACCAAATTATTGACTTGGTGGGTAATAATCCTAGCAAACACATCAAAATACAGTGGATATCAGGACACATGGGGATTCAAGGTAACACTGTACCGGACCACCTAGCAAAATTCGAACACACAAGGCTTTCTCACACACTATTGCATTTTAAAAAAAAAAACAAAAAAAAAAGTTAGACTAACAAAAACACCAGCATAAGCAACATATTCCGCTATAGACTTGACCAGCAGCAATCGTTATTGCAGCAACCCTCCACTGGGACAAATCAATTACCGCTAAGCCACTCTTATAACTGTTAACCAAAATACACATCACACATGTATACAACAAACCTCCCGTTCAAAACACATTCCTCACTGAATCAATTCGAAAACTTTAAACAACATTATTTCAATCCGACACCAAATTATAATAAACCAGCGTTATGTGGATCTTATTATAAATGTGAATAAAGAAACCACACAACGTATACTCACCCGCCTTCGGAACTCGATCCACAATTTGTTCAAAAACCATTGGAAATGTTTTTTTTTTTCTCTTTTTAGATCCGGTGCTTTTTAAAAAATGCTAACAAAAGTGTAGCAAAATGAATTTCAGAGGTTCAAGGAAAAACTAAAAAAAAACAACGAGCGAGTTCACCCTCAACTCGCAAAAGATTTATGTGAAAACTTTTATGTATAAATATCTATTGAATTATTTCAAGCCATTTCGATGAGACCGAGAAACCCCTGCATAAAGACGGCTGATGTTCGCTCAGTGTATAAGCTAAGTTGCATTTTTGGTTCAAAAAGTCAATAAGTTATTCGATTTTGAATTTGGAGGACGAACCTTACTGACATTAATTGAGCATGAGCAAAGTACAGTTCTGTTAAGTTAATCACCTAAACCTGTCATCTACGCTTTAAAATATATCAATACTCATACACGGCAATCTTGTTCAAGAGTCCATAATAGTAAATGGTCACGGCAAACCCGCTGAACAAAGCAAATATGCATCGTTTTGTCATGGATCCATTTAAAATAAATTAACTAAAGCGGTTCTATTAGGGCGAACTGTTGACCGTAAATTCATAGCAATTATAAAGGCGGTAGGGCAAAACACTAATAACAAAGCGTACCGATTAAACAATTTTAAAATTATTATTTTATTATGCACAATGTAGGTATATATGCAGTTTTCACAGCTCGCTATTTCCATTTAATTTTTTCGAGTCACTTAAGGCATTGCCCCGCATGCAAAACGGAAAACCGGCATTTAAAACCGTTAAACTCAATTTTTGGCTAAGTTGCTTCACTTTGCAATATGAAAATTATTAACAAAGAGTTCTAATCTATAAATTCCACCTTATTCTAAGAAAATTTTATGAAAATTAATTTAATTTTATTCAAAATCCCCAATTTTATGTTTTGCCGGCCGTCAAGCAAAAATCCGTAAAATTGGAGTTTTTGAATGAAATTAAATCAATTTTAATAAAAAATTTTAGAATAACGAATTATTTGATTTGACGGTTTGAAATGCCGGTTTGCCGTTTGTGCATTACACTACACAAGCATAATTTGTCGTCCTTTTGCTTGTAATTTTCATTTTCAAAAACACTTGCTGCTGCGGCCATATATAGAAAATATTTTTACAACCAAATTATTAAAGTAGGCGGATTTTTTTAATTTTTTTTTGTATTCGGCTCACGATGTTTGTAAAATGCCGGATGATGTTGTATATTGCATATGTATGCGTAGATTTTGCGTTGATTTTACGTTTTATTTATTTATTGTTCTTGTCGATATATACACATACATGGAATATTTTTTGTTCGGCTTTTTTGTTTCCGTAACCCGAGTTCTATACAATTTTTTACTTACTCCTGCCGCTAAAGATGTTTTCACATCAAAAACCTCCAGGTTACGTCCACCACTCCTTAAAATGAAGAATCGAGATCAAATCCAGGACAACCACAAATGTACGCCCTCCTCTTAACCTTTGTAATTTTTAAAACACACGTCTACACTTGTCTTTGGTCCGTACACGAAGTCATCCAGCATCTTGGATGTTGGTTCTGTTATATGATGCAAAAACACTAACTCCCTCAAAAGTCCTCTATATATCACTTGAAATTAACAATACAATTATTATAATTTTTAAATATTTTTTTAAGGAAGATTTAAAAAAAAAAAATGGAGGTGTGGCCAACACACGACTTTCTTTTACGAACAGCGAATTTTGAAAAACTTTTATAATTCAAATTTCCCGCAAACTTAATTAAGATTGTTTTTATTATTTCATGTTTTCTGTAAATTGTATATTTTTGAAATATTTGCAAAATAAATTTTCTGTTTTACGGAATCTGGGAGCTGGGAACTGGGACCCCAAAATTTATGTAAAAAGTTTAAACATGAAGTTGCAGTTTGATTGCTTAAACCATTTGGACTACAAATTGACAGTCATATGTATATACCAACAGACACCACTTCAAAACTCAATTTTTTGAACTCATTAGTACACACATAAAATAAATAAAAGGTGATATTTATGAATTTAAATTTTTTCTTTTAATTTTTTGGAATTTGTATTAGTGATTTTTTGTAAATCTTATACTTTTTAAAATATGTTCAAAACACATTTTCGGGCCGAGAGTGGCCACTTCCGGTTGACCGATTTGGCAATTTAACATACATGTAGGCTAAATATTTTTATAACATACAGTATGTCACTGAAGTTTGCAAATTAATTATAATTAGCATAATTGGGCTAATACACACAATAATTAAAATGACCAATGCAAGAACTGCTGTAACTCCTTGTAAAAAAGTGTGGGGGGGGGGGGCAGGAGTTGCGAAATATTTTTGCAATTATAAAACGATATATATACTTAAGTATTACAAACCCTAATAAGTCGTTAAAAAAGTTAAGAAACATGAAAAAATGATCCACATTCAATTATGTAATATTTGCATTAAAAACCGGAAGTATGTCACTGTAGTGTGCAAATTAATTATAATTAGCATAATTAGGCTATATATACACATATATTTATGTGTTGGCAAAACAATATTTAATTTTTTTTTTATAAAATTTTTAAATTTTTTTTAAATTTTTTTTTTTAATTTTTAATTTTAATTTTTTTAATTTTTAATTTGTTTATTTTTATTTTTTTTTGATTTTTGGAAACATTTTGTATTAGTAATTTTTTGTAAACCTTATACTTTTTAAGATATTTGCAAAACAAATTTTCTGGCCCAAGGGAGTGGCCACTTGCGGTGGACCGATTTGAAGTAAAATTCACTGGGACCTCCCAATTTATCCAAAAAGCTTAAATCTGAAGTTTCAGTTCGATTGGTTAAGCCATCTGGGCTGTAGAGTGGACACAGACTGACAGACAGACGGACTGACAGACAGACATCATTTCGAAACTCACTTTTTCGGACTCAGGGGACCTCAAAACAGATAAATCTTCAATAATCTCAAGGTCGAAAATTTTCATGATTACTATACTTTATTTTACTTACGTAAAAGAAAGTAATAACTCAACCGTTTGAATCGAAAGTCACGGCCAACCCTATTATGTCGTTTGATTTTCAATGAATATCCAGGGGTGACATGTTCTACCATCACTTTCGATTCGTTTTCGATTGTGTTTTGTCTCTTGTAACAAGAACAAAATTGTACACTATTTTCTTCTTTCATTACAATTTTTCTAATGCGAACTCAGCCTTCTGTATACTTTTAGTTTACTTCACATCGAAAAATATCGCAATCAAAATTTTTTGTGATAAAGAGTGATGAATGAAAGTAGAAATAGAATGTTGTTTTATTTGAGCAAGCTGAGAAAGCTTTAGAAATAGCATAATTGAAAAAGCGAAATAGAGTGCAATTTTGTTCTTGTTACAAGAGACAAAACACTATCGAAAACGAATCGAAAGTGATGGTAGAACATGTCACCCCAGATGGATCACTGATTCACTGCCTGCTGTGTTATTATTTATAACCTAGAAGCTTCTATTGCGATAACACACCGTTTATGTGTGATCCACGTTATTGCATCAAGTTATTGAAGAAACAATATCATTCCTCGTTAGACAGGTTTCTTCTGGATGTTTGTATAATCCGCATCACTTGCATAATTTGTGATGTATCTCATCGTTGTAACTTGAAATTCTCGGATAATTTCCGTGTAGACTTGGACTTGAATTTACTCGATGACTTCATCCGGGACTAAGATTTTTATATGTGATTTGTATTTGACTTCACACGATTGTGCTTTAATTGTTTGTAAAAGTAAAATCGTTACCAGAGGTACAATTTTAATTGATCCAATTAATTAATTTTTTCACTGTTTGCACTTAAATTTTCAAGAAAAATTGATTTTTATTCATTTTTAGTTGTATGTTACTCATACCATCAGCTGATTACTGCTGGACGTCCTTCACTCGAACTCGACCTCACCGTCGTTGACCATAATTTTGTATTCTTAATCGACCTTCAAACACATTTTTTTTCGCTCGATTTTTTACTTTGGCATATCTAAATACCACATAATTTATTTACTTTTAACACAATTTAATCTGTATTTTGTATAGTATGTCTTTTAGTAATTTTTCTTCGCCGCCAGTTTATCATATCTTTAGATATTTATTTAAATACCATTGACTTGATATTGAAATGGCTTTATTCTATCATTCACTAACAGTTACTAAACCGACTCGAATTCCCCTTCCCTCGTTATATACCCTTACCATTATAAACAATACATAGACTTATTTAATATTATAACTTGTCACCTTATTTATTGTAATCGGCCAGCTAACAATCGTTCTGCGATATAGCAGATTTTTTCCGGTTGTATTCAAATTTCGTTTAAATATCACTTCCGGTTTCAGCTTGATCATGTTAACATTTTTTTTCAAGGTTAAAATAAACGAATACGGACAGTTTCAACTATTATAACTTCAAATATTATACATAACTTTAATTTAAACACTGATCGTCGAAGTAGATTATTCGATTTATGATTGATCAATTTTATTCACAACACGTAAACTACACATAAATACCTACAACGCTGCTAGCAAAACCAAAATCCAAATACAAATCAAAAGTAAAAATAAATATATGTACGTAAACTACTATTTACAATACGAAATACAAAAACAACATAAGTATTTATAGTGAACAATCTTTTTATGTTATACCAACCACATTCTTTCGACATATCAAAACCGATTACATGTACAATGTATAGATAAACGCGAATAGGGATTTCTGGATTAAGTCGAATAAGTGTTGTACACCGATTGCTATAATCTTATCGATAAGAAATCTCTAAAGTTGCCTATTTACGATGAGTACAATTTCATTTTGATATTCACACCAAATTATCGTAACACACACTACACTATGATTAGTTGATAATCGCATTCACTGTTATCGCAATTAATTTACTACACCCCTGTTAAGATAAACCCTTGATTATGCAAGACTACAACCGTACTATGATTTGGAATGATTTATCGTAATGTTAAAACGCCTTAATGGGTTATTTACTGTTTTCACTTTTAAGTAATTTATTTATTTATTAACATTTTTAGTTTCGACCTCAGTCTAATTTCGTTCGCACGGTGCAAAAATGGCTAAAGAATCAAGCAAATTTGATTTTGACGATCTCTTCGACGAGATCGGAAGTTTCGGGCGATTTCAAATCAATAATAATATTTTAATATACATTGCAATCGTTGTGTCGGCACCATTCACAATGTCTTTCGTATTTACCGCGGCAGATTTAAATTATCGATGTAAAGTGGATCAGTGTGATATAAGTGGCGCTTATCATACAGAATGGTTTAATCATTCCACAACATATAATACTAAAGGAGATTTAGTGAAGTGTGAAATGTATAAATTTGTTGGGAATACTACAGATAGTAATTACACGTGTAGTAGTGATAATTTTGATAAAACGGTGAAAGTGTCTTGTAACGAGTTTATTTATGAAACGAATGAAGTGACAATTGTGCGAGAGAAGTGGAATTTACATTGTAGTGAAAATAAATGGAAGCTAACATTGCTCGGAACAATCAATTCGGTGGGGCAGTGTATCGCGCTAGCCTTAGTCGGGCTAATTTCGGATAAGTTTGGAAGAAAATTTGCGCTTATTTTTGGATTTATGGCATCGGGTGTACTTGGACTAATCCGATCGTTTGCTAATTCTTACATGTTTTTCTTTATTTTTGAATTATTGGATCCAGCTATAGGTTCAGGGATTTTTAGCGCTTGCTATATTTTAGGTAATGAAAGCTAAAGAAATATTTTCCTAATGAACTGTTAAATCACTAATTATTTATATTTCAGCTATGGAGCTAATCGGGATTAAATATCGTGCCCTGACCAGTGTTATGACATTTACCGCATACGCAGTTGGTGAAATTCTGCTAGGTAGCTTAGCAATGATAACACTCGACTGGAGACTGTTAATTCGTACTCTTTATGCCCCAGCCTTTTTATTCCTGTCGTATCACTGGCTGTTGCCCGAAAGCGTAAGATGGTTGCATTCATCACATCAATATGATAAAATCGAGTTAATTATAAAGAGAGCAGCTGGAATGAATAAAAAGAAGTTGACAAGTGCGACTCTAGAAAAAATTGAGAATTGGAAGAATGCAGAAACGGACAAAGAAAACGAGACTATTTTTATACAAAACCAGGTTGTACAAAAATTAGATATCAAACAACTATTAAATTATCCGACAATATTATTGCGCGTAATGTCAATCTCATTTGTGTGGATAACCCATACGCTCGTCTACTATGGATTAAGTTTAAATTCGATTGCACTTGGTGGAAATAAATTTACAAATTTCATTGCAGTTTGTGCAATTGAGTTGCCCGCTTATGCAGTCAGTTATATTCTGGCGAATAAATTAGGTCGCAAAAAGTCATTAGCGGGCGCTTTATTTTTGAGTGGCTTCGCCAGTATATGCAACGGTCTACTGGAGACGAATGAAACGTGGACTTTAATATTGTTTTTAGTTGGTAAATTTGCTATTACAATCTCATTTCAAGTAATGTACCTTATTGCGGCCGAACTATTTCCGACTCAATTGCGGCATACACTTTTGGCATGGTGTTCAACGTTCGGCCGATTCGGTGCTATGTTGGCACCACAAACACCATTACTAGAATCTATATCAAAATCCTTACCATCACTAATATTTGGAGCGACTGCAATTATTTCGGGTGTGCTGGCACTACAATATCCCGAGACATTAAATAGAAAACTACCCGATACATTAGAGGAGGCGGTAAATATTGGTAAAAAGTCAAAAGTACGTAACAATTGTGATTCAAAATAAAATTAAAATTCGTTGTAAATTTTATAAAATTCGTGTTTTTGTTTTCTTGTTATTCGGCTCAGACTGAAACCAGAGAGTTTTATTGAAGAATTTCTGCAAAAAAATATTTACCTTCATGGTAAATTTAATTTTTATAAACGTGTCGGCAAACAACAACATCACATTCCACGTAATATAATAACGTTTATATTTTGGATTTTTTTTATTCTCAAAAATGTAAATGAACATGTAACCACCAACGTGTAAACGATAAATATATATAGTATGTACAATACAATCTCTCGTTGCTAAAGAATTTTATGCTCATGTACATTACATACAGCATATAAGGATTTTAAAATATTAACAGTAACATTTAAAATAATCTAACAGTAGCTTTATAAAGGATAGTATACTACAAGCATATATAAAGTTGGAAAAACATTTTTTTCATATTTGTATGTATGCACGAGTATGTGGTTTTTCATGTTAGACATATTTGTGTTTTTCCTTTTTGGTATGTCGAATATTTAAAAACTGAAAAATTTTATTTATGAAAGCTGGAAAATTAATGATTCTCATTGCTCAACAATCACAAACAAAATGAAAAAAAAAGTTGTACATCTCTACTGTATTTAATACTTGATGTATTTAGTACATACGTGTTGTAGTGTTATATACCTTATAACCTCAAAATGAGTTTTCTAGTGTTAGCAATAAATAATTTGTGTATTATCAAAACTGGGGTTATGGTCAAAATAAGTGTTGAAATGGGTTACAAAATTGTTTGCCAATTGAATATTGTGCAAACCCTGATCTAGATGGATAAACGCCCGGTTCAGTGAAAGCGGCAGATTGCAGATAACAATTGCTAGGCCCCATAATATTTAGTACTATGGCGAATTTTTGTTTTATTTGACTGAAACACCAATTTAGTTTTATCGCTTTTAGCAAATTGTTATTACGGACAATTGTAAGCTAACTTATTATACTCGTACATACATAATAAACATTATAATTTAAAATGAATTATTATTACTAGATAATAATTTATTACGAGAATGTTTCGCGTCACTGGACTAATAAATCTGATGATTTCGGTTGTTACACGTATTTGTGTACTTATTATTATTATTGTTGTAGGGCCACGTGGGCGTTTAGCCACCTCGCACTGCGACCTAAATGATCTTTTGTGCTTCCAAGCCCTGCTCAATTATCCAACCAGTCAATATTCAGGCTCTTAATGAACTTGATAATACTGCCGGCCGGTACGTGATAAATACTATCTGGGCTCATTGCTCTACTTCCTAGATGTTTATTATAGAATTTATGTCTGCTAGAAAGACGGTAGCATTGGGACCGAAGGTCTTTGAGAGGGCAGTCTCACTCCCGAATATTCCTACCCTATGCTCCGTCTACAGTTTTGATTTAACTCTTACGAGTTTCTGGGAATGGAAACACATGCTTATATTTGACACATAACCAATTTATATTGACTTAACGGTTTATTAAGTTTTATTAAGGTTATATTATTAACAAAAAATAACGGTATCACTTATTATTGCCACCAGTACATGTACATACATATTTATCTAATAAATTATATTATGTTACACTTAAGTTTACCTTACATTCAAATAAAAATGTTTAAAAATAAAAATTAGTATTTATGTAGGTATAGAATAATAAACAGAAAAAGCGCACGCACGTGTTATCGTTTATAGATTAGTGGAATGCAGCTATCAATATATTTACTGATAATATTGATAAAATAAACAAATATAAACTATAAAAATATAAACAAGGCTTGACTATATAAGTTGGGCATAAATTCAAATATGCAAAATTGTGACTATAGGGAAACCGGACTCTGTTAAAATGTAATCAACCAAAAATTATATGGAGAATTCGACTGATATTCCTTCCCTCGCGTAAATTTGAAGAGATATTTGATAGTTTCAATTTACTCGTAAATTGTTCTGTGTTATAGCATAGAATAATAAATAACCAGAACCGACATTACGTGGACCATCAAATTTTTGCTCTTACCTTATATTTTACATGTTAATTTTGAATTTTCAGCCACTGAACGATAATTTAACACCGAAAATCTTACCTTCGGTAAACCAAGGTCAACAAAATGAATCCACTTTTCTCCATATAAAAACATGTATGTGAAGTTGGCCCAAAAAGTAACCCAAAAAAATGCTATGGCAACACTTAATCTGTATTTTCATGATATTTTAGTGTCAGCCCAAAAAACTATATCTATCATGACGCTATTTGCAAAGTCAGCCCAAAAAAAGTACTATCACGATAGTTGAAACTATCGTGATAAATATATGTATGTATGTATATTGAACTGTAAGCCCAAAAATAATTCTGACCCAAACCAAAGAAATTAATTTAAAATAATTCCAAAACTATAACTTAAAATTGAAAAATTTGCAGAAAAATGTTTAATTTTATATAATGCAATTATTTAATAATATATTTAATTATGCATTACCAAAATCGAATAAATACAATTTTTTAATTTAAAATCTCAAGTACCTACCACATAGTTTTGTGGGTTGGCCATCACTCTAAATATGAAAGCGAACTAGCTGCTATTAGCGAGATGGTCACCATTCTAAGTATGATTTTCAATTAGGTCTCATCCATATCTTTATCATTGCAAGGTCTCAGCCGGATGTGATGGGGACCTCATAGCCATAATGGCACATACAACCACTTCAAATATTGATTTATTATTTCATACAATAAATCTCATGTAACTTATGATTTTGGGGGTTGGTCATCATTCTAAGTATGATTTTCAATTAGGTCTGATCTATATATTTATCGTTACAAGGTCTCAGCCGGATGTGATGGGGACCTCATAGACATAATGGCCCATACAACCACTTGAAATATTTATTTAATTTTTCATACAATAAATCTCATGTAACTTAAGATTTTGGGGGTTGGTCATCATTCTAAGTATGATTTTCAATTAGGTCTGATCTATATCTTTATCATTGCAATGTATCAGCCGGATGTGATGAAGACCACATAACTATAACAATGATACAACTATTTCAAATATTTATTCATTTATTTTTCATACAAAAAATATCTTAGAATGATGACCAACCCCTATCATTTTGAGTTACATGAGATTTTTTGTATGAAAAAATGAATAAATATTTGAAGTGGTTGTATGGCCGTTATGGCTATGAGGTCCCCATCACATCCAACTGAGTCATTGCAAGGATATAGATAGAAATCAGATCTAATTGAAAATCATACTTAGAATGATGACCAACCCCTAACATTTTGAGTTACATGAGATTTTTTGTATGAAAAAATGAATAAATATTTGAAGTGGTTGTATGGCCGTTATGGCTATGAGGTCCCCATCACATCCAACTGAGTCATTGCAAGGATATAGATAGAGATCAGATCTAATTGAAAATCATACTTAGAACGATGACCAACCCCTAACATTTTGAGTTACATGAGATTTTTTGTATGAAAAAATGAATAAATATTTGAAGTGGTTGTATGGCCGTTATGGCTATGAGGTCCCCATCACATCCAGCTGAGTCATTGCAAGGATATAGATAGAGATCAGATCTAATTGAAAATCATACTTAGAACGATGACCAACCCCTAACATTTTGAGTTACATGAGATTTTTTGTATGAAAAAATGAATAAATATTTGAAGTGGTTGTATGGCCGTTATGGCTATGAGGTCACCATCACATCCAACTGAGTCATTGCAAGGATATAGATAGAAATCAGATCTAATTGAAAATCATACTTAGAATGATGACCAACCCCTAACATTTTGAGTTACATGAGATTTTTTGTATGAAAAAATGAATAAATATTTGAAGTGGTTGTATGGCCGTTATGGCTATGAGGTCCCCATCACATCCAACTGAGTCATTGCAAGGATATAGATAGAGATCAGATCTAATTGAAAATCATAGTTAGAACGATGACCAACCCCTAACATTTTGAGTTACATGAGATTTTTTGAATGAAAAAATGAAAAAAATATTTGAAGTGGTTGTATGGCCGTTATGGCTATGAGGTCCCCATCACATCCAGCTGAGTCATTGCAAGGATATAGATAGAAATCAGATCTAATTGAAAATCATACTTAGAACGATGACCAACCCCTAACATTTTGAGTTACATGAGATTTTTTGTATGAAAAAATGAATAAATATTTGAAGTGGTTGTATGGCCGTTATGGCTATGAGGTCCCCATCACATCCAACTGAGTCATTGCAGGGATATAGATAGAGATCAGATCTAATTGAAAATCATACTTAGAACGATGACCAACCCCTAACATTTTGAGTTACATGAGATTTTTTGAATGAAAAAATGAAAAAAATATTTGAAGTGGTTGTATGGCCGTTATAGCTATGAGGTCCCCATCACATCCAGCTGAGTCATTGCAAGGATATAGATAGAGATCAGATCTAATTGAAAACCATACTTAGAATGATGACCAAGCCCTAACATTTTGAGTTACATGAGATTTTTTGAATGAAAAAATGAAAAAAATATTTGAAGTGGTTGTATGGCCGTTATGGCTATGAGGTCCCCATCACATCCAGCTGAGTCATTGCAAAGATATAGATAGAAATCAGATCTAATTGAAAATCATACTTAGAATGATGACCAACCCCTAACATTTTGAGTTACATGAGATTTTTTGTATGAAAAAATGAATAAATATTTGAAGTGGTTGTATGGCCGTTATGGCTATGAGGTCCCCATCACATCCAACTGAGTCATTGCAAGGATATAGATAGAGATCAGATCTAATTGAAAATCATACTTAGAACGATGACCAACCCCTAACATTTTGAGTTACATGAGATTTTTTGTATGAAAAAATGAATAAATATTTGAAGTGGTTGTATGACCGTTATGGCTATGAGGTCCCCATCACATCCAACTGAGTCATTGCAAGGATATAGATAGAGATCAGATCTAATTGAAAACCACATTTAGAATTATTATATTTATGTTTGTTCCCAAATCTTAAGATTCAAAATTTTAATTTAGAAAAATCTGTAATATTTATTTGATTTTGGTAATAAATGCATAATTAATTAAATTATTTAAATAATTGCTCGTACAGAATTAAACGTGTTAATATTTCTTTAATTTTAATCAAACTACAGTGTTGAAATTAATTTAAACTCTATTTTTATTTTGACAGCTTTGTTTTTAGGCTGATATTAAAGAATATAACTATTTAATAGTTTTTTTAGCTGTCAGAACTTTTTTTTGTTTTCTTTGGTACAAAACATTTTTTGGATAACATTTGAAATACAATTATTACGGAAATTTATAAAATTCGATATATATTATAGCAGCTTAGCTTTCTCGTGTAATTTTGTATTGTGAATATTATTGGAAAGCAAAAAAGAAAATGAAAATTTTTATATAACATATTTCTATCGCGACAGTAAATTTTGTAACTTACTGATTGCTACATAAATATTAAAGTATCCTTTATATATAAGGTATAGCCAGCGTTAAAAATTTTATTTTTTGGGATACAAATTTGGGCCAACTTCACAAAGGTTATAAAAACCGGGTTATGTCGCTTCTGGGTATTCTGTGGTTATAGTCTAGTCATTGACGGTAAAAATAGGTTATTACCTCCGAATTCTTACGGACAATACCGATTAACGTGAAATTTGGACAATACGTAGGGAATGGATCAAGGAAGAAAAGTTATATGGGGCCGATGTGTGCGTTTACCCTGGGGTGGATACCACCCCTTCTGGGGGCGTGGAAATTAGTATGCTCAAAATAATAACAGAAATCGGTAGAGGGATGAATTCTAAGCAAAAAATGGTACATGAAGTTTTTTCAATAAATCAACATTTTTCGAGTTGTTCGCGATTGAAAATGTTAATTTTTTATCTAAAAAATGCATGTTTGAGAGTAATCCGAAAATTTCACCGAAAAACGGGATTTGTTTTTTAACGATAACCTCCTTAATTTTTAGGATTTCTAATCGCTTCAAAAATCATTTTGTAGGGAATTTCAAGGGCTATATAAGACCTGTAAAGTTGAACTTCCTTGATCCCTTCGTTTTTGATATTTTGAGTTTAAATGGCTCGGGGAAGGTGGTCCTAGCTCTCAAATGGGAACTTAAACCGGTGATATCTCAATTCATTTTTATCCCAGAGGACTAAAAAATATAAGACAATTTTCTGCAAGAAAACCTTAATTTTTGTGCTTTTGCGTTTTGTACGTATGTTTTTTCGTTTTTTAGTTATTTTGAAAAAAGTAATTTTTTTCAAAAATTTTAAAAATCATTTCAAAATTGAATCAAACTATTTTACAAATCTAAAAGTTCTTAACCGGTCAAACTTATAGAACCTATTTTTAGTACCGAAATAAAGTACATTGTGATTGGATTACGTTTAATTTCAATTTTTACGGTTAAACCATTTGTTTCATGGCTGATTTTTTCTCCGAAAAAACGAGATAACCATTTTATTTTTATCATAACTCCATAAGTTTTATGCTAATGACTTATACTAAAGCTCATTTTGAAGGTCTTTTTAAGTACTTTAAAAAAAACCTAACAAGTTGTCCTCCAAAAATTCATCGTTTTTTCGTTATTTAACGTTTAAAGGAACGAATTTGGTTTTCGGCGAAAAAACAGTCACCTTAACAAGCCACAACTCAGTTCGTATTGCATCTTCAGAAATAAAAATTAACCAATCGATTTGTTATTTTATAAGCTTTATTTTGGATTTTAATGATTTTTTGATTTTTTGATAAAACGTAACGTTTTCGAGTTATTCGTGAAAAATCGCTCTAAAACATCCATTTGTTTGATGAAAAATCCACAATTTCAATCCCGAATAACTCGAAAACTATTAATTTATTGAAAAAATTTCATGTAATATTTTTTGCTTAGAATTCACTCCTACATATCGATTTCTGTGGTTATTATAAGTGCGCTAATTTATACCCCCAAGAAGGGGTGGCATTCACCCCCAGGGTAAAAGCACACATGGGCACTAACCGCACTATAGAACTTTTGTGTGACCATAAGAATTCTGAGCGAAAAACCGTCAATGACTGGACTATACAGGGTGTCCGGGTTTGGGATGCTGATCCGTCAAGGGGTGATTCCTTGGTTCATTCTGAGGATAAAATCGTATGGGGAGGGGGGGGGGGGCGGGGTGGTCCATTTTTGATATCCTTTGAGATCCAGGGTGTTTAAAAAATTTGGTTCAGAAAAAAGTACACCCAAATATTAAACTGTAACTTCCAAAATATTTATCGGAAATCAACCAACTTAGTCTTATTTGACTGGTAATTGTATAGGCTACTAATTTTATTAAAGTTGTTGTCTTGCATCTGCATCCGTTTGAGAGCTATGATGCTTTAAAGTAAAAAAAAAAAATTGTTTTTATAAAATTTAAGTTTTCTCAAAGAAAACCGTTATAATTGTTGAAGTTATACTTTTTCCCAACAAAAAATGAAGATATTAGTACATTATGATTTTCATTTGTAAGACAAGAACAAAAATATAAACCAACAAAAATTTTGTTGGTTTTTTTTACCAATTGTTACTATAAACTACTTTACCATTTGTTACTATAAAAATAAATTTGACTATAAAATATACTTGGCCCGAGTATATTTTTGATATTTGAAAGCAACAAACACAATAAAAATGGCGATTTGTAAAATTTTTATAGCGCTTTATTATATTTTATTAAAATTTTAATAATAAAATGAAATTTACTTCGAAATTTTTTCAGTTTACCCGAAAAAGCCCTAATTTTGATAAATAAACTAGTATCAGCGCCGTATTTATTAAAAATTATCTTGTCGATTTTATACCGCCGAAAAATTATGGCACGACCGCCATTGTTGTTTTATACTTTTCTCTTTTTATCGCATGTACATTTTTTTGTGTTGCATGTAGCTCTAAGTGGCAACAAAAAAATTGTTGGAAAAAAATGTTGGTATGTCTAAATCGGACTTTCGGCGCATTATTAAAACCTGATGAGAGTGAATTTTTACGATGCAACAAAATTCAACAGGATGAAGTTGTTCGCTAAGCAATTCACAAATAATGTATCGATCAACATGTCGTTGAAATTTCAATCATTAAAATGTTATAAATTGTCAATAAGATGTCACAGAAATGTCAATGTCATAGAAACGGAAATATCTTGCTATATTTAAAAGCTCACTAGATATAATTATTTTTAAATGTTGACGATATTATTTGCCACCAGCAAAGTATTTTAGGTAACTTTAGAAATTTAAATTCCATATTACACGGTAATCTATTAATTTTATCTTGAAGACACCTAGGGAACAATTGCTAGAATTTGCAAAGTGTATTAACTGTAGAAAAATATTTCTTCGGATAGTTCGACATTATCTCGGTAAATAGATAAACAAATTTATATTTCTCGTTTTTGTCAAAATGACCCCCCCGGCAATACTTAATCGACTTCAAATTTTGTGAACAAGTAGATGATGAATTATCAAATTTATCATCAACATAACAAAAAAATCGTCGGTCCCGTTTTTGAGAAAATAAGTTTGGCCTTTTTCTCTTCCACTGCAACCCCCTCTATTCTATACTCGAATGGATCTAAAAGTTAACACAAACTGCTTATTACTAAAATCTATCTTTGAACAAAATTTCGACCAAAACTATGAATATTTGTGCGACTGGAAGAGCGGAAGTATGGAAGCATAGAAGGACGGACACGACATTTTTCTGATCGGTGTTTCGGGATCCTGGTAACCTAATTCTTTGAGAAATGTGAAAATCAGGAACAAAATTTTTTTCGCGATAACATTACTTACCCAATATAACTTCGTTATTGTGGGAAAAGTAATAATAAAATAAAAGTGCAATAAAACCAAAATAAATAAAAATTGGTGGGTGGAACAATAAAATAAAATATATATGTAATTTGGAAAATTAGGGAGCGTCTCAAAATCTCGGTTTTAAAAAATTTCGGTTTTGTTCTCGGTTTTTATTTATTTTTATTTTAAAATTAAAAAGTTCCAAAATCTACAAAAGTGCAAAAACATAAGCCATCAACTGAATCTGTATCGGATCGACAACATTTTTCCTATGCAAGAAGAACAACATTTTGCCTATGCAAGAAAAAAAAGGTTCATCTATGTTGAACGTACTTAATGGAGGTTTACCTTATCGAACAGTATTTGTGCCTAATGTTTTTTATATGATTATTATACGATTACAACAAACATCGAAGTGTCAGATGGCTTAGCAACTAGTGCTGTTGGGAAATTAGTTCATATTGAACGATTTTCGGGACTCTCCAAAGATTGGCCAAAAAATAAAGAAAAAAGTTGCTCGACATGTAGCTGCTAATCAAATTAGTAACACTGCTTTCCGACAGGAATGAGATCAGCAACTATTTCACTTAATAAAAACCAAACGATAAATGTTAAGCGATCGCATCTACCTTTAGTTAGTGCTTGTGCAACTACGATTCATAAATCTCGGGGAAGCATATAACCTGAAATCGTTTATGAATATGACAATGACAAAACTTTCTATCATGTTCGAAGAGTGTCCACAGCTGTCTTCAAGATCAATTTCGTAAATTTTCGCTTAACCGCTTACAGGCTATCAGCAGAGATATGTTAGATTTTATTCGTCACAGAAAAGAATTGATAGTATATATAGTTTTAATTGGCAAAGTCTTCGTGCTCACTCCATTGATCTCACTGATTTCATTATCCAACGTCTTGGTTACCCAATTAAGAGTCAATCAGTATCCCTAATTTCAATTGTATAATTCAGTATAAGCGATCAAACGTTCGAGCGGGAGGCGTGGCCATAAATATCAAAATGCAAAAGACACTACCAACAGCATTACTCCAAATATCGATATGACTGTGAGACAGTCTGAATTTACAAGATCGGCAGTGTCATCAGTTGGTGAGTTTTGTGTTGCGGATTGCAAAATAGAAGACGACAACAAATTGTTTTAATAGTAATTTACATAACTCCAGATCAAATAATGGACGATATTATTTATTTTTTGAAACGATTAGTATGGCCATACACAACAGCCGCGGAGGAGAATTTCTTGGCAGAGGAGAAGATAAGCTACCAATGGTTCTAAGTGGAGACTTTAACGTCAATTTTTCCCGAGAAGATGCTGGTATTGACTTTTTCCAAAAACATGTGAATTTTACTATAAATAATGCTCCTACGATTTCAGCAACACGACATGGCCCCAGCATTGATGCTGTATTTACGCGATACCTTGACGCCGTCCGAACAAAACCCTTCACATTTTATTTTAGTTACCATAAGCCGAGGTAGTTTAGGAATTAAATGTATTTGTTTCTATTTTTTAAATAATTATTTGATCAATATTAATATAAAAAATATTTTATAGAAATATTTATTAGATGTTTATGTATATCAATTTTTTAATTATTAAATGATAATTATTCTAGTTTTAGATAATAAAATAAAATTTATGTAATCATCTGTATGAGAAAATAAATATTAATTTTTGAAATTTAAATTATTTGATTGAATTTTAGACTTTACCAACCGTATATATAATTATACTCTAAACTTTTAATTATCGTCAGAGAATATAGTGACTATTGAGACTATTGAGACTATTGAGACTATTGTATTGACCTTAACTCTACAATCCCTCAATACAAAGTTTGGGTCGAGGAGTTATAAAAGGTGCTCAAAATGTCCTCCTTGTGATTGAATATTCATTAATAATTTGTGATTATTGAATGGGAATTCTTCTCTTTTCTGTTGTGCTGCTGTGTGTATTCGTTGTATAAGTTCTTCTTTTGTTTCAAGTTCTTTCAAATATACAAGCGCCTTCATCGTTCCCCATACATACAAATCCAATACCATAAGATCGGGGGATCTTGCAGGCCAATGAATTGGACCATTTCTTCCAATTCAATTATTTGGATAATTTTCGTTAAAAAAATTCTTAACATTATTATTGGAGTGACAAGGTGAACCATCATATTGGTATGTATGCAAGAATCTACTTAAAATGGGAACATCATCAAAAAGGAGTGGCAAATCATTTTGTAAAAATTGTAAATAACGTTCACTATTTAATCTCGGTGGTAATATGAATGGTCCAATTAACTTATCGCCAATTACACCAGCCCATACGTTTACACTGAATCGGTGCTGAAATGATGTTTGTTTTTTCGAATGAGGATTTTCAGCAGCCCACGTGTATAGATTGTGAAAGTTTGTTATGCCATCTCTTGTGAATTGAAATTCATCCGTCCATAGGATACGTTTCACAAAACTTGCATTGTCCAAATTCCTTTCCATCATCAAATTACAAAACTCCAATCTTTTAGTGTAGTCTGTCCAAATGCCTTGTGCAATACTTGATAAATTCGATAGCGAGAGGTTGTAACATTGGTGATATTCCTGTTAGGCTAGGGATTTCTCGCCTTTCTAATATCAGTATTTTTCTTTGTCTTGGATGATGTGTCTGATACATGGAACGTGATTTGTACGCATTGGCGCTTTATTTTGGATTCCCTAAATGTGGCTTTGCGGGCCAATTTATGATTGTTGGTATAATTGTCTCCGGTAATATGATAGATAGTGGTGTTAATTTGTTTGTTTGGATTGTTGTTTTCTATATTTCTTTCCCCTTATACAACAACAAAAATTGAAAATAATCGTATGCAAAATGCAATCAGTCATTCGATTGTGTATTGTTGACGGTGAAAGATTAAAAAAGTATAAAACAACAGTGTACCAGTGAAGTGTTTTTTTTGTTGACCAAACAATACAAAAGTAATACATAGTCGCCATATTTGTGGCTGTGACATTAAATTAAATTAAAATATAATTAGTACGGTCAAATTAAAATTAGTGGAATTTAAAATATCAACATACGGTTTTATGTATGTTCCAACAAATCTGTAAATATATATAGGTGCCATAAAAAATATTGTCGCGGAAATAGAAGAACAAGAAAGGTATTCTATTTATTTATTTGTTTACTTGTAGTTGTGCAGCGTGGCGCCTATATATTGTTGTATGTTGTGTTATATGAAAATTTTGTTTTTTGTTATTTTTAAAGAGCCCCATTTCAAGTGACATCGTTAAAAGTGCGCGCGAAAACCAGCCGCACAACGAGTATTTTCGCGACGTTAATTTAATTTTTTTGTCCAAATTTGATTTGGTAAATAATCAAAGCAACACACAACAATACACAAGATTGTTCGGGAAAGGTCACAAAATTTGATGTAACCGCTATACATACCATCACCATCGAATCATAAATACCAGATAAGTTTTATTACGTGGTTCGACCACTACTATATTATATTATTTATTTATTTATATTATAATTTATATTGTTTTGTTATAAAATCAAATCATACATTTTTGAATAATTCGCATTGATAAAAATGCAATTCAGGTTTAGTTAAAATACGGACCGCGGATCCCAAACAAATTTAGAAAAGCTTAACTATAAGTAATTATTAATAGATATTTTTTTTATATATTCTTATACATTTACACATTTATACAATACATATTCATACAAATTTACCTATATTTATGATTGTAATTCATTGTTGCTATTTTTTTTTTATATTGATTATATGAATAATTATGTTACAATTATACCAAAAATCATATGTTTGTTTATTTAATTATTTTATTCCGCTTGTACTATGATTACGTCATCCAAGTGATTGTCGCGATTTGTTTTTTGATTTTCTTTACACAGTGTCTTGTTTAAGTTCTTAGTTTAATAGAATATCACCATGTGTGAATAGTTTTAGTGATAGTATACGTTAGTGGAATTAAAATGGGACATACTAAATATAAGTGCTTTGTATTGCCATTGCGGAGGGTGGTCCGTCATCTGACCACCATGGAATATGGCTGTGATTTAATTTAGTTGTTTTTATTTTTTATTTTACAATTTAATTACTTAAGTAAAAATGTGATCTCATCTGTGATATGGTATAAAATATCGCCTAGTTTAACGAGGTACGTTCCATGTTTGTTTGTCTCTCCTGAGGTCGTTAATGTGTGTACACTCCATAGCAGCACATCCAGTTCCTTGTAACTGGTGACAAGAACTACGCCCACCTTCTTCACCTAGCCGACAAACGTGCTGCACGTCACCAATGTGAGAGTTACAGGGAAATTCTGTTAATGGGGCGAAAATCAACCATCTGAGTTGTTGCATATTGATCGCACCTTAGTTGGAACTAAGTCGCTCCGTTACAAGGTGTTCAATTGTAAAGCGAGCCTCCCTATGCTAATAGAAGGATTTGCTGTTACATTACGAATTATATCTTCGTCGACATCCAAATGGTTTGGTGAGACTGAATGGGGCTCCGCCCGGGTATTCGATGTTGTTACGATATTTGTCAGTCTCCTATGAATATTTATAATACTCTTGCGTCAGGAATGCGACATGTTGGAAATCTGCGTTGATATTACATCGCAAAATCCGTAAACAAAATGGATATCAATGTACTCCTCACCTGAGAACTGTGCCATGATAATATTAATTTTATTAAATTAATTAAAATTTTGATTCACAACACTGATACAACACTAGATAATATCTCGAAACTAATGACTGAATCTGAAAATATTTAGTTTTTGTTACAAATAGGGCTTCCAAAATTACCGTTTTTGCCATTACCGGTATAACCGAAATTATTTTCTCACGTTATCGGTATTACCGGTAATACCGGTATTACAGAAAAAAAGGAATTGTTACTGTATTTTTATTGGGAAATTGTTTGGAAGACTCTTCTTTAAGTTCTTTGAAAAGTAAACGTTCCCAACGTTTCCATCAGACTGATCTGTATATAGTATCGTTTATTTTCGAGAAAGAATTTGCAATACTGTTAATTGCATTCTATGAGCTAGGAATAGCTGATGAATAATCGGCAAATAGGAACCAAATGTTCGTATAACCAATGCGCAATCTGTTGTAATACCGACAAAGTCTTCACTGCATAATGTTAAAAGTCATTAGTTTAGTTTGAAAGGCCTCCAAGCATTTTTCGGCTGGCATCTTTCCATAAGCTCTAGCAAGGCCAAGGTTCCAAGATTTCGTGTTTCCATGACCGTTAATATTGCGGCACACTGCACATGCTTTTACAAATATTGAAGAAAAAATGAATTTTGTAAGTTTTCTATTTTAAATTATGGAAAATTAATTTTTATAGTTACATTTTTTTAGGTTCATATTGAATTTTATTTAATGTGAAAAATTTTCTGCTGGAAAATATTTTTTTTTTTAATTTCGGTAATTGACGATTGGAAAACTGCATAATGCGATACCTATCGGAAATAATATAAACCCTAGGCTCTGCATTTCTCTCCATATAAAACATATGGAGAGTGAAACTATCGGAATTAAATTAAACCCTAAGCTCTGCATGCCAAATCATGACAGTCCAATCGTCAATACCGTTAGAACTTTAGTTTAATACCGATAATACAGAAATGAGATTTCACTGCCATTACCAGTGTTACCGGTAATACCGTTACCGGTATTGGAAGCCCTAGTTACAAATGAGTTGATAATCATCGCCTACTGTTTTACAGATCAAAATAAAATTGGTACAATACATATTACCACTATAAAGTCTCTTAATTATATTGAGAATAAACGGAATACGAAGAAAACAATGGCACGTGGGTACAAATAATGTATTGGGGGAGTGTAGGGGAGAAGATAACGAATTAAAATTAAGTAAAAAAAAAAAATTATAACAGGTTTTTTGAGAAAAACTCAATTTTATAAAAAAAAAAAATATTATTTTTTTACTTTAAAGCACCATAGCTCTCAAACGGATGCAAATGCAAGATAACCACTTAAATCTTAATAATAGCGTATACAATTACCATTCAAATAAGACTAAGTTGGTTGCTCTCCGATGAATATATTGGAAGTTACAGTTTAATATTTAGGTGTACTTTTTTTCTGAACCAAATTTTTTAAACAGCCTTTATTTCAAAGGATATCAAAAATGGACTCCTCCTCCCTATACGATTTTTTCTCAGAATGAACCAAGGAATCACCCCTTGACGGATCAGCATCCCAAACCCGGACACCCTGTATATGTGTCTGAAAAGTTTCCACGCGAGTTATCTCGAAAACCAAGCGTTTCTGAAAAAGTTGTATGATTTTGAATTGGAAGGAGGATAATAATATTTATTTTATATTTTGGGGTTATCTTAAAGGTTGCAATCAGCTTTGGAAAATACCCCTGAAGTTAAAAACAAAAGCAAGGGAAACAACTACCCTTTGGAACTAGGGAACTCCTAGCAGAAAAAAGAAAGCGAGAAGAGTATGGCAACAAATAAGGGTCCCCCAAGATTAGTTTTATCTTTCTATTTGAACAATCTCACTCAACAATTAAGAAGAGAGATCAAAGAATTGAAAAATTAATCAATCAGCAACTATTTAAGAAAATTAACTAATGACAGCAGTATTGATTATTCTCTTTGGAAAGCAACCAAAAGAATTAAAAGACCAATAACGCAGAATCCTCCAATAAGAGTAGCAGGTGATAAATGGGCTAGGAATAATGAAGACAAGAACATGTCTGACTTGAGAAAAAAATCTGTTCAACAATATTTCTAGACGTTGTCCAAGCGTTTGATAGAGTGTGGCATGAAGGACTTAACCATAAATTAAGAAATCTTCTACCAATCCAATTTGCTAATATACTGGAATCTTACTTGAAAGATAGATTCTTCAGGATTAAGTTAAATGCCACTTTCTCTGAATTGAAAGAAATCGGGATCACTACATTTGCCTGAAAAAAAAATCCGGAAAATTTAAAATCCCGAATAGTTGAAAAGTAAAAATCCCGAAAAAAAAAATCTAGAAATTACCGGAAAAGCAATCCGGGAAAAAATCCAGAAAAAATATTTTGTTTAAAATCAATTAAAAAAAATCAATTATATTGGCATTTTTAGACTTATGTCCTCACTTGAAACATTTGTGGTACATCTATCAGTAGAAGCGATACGAGCGATGCAATTCCTTTGATCTGTGTCTGCAAGGTTGACGAAGCATTTACGAAGCATTAAATCCATAAGTCGCTCTAATACATCCGTCGATACCATACTAACCCAACGAATTAAGCTAACCACAAAATAACTTGAAACATTTGTGATAGAACTATCAGTAGAAGCGATATGAGCGATACGATTCCTTTGATCTGTGTCTGAAAGGTTGACGAAGCAATTTCCATTATCATAAATATTAAGAACTTTACGTAAAACCACAGAATATATATAAACAGAACAATATCTTCTATAGCACTTTAGTCCTAAGTTGGTGAACAAATATTTTCGTTATTGTTTTTTTCGACTGATTTTGATTTAGAAAAGATAGAAAAATCATTTTATATGCAATCAATGAAACAAAAAAAAATTACAAAAATGTTTGTACCCACCTCTTTGTTTTGATAAATAAAACTCAGTACAATTTTAAAACGAAAGAGAAATCTTTACACTTTATAATGTGCTTAAAAGAGATAGACATTCGTGAATAATTTTTGATTTTGGTCTAGTTAGCTTTGCGAAACTTTAGAATCAAATCAACAAATAAACAAAGGACCGCAATACAAATAAATTAGAAATGCTACACAAACTCATACACAACCTTATGGGAGTTGCAAATTTTCTTTTTGTTATTTATTTGATTTGATTTTATAGTTTTGCAAAGCTAACTAGACCATAATCAAAAATTATTCACGAAAGTCTATCTCTTTTAAGCACATTATAAAGTGTAAAGATTTCTCTTTCGTTTTAAAATTGTACTGAGTTTTATTTATCAAAACAAAGAGGTGGGTACAAACATTTTTGTAATTTTTTTTTGTTTCATTGATTGCATATAAAATGATTTTTCTATCTTTTCTAAATCAAAATCAGTCGAAAAAAACAATAACGAAAATATTTGTTCACCAGCTTAGGACTAAAGCGCTATAGAAGATATTGTTCTGTTTATATATATTCTGTGGTAAAACCTCAAATTTGATAGACATTTTATTAATTTTAATTATAATTTGGTCCGCACTTTGATAATTATGTTTCTGGATTTTAGTTTTCTGGATTTTTATTTTTCTGAATTTTTTTGTTTCTGAATTTTTTTTTTCTGGATTTTTTTTTCGGGATTTTCAGTTTCGGTATTATTTTTTTCTAGATAAGGTAGCCAACCCAAAGAAATCAACGAAGGAGTTCCACAGGGCAGTGTATTAGAGCCGGTTTAACCCTACTGTACACTTATGATCTTCCTGCATTAGAAAACAATAAGTGGCGACTTTTGCAGATGACATGGCGATCTTAGCTGTTGGCACAAGCAACAAAGAGTTAACACAAAAATTACAATAAGCAATAACTAAAATTTATGTGTGAAGAGTTCCAGAAAAAAAAACAAAGAAGAATTAGGTATAGAACTACACAAAGTAATATAACAAGGAATACGGATGGTCAACGGATTGGCAATAGTGAGTAATTCTGAATTGGGAATTACACTTTCTTTAGACGGCGTTGGTCCGACGGTGAAGTATCATCGAATGCAGCCGGGAGTATCCAAACCTTAAGTAAATTTTGACAAATATTTTTAATTTTCTGGTTTATTTTAGTTACCGTAGTTAATTTAGCGAAAGAAAAAAAAATTCAATTATAACACATTGTCTTAGATATTTGATCTTAATTTGTCGATTTTCTGTAGTATTTCTGCAACATTTTTTTTTGCATATTATGTAAACAGGTACATTTTCTTGAATTTGTTTAATTTTTCTTGTACAAGAGTTTTTGTATGAAAAGTTTTAGTACCTACCAGCTGTTTTTTTTAATTCTCGGGTATTAGTGTGAGATAATTTACTTCATTGAATTCTTTTATGAAGTTACCGAAACCATGAATTATTAAATTTAGAGCGCAAGAGAGTGCTGATGTGATAATAGGTAATACCAAGTCCAGGTAAAAAAAAGGAAATGGAAGAAAAGTTATACATATAAGTAATTGAGTATCTATTTAACAAAATAGAACGTATCTGTTATATTTTATGTGAAGGGATGAGGAAGAAAAACAAAAATTATGGAATGTGTGTGTGCAATACAATCATGCGGGAAGCATTATTAATTTTGTGTTTCATATTTCATTATGAATTTAGTCAAAGCCAACACAAATATATGTAAGCAGCGCTACTCGTTTATGACAGATTACTTTAAAAAAATGGGGGTGTGGCTGTGTCGTAAATACAGCCGTGTATTTGACGTGAATACGTGTACGTTACGAGTACTATTTTCTTTGAGCGTATTGTATGTATATGCCATAATCATTTTTCAACACTAAGAAGTCCTTCAGATTTCTATGTTTTATTTGTGATGGCAACATGTGATACGGTTTGGCATACAGGATACATTGAGATTTCTTGTAAACGTTAAATCAATACATGTATTACCTAGCGT
This sequence comes from Tipula helvola, assembly GCA_963556165.1. Taxonomy (NCBI): domain Eukaryota; kingdom Metazoa; phylum Arthropoda; class Insecta; order Diptera; family Tipulidae; genus Tipula; species Tipula helvola. Next base: position 174,018,258 of record OY744481.1, on the reverse strand, counting down.
TGTTGCAGAAGTTTCGATGTAAGATAAATTAAACTCGCTGAGCATGAAGTCGGTCAACGAGCGGTTTTGCGAGACATTAACATTAAAGTCTCAGACCATCATGATTGATGTAGTGAGATCCGGTTCGTATTCTGGTATAATCTTAATGACGTTTTTGGAATACTTTAACAGCGATTGTAACATACAAAGCTTAATTTCTACTAACTTAATTGCTATTATCCAAAAATCATTTTAAAATCACATTTCCATAGTACGTGTTGTTTTTCATCAAAATCAGAAAAGTATTGACTAAGTTCCTTCCTAATTGGCCATATTCGAGAACTTTATCCAAAAATTATTTTAGAATCCCATTTCCATCGTACATGCTGAATTTCATCAACATCGGATAAGAAATGGCCAAGTTCCGTCCTAATTGACCAAATACCAGAACTTTATCTAAAAATCATTTTAGAATCCCATTTCAATCGTACATGCTGAATTTCATCAAAATCGGATAAGAAATGGCAAAGTTCCACCCTAGTTGGCCATATTCCAGAACTTTATCCGAAAATCATTTTAGAATCCCATTTCCATAGTACGTGCTGTTTTTCATCAAAATCAGAAAAGTATTGACTAAGTTCCTTCCTAATTGGCCATATTCGAGAACTTTATCGAAAAATCATTTTAGAATCCCATTGCCATCGTACATGCTGAATTTCATCAACATCGGATAAGAAATGGCCAAGTTCCGTCCTAATTGGCCAAATACCAGAACTTTATCTAAAAATCATTTTAGAACCCCATTTCCATCGTACATGCTGAATTTCATCAAAATCGGATAAGAAATGGCCAAGTTCCAGAACTTCACCCAAAAATCATTTTAGAATCCCATTTCCATTGTACATGCTGAATTTCATCAAAATCGGATAAGAAATGGCTAAGTTCCTTCCTAGTTGGCCATTTTTCAGAACTTCATCCAAAAATAATTTTAGAATCCTATTTCCATCACGCATACCAAATTTCATTAAAATCGGTTAAGAAATAGCCAAGTTCCATAATAATTGGTCATATTGCAGAACATTTTTTTAAATTTTCTGTCGTTTCTTATGGACGAGTATTACAAAAAATGGCGGTGCTTCCCCCGCCTCCGCAAGCGATGCGTCACAGTCCTCACTCAACGTAACAAAATCTTTGATCCTTTATCTATCGAGTGGTGTAATTAAATTTTGGATGTAGATTATAGATATTTGGCTGCAGCATAAAATCGTATACCCATTATTTTGTTATCATCAGTTTTTTGAATTACCCCCCCCCCCATATATATGCAAATAAAGACGTATTCACGTCAAAAATTAATCGACGCGATATATCCCCTGCTGGGGATAACTTTCGACAAAAGAACCCCCTTTTTGCCGACCAGCAGCAATACCCCCGCAAACGCCTGGACGTTGAATGTGAAGGGTCGTTATAAAGCTTAGCTTTTCCACCCCAATAAATATACGTAAGTATATTTTAAATATAAATTAAATATAAATAACAATATAAACCTTTTACTCTCAAACCGCTAAATCACAGTCTCACAATTAATGGCTATTTTGCAAGAAAAAAAATTAAAAAATAACTTTTAAATATTAAATTTAATATATATACACTATAAATCTTAGATGTTCTAACGAGTAATAATATTACATTAAACTAATTTTACTTCATTTTTAAAAATAAGGGATATAGAAACATTAAAAATTCATTTATTTTCATAGAATTCGTATGAAAAAACGCGATTTCGATGAACAATAAAACGTGAATTAAAAGTTAAAACCAGTTAAATATTTTTTTGTGAAATCGATAACAAACATCTCAATGTCTTACTCATTTAGAACACAGATTCTCAAATTTCTCTATTTTCCAGAAATAATCAAAAGAAAATAAGGGAAATTAAATTAAAAAACATTCTTGTACAACAATAACAATATGTATTAAAAGAGAAAATTTAATTTAATAAAGTCATCATAAATCCACATCTACAACCAATGGTAAGCAAAAAACAATACTTCCCCGCTCACCAATCAAAATAAAATAAATCGGAAAGAGCAAAGCAGAAAAAAAACTAAACAATAGATCATGTTTAAATGTCAAATTTTCTACAACCGCAACAGCTACCATCTTTCGGAAAACTCCTAAAACACAAGAAACTTTCACGTAATGCCACTAGCTGTCACTAAATATTTTCTGTCAAAAATTTTATGACATTTTCATGTGTGCATTTTGTAAATATAATCAAAAATATTTTCGTGTTATAAAAGTGATAATTAAATTGATTCTGGCTGTCCCTCTTTGAAAAATGTTAATAATATTTTTTTGATTGTGTAGTGACATCTAGTGGCAAACGCTCTGTACTTTTTCTCTGATCGTGCTGCCTCTTTCGGAATACATGATCATGGATACAATCAGTGTTTTCTTTTATTCATTCTGGATATTCTGGACATTCCGAAAGTGACTTAAATCGTTCTTTTATTCATTCCATTCCTTCTATTCCTTTAACTATTTACTTCAACTATTATATCCTATCATCCTATCATATATACTATTATATCCTATCCTATTATATCCTATAACTTAGAATTAATAATTCCAGGGCCATTGCTGAACCAAGTTGCAGTAGCGACGATTTTGATTTTATCGATACAATAGAGGTGACACCCACTATTTCCACTCCTTCTGCTCTTCAAAGAAAAAGGAAAGCCGCGGAAGACGAGAAGAACAGGCGTCATAACGAAAAAATTAAGAGAACGGACAAATTTTTAGATTTGTTTCAACAATTTATTGATAAAATCTAATTTCCTACAAATCATTAATTTAAGTTAATCATTTTTTGTTAAGTTTGAATTGTTTTTTATTTTATTTTTTTTACAAATGAATTCACAAATATAATAAATTTTATATTGAAATTGAGTGTTAGTTTTTTTTATGTATTAAGTAATCTCAAAATATGGTTGCGTTTTAAATTTGCGTCGGTGCCGCCTTGTGCGGATGTCGGATCGGCACTTCCATCGTCGTTCGAAATAATTATTTCGTCTTCTGAAAATTGTCGCCGTTTTGCATACAAATATTGTGCAAAATACAAGCTGCCATATTAATAAGTGGGATATAATCTGGCCGCCTTGTGGTTAATCCGTTTAGTCGTCGGAATCAACCTTTAAGGAGGCCAAAGGCACGTTCGATTGTTATTCTGGCAGAAGAATGAGCCTTATTGTATATGATTTGTGCTGCCGATAATCTGCCTGTGTCTTTAAATGGCGTCATTAAATAGGGCTTTAGGCCATATCCCAAGTCGCCTACCATATGTTGATCTGGTGGAATTATTAAGGAACCTATACAAAAAATATTACAGTTAAATCAATATTAACACTAGGTTTACGGAAATTTCTTATATACCTATCTCTACGGTACGCGTTAATTTGACGCGTGTTAAAAAAAATCAACATTTGGTAAAATAAGTAATTCATTGTTAAAGGAACATTGTCATACAGGTGTATTAATATCAAAACCATCATAATAATAAAAAGACAACTCGCAAGCTGATTGGTCAGTTCGGATAAAAAAATTAAAAAAAAATTTGGTTCACGATTTAGTAAGAAATAAATATTACATATTGTTAGGCAAGTGGCAAGTCCCATGTTCTGAAACGTTCTCAGCCATCTTTTACCAACGGTATTTAGAGAAATTAGTACTGTCGGTTAAAAATTAATTTTTTTTAGCCCCTACTAAAAAAACCGACCTACGCGGAAATGACAGAAATAAAATAGAAATTAAGAACAAAGAAAGAGTAAATTGTATTATACGCGTACCAATACAAACTTTCCGTTTCATAAACGGAATAGCGCAGCAAGTATCTAAAGGGTGTTTTTTATAGAGTTACACAAGTTTAAATCATAATAAAATAAAGAAATATATTTTTAATATCAATGAAACGGGCTTTATTGGATAGAAAATTTTATGACATTAATGTTTAAATATGATTTCGGCCATGTGGTCGCCACGGCTGGCGCGTACAAAGTGCAATCTGGAACACCAATTTTCATAAACTTCTCGCAGCATTTGCGGTCGTATTTCGTCAATAACTCTTCGAATGTTGATTTCCAGGTGTTCAATTGTCTCTGGTTTATCGACGTAGCCAAGTGACTTTACATAACCCCAAAGAAAATAATCCAATGGGGTAAAATCACACGATCTTGGTGGCCAATTAATTGGACCATTAAGCGAAATTATTCTTTCATCAAAAGTTTCTTTGAGTAAATCAATTGTAGCGCGCGCTGTGTGGCATGTGGCACCATCCTGTTGGAACCACATGTCAGCAAGATTAATGCCAGCTAATCGAGGTACGAAAAATTTCTAATCATGTCCCTATACCGCTCACCATTGACAGTAACATTCTGACCATCATCGTTTTTGAAGACATATGGACCAATGATCCCGCCAGCCCATAAAACGCACCAAACAGTATTCTGTGGATGTAATGGTGTTTCGACAAAAGCTTGTGGATTATCCTCACTCCAAATCCAACAATTCTGCTTATTTACGTACCCATTCAACCAAAAATGGGCTTCATCGGAGAACAAAATTTTGAATGGAAATTCAACATCAATATCAATTTGTGCTTCAGCCCATTTGGTGTTAATAAAATCTTGCTTGTATAATTACTCACGATCGGAAATTTTTTTGAATAAATTAAAAAGCCGGAAAGACACGAGTCGTGGATCGGTCCTGCTTCACCCGCGTAGCAATCCGTGAAACAAGCAAGCTCATTGCACACGGCTTGAAGTAGCACCGAATGAAATTTCTTACGGTTTATATAAGAATTCGGATAGTATTTTGGTGCTGGGATGCCTATATGTAATCTATCGATCATACAACCAATAATTCCTAGAAAATAATTTTAACTTGTTATTATCATATTACATCCGTTTTGTGAAATATTTTTACCTGGGAATTTCGTTTTCTCAAGAAAATAGTTGGCCGTTTCTCGTGATCTTTCCTGCGTTGACCAAGTAATTATTTTTTTTCTTGATTAACTTTTAAAATTTATCCGCAAATGTCAAATATTGCTTTCCAGCAAGCATTGATGAAAACGCCGAATCTATCTGATACTGATCTATAATAAAATATGTATACGTGTATAAAATAAGTATTAATTATTTACAGGAACACGAATAAATTAATATTTACCTAAAACATTCGGTGTTAACGAAATAGCAGATTGTTGTCAAAAGCTGCTTCTCTAAACTTATTCTAGGATGGCCGGACGATGCGTTAACATATTTGCTTTCAATGAGCAGTATATTTTGATATAAACGCTCAAACGTTCCTGGCAAAATACGAAAATGAGCCTTGAACTGGGAGTCATTCAAAAGGCAAACCGTGTTTTCTGAAATTGGGGTTACATTTGTTGTAATTTTCATCCTCGGAGTCACTAGACTCGCTATCAAAAAAGCAACCCCAGCTTGGTTTGGCAATAAAGCCAAAGCTAATAATTTTATTTTGATCCATTTCTTACAGACCAGCTTATTTTTTACACTCACACTTTTAATTGAATTTATTTTTTTATATTTTAAATAGAGCCACAAATTCACTAACGTACTCACATAAAATTATAAACAACAAAAATGAGCTGTCAAAATATTCCATTCCTTCCATTCCATGTTGTTCTTTTATTACATTTCGTTTGGAATATTCTGATGTCGCGTGATCATTATTCCATTCCTTCTATTCCGTCTCTAGAATGAATAAAAGAAAACACTGAATGAGTGCGAAGAAAACAAAAAAATCAAAACAATCTAGCATGCTTTGCAAATTCAAAATAACCATAGAAAGATATTCGAACTCAAATTGGAATGGAGGCAATGGAAGAGATTATTATTGTTTTGTTTATAAATTTCTAGTTATGTTTATGACGTATATTACAAAAACAACAATATTGTAAATTTTAAAAACACATATTTTTCTTGACGATTTTCACTAAGAATTAAACATTTTCAACACTCGATTTTTCAGTCAAATAAATTTACATGTTTCATGAACCTTTTCGAATAAAAATAAAACTAAAGCTCACATTTCTAATAAACTAAAACTGTAAATGAAATTAAGCGTTTCCCCATATAGTTTCATGGTAAAGAAAAAATGTGATGTACCTTATTTTAAGCTTAGCAAAAAATACAGTCGATACTGGAGGCTCTTATTTATACAGTAGGCTCTGATTTAACTCATTATGTATCAAAATTCCTTGAGCTTTTTTAACATTCATGTTACTTTTCAATTCTTCTTTTAATTCTTTGGGAGTTACTGGCCGTATGTCAAACTCGAGCAAGACTTGAATAATTTTATAGAGTATAGCTAGAATAATCGCGTGATTCTCAAAATAAAATCTAATATTCCCGAATCCCCTTGAATATAAACTTAAATTTCTAGAATACTATTGAAAACTCTGGCTGAAAGCTAAGAAATTCAAAAGCAAAAGAAACCTCGAATAATAAACTAGATACTAAGTAACTTAGGCCCGAATTTATAGTCGTGACAGCAACGATTTTCGAAAATCATTTTAAGATCATGTTTAAAATTCGATACGAATTTCGAATTTACTTTCTTGTTTTGGATATTTTGTAGCAATGCTTATAGTGATGGATTTTGATCAGTATAAGCGTTGCTACATTACAAACAAATCTTACAGTAAGGTTTATAAATACGAAAACTGTTACTAAAACAGTATTTATAGGTGTAGTAACGATTATAAATTCGGGCCTTAATGCTATTAAAACCCAGATACCTAGATTATTCCAAAAATCCCAAACTTCGAATTACGAAATCTCTATGCTTATACTATAATATTTATCTCCAAACTAACATGAATAATATCGAAAATCTTCGATAAGTCGAAAAATCTTCCAAGGACCAAAGAAACCAAACCTCGAGTAAACTTGAATATCCTCGAAAAACCAAATTAAATCTTGAAAATTCCGATGTACTTGTTAGTCAGTGTATGAGGCAATATATCATAGAAATTCGATGATATATTGCCTTATTCAATTGTGAAAAATTTTTTTTTGATACCCAGTTGCTAAGCAAAGCTCCCCTCACTATACTACCGATGTCGCTAATGCGATTTTATATTAGAAACGAGGATTGTCAGAAAGTAATGAATGTCACTTCTGCCAAAAAATTGAAACGTACATATATGAGTTACAACAGTGAGTGGGGACGCAGTGATACCGTGGGTCCATTAAGTCAGTGATGGGTAAGACAAAATATATTTGATTGCTAGCAGAATGGAAAAATGTCATATTTATTTCATCAGTGATGATGATTGTTTATTGTCTACTGATTGTGGATAAGGGACTGAATTTTCAAAATTTTGTTCCTTAAGTGCAAATTAACATTTTAATTGTACAAGAGAATAACGTCTGAAAAATGCTTTATAAAATGTTTCTAGAGTCTGAAAACATATCAAGTGGTTGTATGAGGCCAGCCGTCCCAGTGGGTATAGTAAGCACTTTTATTTCCTTTATCACCTTTGCCAATATTTTCCCTGTTTGACCCGTCCAAGAGGCGAGACATAAGATCAATCTCTTACTAGACGTACGTGGGTTTAAAACCTTTTTAAACCATTCAGTAACAAGATCAGAGGTCAATTTCACCGATTTAGAAGCGTAAGTTAGAATTTTTTTCCACCCCTTAAAAATTGGGGATGCAACCCATATAGTAACATTTTTCAAGGATTACAAATAATTCTTAAAAGAAAAAATTTCCATGTTGTTTTGTTGAAAAGTATTAAATACAACAGAAGATTTTTGAAAAAATGTGTTTTAGGAGTAAAATTTAGGGTAGTTTTCAACACTAAACACGTGTAAGAGTCACATACAAATAAAATGAACTCATCCATCCATTTATTTCATGTTTTAGCAACTTTTCAAAATTACTTTGAAAAAGTCGGTCTTTCACAGAATCAAATTCTTAGAGACTGTGAATATTCTGAAAGATATAAATTAATCAATCAACGAACGAAATCCCATAACACCACAAAACCTAATCAACAGTCCTACTAATAAATATTTGAAATTCTAATTATGTACACACCTTTTTTCAAGATATTTTTTATCTATTATGTCCAAATCCATGGTTTCATGGTCAATTTTGAACCCAGCATGTTTCTTTTACAAAATAAGCTTATTATCTGCCACATGACGGTTTCTTAAAATACATTTTCATCAAGCTGGTGGTGTGAGGAGGGCGACCCAAATCAAAATTATTGATTTTATGTTTTATTTTTCGTTTTTCTCGTTGCTAATTAAATAAATTTTCGTATACTTTATTACTTTGTTGTTCTAATTACTTTAAAATAAATTTTAATTAATACCAACAAACAGGCACAAAAAAACAAAAACTTCAACGGATAATTTATCACTTATATCAAAAAAAAAATTGTAAATTAAAATTAGAAAATAACAAAATAAAATTGTAATAAGTTATATGCCTTAAGTGAAACACTTCTTATCTCATAGTATAATACAATTTTCTATGATTAAAAATTTTCTTTGCCTTCTCTCGCCTCGTGTGCGTTTTCAACGTTATTCGTATGTTTTATTACTTTTTATCAAATCATAAGGTTCACGGGAAAAATAAGGATAAGAAGATGAATCAGAAGAATATGAAAATTATTTGACAAAAATTACCTTAACTTAATTATCTTAAATCAAATAAAATAAATCAAACGACATAAAAATTAATTTCAACTTTAAGGTGTAAGTGAACATTTTTTTTTATTTCACCCAAAAACAACAAACGTCAACCAGGAAAAAAAAAATTATCGAAAATGAAAAAGTTTTTCTTTTTTTGAACACGTTTTTTCTCTTTCTTTATATCTCCCTCGCTTTGTTATACCTTAAGATTAATACGGCCGTATAATGTATACGTATGTATACATTGATGAAGATATAATGTTCAACAAAGTTTGATGTAAAATTTATTGAAAAAGTTTCTTAGATTTTTTTGTGATTTCAATTTCGATTTTTTGCCAAATTTTGTTTTTGCTCTTATCAATGATGTAAAATCAAGAAACCAAACAAATTGTTTTACCAATAATAATTTAGTTGTAAACCAGAAAAAACAAAAAAGAAACATTGATGGAACAGCAGTCACGGTTTTCTAAGCAATTAAGCCTACGTGCGATTGGATAGGGGATAAAGTTTTACTTTTTTAATGCAATCAAAGAAATTAGCGACTACTTTCTTATCTGTTGACATATTGTTTTTAATTTGACTTAAATTAATTACGTTGTCTGTTTCAACAGACTATATATAGGAGGCCAGTTTTCATTCTAATGGCTTCTACTACTCAAATTGTGAATTACTTTCTTAATTATTGTTCCATAAGTATTTATGGCACGTCTTCAAACTTAAATTTTATTTTTGAATATTTTTTGTTTTCTTTATTCTTTCATTATCAACTTTGAAAGTTTTATATTATTGAAATCGCTGTTCCATTCGAAACGAAAGATATTTTAAAAAGTATTTCATTTCCTTCGGATAAGTAAAAATAAAACAGCTATGTATATGTATGTCGCTCCCAAAAAGGAAGGAAATCCATAAAAAAAAAAATCTTTCGAAACCACAAAATTTAGGTTTGCTGATTTGGCGGGGCACAAGCCAATAAGTATTGGTAATGACGACTTTTGTTGTAAATTGTTTATGCTTGTGCAATGTTTTCCGCGAATAGATGTTAATGGACTATATATTTCTTCACTATTATGTTTCCACTCGAAACAGGTTTATTCTAAATTATTTTAATATTTTTTTGTGCTCTTAAATTTAATTTTTTTGTTGACTTATAAACTTACAATGCCAAAAAATATAATTTAACAACTATAAATTATAATATTTGGTATACATACTGTTACAATTCTCCCTCAATTTCAATACACTTATTCCAATGATCATCCAATAATTTTATACCATCTCTGTAATGATTTTCTGGAAGCTCTACAAAATACTGTTCCACTGCTACAATAGCTTTTCATTTGACGAAAAACGCTTTCCACGAAGGAATTGTTTCAGGTTTCTGAAGTGATATTAATCGCTGGGAGCCAAATCTGGTGAATACGGTGGGTGTTCAAGCAATTCGTATTTTAATTCGTTCAACTTAGCCATCGTCAAAAAACTCGTATGAACACGTGGGTTATCTTGATGAAAAATTATTTTTTTCTTGCTAGTCCAAAAGGTTGCAATAATATTCAGAATTAACTGTTTTACCTTTTTAAAGATATTCAATCAACAAACTCCCTTTTGCATCACAAAAAACTGATGACATGACTTTTTTTGCCGATCGTTCTGACTTCACCTGTTTTGGAGCTGAACAACCAGTTTCAGTCCGCTGTAAACGTTCTTATTTCTATGTTTCAGTTTAGGATCATGCTGATAGATCCAAGTCTCATCCATAGTTATAAATCTACGCACAAAATCGGTTTTATTCTGCTTAAAACGCTTTAACTGAAGCTGAGAATTTTGATTTCGATTCAGTTTTTGTTGAATTGTTAACGAATGCGGCACCAGTTTTCCAAGCAGCTTTTTCATACATAATTCTTCTTGTAAAATATGGAGTATTCGATCGTCCGAGACGTCTATGGTATCAGCAATTTCACGCTTAGTCAAACTTGGATCTTTACAAACAATATTATATACTTGCTCAATGATTTCTGGTGGTTCATCTTCAACGCTTGAACGACCACGTTTAAACTCTAAAATGAAGAGCAGATTCCTTAAACACTTTTACCATTTTTGTATGAATTTCTGTTGCTGATAAACCTTCCAAAACAAAGAATTTTATCACTGCAAGATACTTGGTTTTTTCCATTGTAAACGAAACGAATACACTGACACGTCAACCTCTAACGGCTTGTAAACAAAGAATGAATTGCTAGATCGAAATAAAGATATTCATGTGTTCAAATGAAAGATGAAATATTAAAATGGCGTATAAATGTTGATTCCTCTACTGATTAATAGGGGCGCTTTCAATTCTTTTCAACCAACCTGTATTACACACTGATATACAACTTTTTTATATATTCCACTCACTTGAATTGCATATACCTCTTACTCTAAAATCGTATTACCGAAAATGTAAAGTAAGAGCCGCACTGAAACAAGTTTATTTCCGAAAATCATTCAAAATCTTGTTTTTTTCTTAATAAACTTAAGATAAACAAAAAGTGTTCAAAATCTTTAATTTTTTAAATCATAATTTAATAAATAAAACACTGTAAGTGAAAACATAAATAAAAAATTAATTTTCTATTAGCGCCCAACTAGGCTCTCTTTGATATACAGGGTGAGGAAAAAGTTTGGAAACCCCTAAAAATATCGCGGAGTTCGATGAAAAAAAATGAGCAAGGTTTATTTTTAGGTAATTTTCAACAAGGAATTTAATGGTGGGCTGGGTTGTGACCTTGACCTTCATCGTCAAGGTCATTTGGAGGTCAAGGTAATTTTTTTAAATTAGAACCCCTATTTTTGATGACTGAATCGAAAAGAGCGATCAATTTTATGTCCGAGTATGTATTTTCCATGACCTCCCAAGATCATCTGAAGGAATTTACATTGCGAAATCAAAGTATGGAAACTCCTAGAAATCTCGCGGAGTATGTCAAAAAAAATGAGCAAGGTTTAGTCTTAGCTAATTTTCAGCAAAGAATTTAATGATGAGCTAAGTTGTGACCTTCACCTTCATCTTAAAGGTCATTTTGAGGGCAAGGTCAGTTGTTTATAGGGAAACCCCAGTTTTTCACATCGGATTCGAAAAGAGCGATCAAAGTATACGTCAGAATATGTATTTTCCACTACCTCCCAAGGTCACCTGAAGGAATATATTTTAATCGTAATGTTTATGGTTTGCAATGAAAATTTAAAAAAAATATAAAAAAAACATAAACAACAGAACATTGTAATAAGGCTTGTGTTGCTATGAAAATTATACAAAAAATTAAAAAATATAAATTTTAAAAATAAATAATTAATTTTTTGAATTATTTAAATTTTTTGAATTTTCGTAGCAAATCATAAGCATTTATTCCTTCAGGTGACCTTGGGAGGTCATGGAAAATACATATTTGGACATACAATTGATCGTTATTTTCGAATCCGATGTCAAAAATAGGAGTTTCCCAATAAAAAAAATGACCTTGACCTCAATATGACCTTGAAGATGAAGGTGAAGGTCACAACCAAGCTCATCATTAAATTCCTTGTTGAAAATTACCTAAGAATAAACCTTGCTCATTTTTATTTTGACGAAACTCCGCGAGATTTTTAGGAGTTTCCATACTTTTTCCTCACCCTGTATATTCTCTTCTTCGTTCGTATATTACGTTTTATATATTTTTTTTTGAATTTACATTTCATTCATTTTTATTTTTCCTGTTTTTTTTGTACACTCACATATCGATGGCTTATTGAATATCGGCCCTAACCCACATTTTTTTCACAAATGACATTTTGATACCAAAATGTAGAATACAACACATCGCATCTTTCTGTGCGACTGTTTTAACCTAAAAACTAATAAAACACGTTCCACATTCAAATTTGTTCGACCCTAAAAGCGTATGGTATATCGTAAGGTAAAGATAACTCGTTTTTTGCATTTCTTGAAAAATGTTAGACATGTGGGTTAGGGCCGATATTCACTAAGCCATCGTTATTTAGTTTTAGCTCGATAGACAATATTCATATTTGTGTGCACATTTTCTATTTTTGTTTATTCATTTCATAATTACAGAATTAGGTCAATGTTTTGCATATTATGTATGTATGTATATTACTAGTAGAAAAAGCCCGTAATATGGGCGTAAATATTACTTCTTTTAATTTCCCATAAGAACAAATGTAAATTTGGTCATTTTGGCTTAAATATTTATGAACTAAAATTCACTCGAATTGAATATATTATTCGATAATTTGCGTCCTCGTAGAAGAAAGTCTTCCTACATTTTTAGGTATGATGAGAAAAGGAAACCACCATTTTTCACCACTTATACAATTAAACAATAAAATGTTTGTGTATACATAAAACCAACAAAAATATTTATACATTTTTGTTGGTTTTGGTACATGATAAACCAATTGAAAGGTACGATTGACAGCTGTTTCAAATTCGTCTTTTCTTGCGCATATCATCATTCGGTGCGATAAAATCACAAGGCTTCGTTGCTTTCACAAAAACCATCACCACAAAACAATTTTGTCTTTGTTTGCTATGAACTAGTGTTTATAAAAAAAAGTATATCAAGAAAAAAGCCCCGAATGACAGAATTTTTTAGTGAAAGAGATAGCAATACATGCGCTTGATTATACCTCTTAAATTGGTTTATCATGATTTTGGTATACAGGAAAAAAAATTTAAAACAAATCAGAGCTGCCTTGATTTTTGTGCAAACACTGCACGTCAAGTAAACTGGAAGACAATTTCATTTCAAACAGTAGAATTCGTACAGTAGAAACGACGGAATTTAACGGCCATTGAGGTCGTTGTAGGTGAAATCTACCGTATCTATAACGACATTCGGATATAACGACGGAATTTTTTCGGTCCCCTGGTGGTCGTTATAGGTGAAAACTGTATTTTTGGTTGGCTTATTTATTTTATTTTTGTAGATAAGAAAAAAAAATCCCGAGAATCAAAATCTCGAGGGCACAAAATCCCGAGCGTTTGAAAAAATACCGAGAGTATAAAACCTCGAGGATACAAAATCCCGAGGATACTAAATCCCGAAGATACAAGATCCCGAGGATTCAAAATCCCGAAAGCCTAAGAAAATTCCAAAATCTAGTTGTTGCACTAGCAGAAGGGGCGCCGCGAATTAAAAAAAATATTTCTTTCAAAACCAAGAAACCGGGAGTTTGATAATGATAGAGTTCAAACTTTGGTTTTGATTAGATTCAAATCGGGACTTTAAGCGGGTCAATCGAGAACTTCGATTTTGTTTTCTCTAAACCATTACTGAACGAGTTTGGAGGAGTGATTGGATTATTTTCTTGTTGGGAACTCCCTCGAAGGAGCATATTATCTTCCGCAAATGGTAACATTTCTTTCTTACTAGAGGTCCAACTCGAAGCCCTGAAAAACACCATCAAACAATGATTCCTTTTCCACCACTATGCTTTATGGTTCCTATTGTATATTTTCTATTTATCCTTGTATTTATTTACCTACACACTTCTGTTCATTCGATCCTCTTAAATTAAACTTAGGCTCATCAGATCATAAAACTCCTTATTTATTGGCATCCCAAAACAAATGGCGATTGGCAAAGCAATTCTGGCAGTTCGATTTTTGATGGAAATAAATAGTTTTTTTTGCAGGTCTTCTTGAAAATAACTTCGCAGAGTCTAGTCTTCAACTTGAATTTTCGTATAATCTTATTAGCACTTAAAAATGGATCGTTTTCGCAGCTCTGGTGATTGAAACATTCACTGTATTTTCGATTTGGTAAATCTATACGCACGAGTACGCACGAAACCTCGCGCAATTCCGCCGAAAATTTATGTAAAGCGAAAAACCAATTCATCCTCAATATAAACCAAGTCCTTAACATGAAGCTTCTTTAAAATGAATAAATTTTGCTCAGGTTTGTTTCACTTTTCAAAAGCTTGCCGTCTTGGGCCCAATACATTATGAAAACGAATCAAATTCGCGCGGAACAAATTCATGTCTATATCGGCGAAGTTTAATTCAGGTCAAGTATTTCAAATTCTCAACGAGAATGCGTTCGATTAGGCACGTTAAGTTTCACTTCTGTCGACGGTCCCGAGACTCACACAATTTATTGAATCAATTTTACTTGAATAATAAAGTTTTCTCGTTTTTCTTACAGTTTACCTATAAAACTTCTGAAGCTTGATGTAACGGTTATAATTGCATCTGTGAGGAAAATATTTAACTGATCAGTACTACTAATACCTCAAAACTACAGTAAATTTTGCAAATATGTATTTTGAAAATATGCAACAAAAATTACGTTAATACCGCATTTTTTTAAAAATCTTGAAAAAATTAATGATTTTCACACCTTTTTTAGTGTGAAGTGTATTTATTATCAATTTAACCTTTTATCTGATAAATAAATCAAGTTGCGATAGGAAAACGTTTATCTGAGTAATTTGTGAGTATGTAATTGTTTTTAAGTTATAAGTGAAATTCAAAGTGACTAATTTTTCAGTAGAATCTTGATTATCTATATAACGGTTACAGATAAGATATGTGCTGTCATATAATTTTTTGTTCAGATTAGTGTCCTCCAACATCTCCCGAATTTATTGTACTTGCAAAAGAGTCGCCCTATACAGAGTAACCCATTTTAAAAGAACCACTTAAATAACTCCCAGCGCCTAAATAAAGAAAAGTGTAGATACAAAAGTTACACAATTTTTAGGGGGAAATCAAATAATGACCTTAGATTTGACCTTGAGGTCATATTTTAAGGTCATATCGTTTTTTTAAATGGAAACACCTATTTTTGACTATGAATTCTGAAAGTGTCTGAAATTTTACGTTCAGCCATACAGTATCATGATAGGGATTAAAGGTCATTTCAAGGTTAAGTTATTTAATATTAATGTCAAGTAATTTTTTATTCTTTAAAAAAATAAAGAACTAAACATGATCGTTTTCACTCAGATTCATATTATAACAGCTATTCCAAAAGATATTAAATAAATAATAGAATTTTAAAAAAATGTTTCCCCATAATCCAAAAATTTTTATTTGTTTCCTGAGGTTTGAAGCACAACAAATTTTTTAAGAGGATTCTTTTTCATGAAAAGATGATTTAGAATAGAGCAGCACTTCCTGATTACCCTTTCCTGCATTCAGTCATTAGTAAGAAACTCGATATCCCGCCTTACACTTTTTTCCCTGGGAGTTATTTAAGTGGTTCCTTTAAAATGGGTCGCCCTGTATATAATATAGTAATGATCGTACCACGTAATAATAAACTTATCGGGTTTTATGATTTTCGGGAATACCCCCTTGCTTCTATTTGAAACCTGACTTTAAAAATAACAAAAAGAAAACAAAGTTTTCTTATAACGGAAAATATATTCGAGCCAACAGTATACACAACCACAAGTAGAATTAAATAAATAATAGGTGTGTAAGTAGAAACTCGGCTCTGAAGTTGGTTGCATTAAAAACATACTTGATCGCATCCAAATCGCCCGCCATTTTGTATATATATAGCCTAGCCATTTCTGTTTTTATGACACAAGTTTAGGTACTCTGTTTTCAAATGAAAAAAAAAATACTGCTCAAGCTATGGAAGCGATTAATTCGACTTTGGGTGAACATTCTTTGAGCCATTCAACAGTAAAAAAGTGGTTTGCAAGAATTCGTCATAGTAATTTTAATCTTGAGGACAATCTACGTCCAGGCGCAGTAACAAAATTGAAATCGAATAACTTAAAGTTTTACTGGATGAAAATCCGTGTCAAACTCAAAAAGAGCTTGCTGAACATAACAACAAGCAATATCACTTCGATTGCTTGCAATGGGAAATAAACAGAAAATGGGCTTATCATTAACTAACCGAAGAAAACAAAAACCGAAGAGTTGACTTCTGCATGAATTTGCTTTCCCGGTACAAAAGAAAGAATTTTTTGCACAAAATCATTACGGTTGAAGAAAAGTGCATTTTGTACGACAATCCTAAATGCAGAAAAGCATGGATTGATCCAGACCAGCCATATCAATATCAGTTGTAAAAGTGAATATTCATGCTAATAAAGTTATACTGTATGTCTGGTGTGATTGGAAAGGAGTCATTTACTATGAGCTTCTGGAACCTGGCCAAACTGTTACAGCTGAACGTTACAAGGCCCAATTGATCAAATTATGTGATGCTCTGAAGGAAAAAAGACCATTTACGGGCCAAAGAAGGTGATATTGCTGCATGACACCGCTCATCCACATATAGTAAAATCAACCCAGCAACTCATTTTGTCGTTAGGCGAGGAAGTTGTGCAGCATGCGGCGCATTCTCCAGACATGGTTCCCTCTGATTAACACTTATTCAGATTGATGTCATCATATTTGAAAGACCAGCGGTTCATGAAAGTTTAAGATGTGCGGAAATGACTATTTTAACTTGAAACCACCAAGATTCTATTGCGATGGCATTCATCACCTACCCGATAAATGGCAAAAGACCATAGATAGTAATGGCGAATATTTTGATTATTATTCTTTGTAACATGTATCTTTTCAATAAAATTGAACTTGACCAAAAAAAAAACAAACCGAGGTTCTACTTGCACACCTAATAAATAAATTGAATACATTTATTGTGTTTCTATTCTTGCGACAATATTTGGTATAGCATTGTTCATTATTGTACTGTATTTGCTAGAACATTAAACCGTTTTTTTTCTTGCCAAATAAACAACTTCTTCTATCAACTAGATAAAATCGAATGAACGATTGAATTTTAAATACGATCACTATCTGGTGATAGCCTAAAAGTTAAACAATTATGCCAACAATCAATAATTTGCACGCAAAGCCGGGAACCAAATTAAGGAACCTAAAACAAAATGTTAATGGGTGCTAATTTCGTACCAAGTATCAGACCAAATTCTAAGAGATAAACAAATGTCGATGATAAAGAAAAAGTGAAAAATCAACTATAAGTAAATTCTTAGCTCTGAAAGGAACATCACCAAAGTTACAACAGCAAGAAAATATAATCCACCCCAGTTTAACAGCAACATTTTTTTTTGTACAATTTTGTTCAACTCGTAATTTTAGTGTAAGAATTTTTATTATCCATGCAATAACTTTAAGGGACTATATGTAGTCGATTAATCTTCTGCGAGCATTCCCACCATAAACCTCCCACACATTTTCTGTTAATAAATTATTTTTTAATGGAATTTAAAAGTTGCACTTTCCTTTTATATTTTGAAAGTTTCTTTGGCTTCCTTCCACACAATTTTAAAAGTTCATTTCATAAAGATTAATTTAGCTTAAAAATTAAATTTTTCCAAAAAGTATGTTCTGTAATAAATATAATCTCAGCAACCATCAGCTCAACAAAAAATATTAACAAATTTTTACCACAACAGAAAGATGCGCTACTGAAAAAAACGGTCCTTACAGTTTGTGTATATGTAATTAAAATTATTTTTAAACCGTTATATCACCTTTAATCGATAAAGATCGAAAATCCATAAAACATAAGAAAAACTCATTTAATTACCTATTTCCCTCATTATATCTCATTAATTTCCGATATTTCTTGTTTTTGTTTTTTTATCCTACTTGTCTGTTCGACAAACACACATACACATAATACCTGATTCTAAAGAAAAATAAAAAAAAAGACGGAAACACCTTTATGTATTATACTACAGGAGAATCGGAAAATTATGTATAACTTCTGGTAATCTAATACATGAGAATAATCTTAAATTACACTTCGGTCGTATTCTTCTGAATTTTTTTTTTACTGTTAACGTTTGAACAAAAGAAAAGAACAGTTTTTTTTGTTCTTCATCTTGTGGAAGAACATTAATTTTAAAAAAAAAAGTTTTTTATTTTTCATTTTCCTATTTTCGTTTAAGATTTTTTTTTGTTTTATTTTCCTATTTTATGCAAAAAATTTAATTACATAATAATTTTGTGGGTAAACATAAAAGTAAACGATCTTTAAATGTACAGCTAGGATACATGATACGTATATAGGTAGTACATATTATATTAGGTATTCTAAATGTACGACCGACCATATAAGAGCAGTAACCAGTAAGTAAAAGGAGCATAAAACAAAAATTCTGAGAAATCCGAGTATTATATGTATACCCTTTTAAGGAAAGGCTGTAATACCATATTGAATGGAAGCTGTGTGTATTGTTTGCAATTTATTTAAAAGGTAACATACTCTTACGGTTATATGCATTTTAATAATATAGACAATGTGAAAATGTTTTAAATAGATTTTCTAGTGTACATGCATTTACATAATAATTGTATTATTTATACAGAGTTTCCTATAAGTAGTTACATACGTATACGAGTTTGTATATGAGGTTCAAAGAGTGAAGAGGATATTTAATTGTTATATATTGACAAACTATAATTATTCCTAGATATTACTTTAGGTATGGATAGGTACAATGCATATGCAATAGTTTAAAATTTAAAGTTTCCCATTCATTCATGAATAAATTAGAAATATTTCATGTATTGTTCTTTCTTGTTCAGTAATGGGAAAACATGAAAAGCTTTATTCTTTGTTTTTATTTTATAGCTTCTCATGTAATCTACTCTCTATAAATTTTACCTATCCAGAATCTATTGTTGAATTGGACACGTATAGAGAAATATAGCACTTCAGACACATTTAATTTGTTGAAGTTTTTTATTTATTTTATTTTGTTTCTCGATTTATCTATTCCATAGTACTTAATATTTATGCTCCATTACTCTAATCCTTTCATATGATTTGAGAGCTTTAGAGTATATGGATAGCTTATACATATATGTAAATGGCAAGGAATTGAATGATATTTCAATTGGCACTATTCCTTACTAAAAAAACATAAATTTAATGTTATGATACTTTCTTCAGTTGAATTATTTCAAATTTAGTTCAAATTGTAGATTTTAATTCAACAAGTAGTAAATTAAACAAGAATTGAAAAATAATACATGGAAGTAGCAAAGTGAATATAGTATGTATTAGTAATTCAAAGTGGGATTAAAGTAAATTTTGTCTATAAGAATTAGTTCGCTGAAGATTGGTGAGAGAGAAGTATTAAACAGTTTTTAACAGCCATTTCTGACCTGCAACAGGCTCACCTCTCAGAGATAGCTGCACTATTCGGTCTGGATCATCCTGCAGAACAGAATATTAGGAGATCTCGAAATATTTACCAAAGCAAGGATTTTGGTAGTAAAATGAGACTTAGACCCGAGTTTCTTGAACGTACATAAAACAGTAAATTTTATTGTTTAATCCTATTTTAATTATGTACAACTTTCAAGAACTTTGAATTAATACAATCAAACCCAGGTGAACCGTTTCTCTTCAGTCTCTACATGGGATGTGTGAAATCTTGATCCCGAATGACAGTTGATCTAAGTCTGAAATTATGTAATTCCCTCGAAGAAATTATAAGCAAATTGTGCTAGCGGTTCTCCTAGCCAAAACTGCTTTGTTTATTTGGTGAAATTGTAAAACGGTTTTGTGCTTCTCTGTAGGCTATATTTTATTTCAATCGAAGTTTTATGAAGCTTCCAAACAGAACTCACTTTGCCTTCCACTGGTTATTAGATTCCACTAATTATTTCTGACATGATCATGAAATTGTTGTTTTGTATCTCCTTTTTTCAAACTTTCACGGTTGAGAAGTCTGTGTTTTTTTTTTTAAAACATTATAACTGCATTTTTGTCGATTTTAAGTTAAGAATGAAAACAGATCCCCAATTCTGTAAAGTTTCTAAAATATGTTTCAATTTTCCAGTATTGTCCACCATTTTTCCGGAAAATCTTTATTAACATGAATAATTACTATACTAAAAGCTACTGCGACTTTTTATTGCAAATGCGTTTTCTGAACATTTTACTTTATGCAGTTAACATGTTTTCCAAAAAAAAAAACACCGAAATAGTGATTTAGTCGGTGTATGGCAATTACAACCCAATTCATAAATAGTACAAAATAATCAAATAATTAAAACAGGCAGAATTCAATAAACCCTCAGAAAGCGAGGGTTTGGGGATAGCAGCTCCCATCCTCTAGGTTTATTAGAAGAAGTGATCAAAATAAGGATACGCGGATACAGTACGCCTCCTTGGGGCAACCCTTTATAGCCTGATGCCCAGTAAACCTTAAGTCATATAATATATCGTTGTCCTAACTGTGAATTAACGTATCTGACATTTTTTCAAAATCTGATCTTTAATACCAAAATGTTCGTCTTGAGAAACTGAAGCCGAATTCCCACACCAACGTTAATTGACTCTTAGGAGACATCTTCGTCCTAACGGTGAACCAACGCAGGTGCAAAAATTCAGACAGAGTTTCTCACGATGAACCATTTTGTTTCAGAGATGAGATTTTGAAAAAATATCAGATACGTTGATTCACAGTTAGGACGACGATATTTTTTTTATATCATATATCGGCAATAAGTCAGTCATTTCGTGGCATGGACATAACAAGTCTGTCATTGTCGTGGTTAAATAGCCATAGAAGGTCATAAATTAGTTTCTTGTACGACACAAAGTCATAAAGAGCCATTAATCAATTATTTCAATGACTTTTAATAAATGAAATGCTTGCATTTGGGCGTATATTTTCTAATGAAGTTACATATATCATAAAACGGTCATTGTACTGGCTTGCGAGCCATTGTAAGTCATATATTAGGTTTTCCATGATGCAATGCCATAATGAAACATATATCGATCATTTTACTTTATCCACGATAAGTGAAATGACCAGTATCCAAACATATATTATTGGTTGGTCATTCTTTAGTAATTTACTTTTATAATATGATCGAAATAAAACTTTAACTCATAAGAAATAATACACTGCGCCAATTAAAAAACGGAACAGAAATTTTCTTCGAAAAAATACCCAGATTTGAACGCTTGTATCTTGGTGAAATAACACCTTTCAAAAGAAAATTTTTGTTTCTAGTTGAAGGAAATTTTGTTTTCTTTTCGATACTGGAAGCCGTTTTATTTTATTTTATTTTTTATGACTTTTTAGAGCAAAACAACAGGTGTCTAAAAAAAAAAAAAATTTGCTGCTGTTTGAAACTGTAAACGAACTTGCTCGAAATTTCATTCAAAAATCCAAATCGGCCATTCGGCCAATCGGTCATAGAGAATTTAGAAACCTTGCAAAATGATACTAGGAAAATTTCTGTGCGGCCACTCGTTGTCTAGTTATTGAAGTTTTAGTGTGTTAAAGTTTTAGTGTTAAAGCGACGTAACATTTTATCGTAGAGTGCTAAGATTACAAGAAAAAAAAATTTACTTCTACGCTTTTTGATACGTTTTCTCTAAAACTTCAACAGTTTCAACAAGGAGGGGCTGCACAGAAATTTTCCTGTTATAATTTTGCTAGGTTTCTAAATTCTTTATAAAATGGCCGACTTGGATTTTTGATCGAAATTTCGAGCAAGTTCGTTTACAGTTTCAAACAGCAGCAAATTTTTTTTTTTTTAGACACCTTTTGTTTTACTCTAAAAAGTCGTAAAACAACAAAATAAAATAAAACTTCCAGTACCGAAAAGAAAACAAAATTTCCTTCTACTAGAAACAAAAATTTTTTTTTGAAAGGTGTTATTTCACCAAGATACAAGCGTTCAAATCTGGGTATTTTTTCGAAGAAAATTTCTGTTCCGTTTTTTAATTGGCGCAGTGTAGATAAGTCATAATATCTAGGTACTATAGTAAGGCATATGCAGTACTAATAAAAAACCAAAGTAACACAGAGTTATTGTGACATTTTGATTAATAACAACAACTCGCGAATTTTTAATAATATTGTTTATATAAAATGGATAGAAAAAACAATTTGCTTAAATATTGGAAAATATTGAAGGCGATTTCGGAAAATTGCTACCGAAGAGATGTTTTGCATACCAAAGAGGTTGAAAATAATTTTTCTCGAAATATCAGTCAACAACAACCTAATTTGGCGAATGAAGTATCGCCAGGAGACGATCCGACATCATCGGGGTTGAGTCATTTATTCAATCAGCCAATTAATAATCCCGAACAAAACATTAATCATACCGAATTCGCGGGAGTTTCAGATTTTTCTAATGTCAGTGAAAATGATGATGAATGTGACAGTGAGAGTATTAATAGTGATGCAATAGATTTAAATGAATGTGATTTCAATTTTAGTTCAAATAAAAGTATAGCCGACGAAGAAAATGTAAATAATGATTTTAAACTTTTTTTTTTTTTGAATTATTCTGGTGTATTCCAGATTGATAAATATTTAAGAAGAGGAGAAATTGTTAAGAGTTTGCAATTCAGTTGCGATCTGCGAGCATGTGAAAAATAAATCATTTTTCAGTACATCTCATCAGGCTATAGCGACTGAACTGCTAATTTATTACACTGATTTTTTCCTATACATAGGAATCAACCGTGCACTTGTAGTATTAGCGAATTTTTACATTCCCCTTTCTAAACTTTTAACAATTTCAATGTTATTGTATTTAACGCATACATGCGGGGAATTAGAAAGGGGAATGTAAAAATTCGCTAATACTACAAGTGCACGATTGATTCCTATATATAGGAAAAAATCAGTGTAATAAATTAGCAGTTCAGTCGCTATAGCCTGATGAGATGTACTGAAAAATGATTTATTTTTTACATGCTCGCAGATCGAAACTGAATTGCAAACTCTTAACAATTTCTCCTCTTCGTAAATAATGATGCCGAAATCAATTACAGTTTTTCCAATTCCATTATGGATAGTGACGATGATATACCAGTAAATGAATTTTTAAAATTATGGGCTCACCAATTTAATATTAATCAAGCTGCTCTTAAACCTTTAATAATATATCTTACCAAACATTTTGAAGCTAAACTTCAAAATGATCCAAGAAAAGTAATGCAAACCCCACGCAATACCGCTCAGACTTTCATAAAAATGGAAGGCGGAGAATACTGGCATCAGGGACTAGAAATCTGTTTAAGATCATACTTCGAAAATCTTAAAGAATCAATTTTAATTTCTCTAAATATAAATATTGATGGATTGCCAATTTTCCGGAGTTTGAAGGCACAATTTTGGCCTGTACTTTTTAATATATATGAAATACCAGAATTTGAACCAATGGCAATTGGAATATTTTATGGAACAATGAAACCAATAAAAATAGAGGAGTTTTTAAAGCCATTCGTAGACGAAATAATTCCGATTATTGACAATGGCATTTTAATAAATAATCACAAGCTGCACGTGAAAATACGATGTTTTATATGGGACACACCGGCACGATCACTTATAAAGGGAACAGCATATTTTAACGGAAAACATGGATGCCTAAAATGCACTACAGTAGGGGAGTTTTCGCATAGGTCAAATACAACCGTGTTTCATAATCAAAATGCGCGACTCAGGACAAACGAAGGATTCCGAAGAAGAATTTATGAGTTACACCACAGTCATTACAAAATAAAAGTATCCGAAGGACCTATTTTGAGGACAACATTGGAACCTATA
The DNA here is from genome assembly GCA_963556165.1 of Tipula helvola. Lineage (NCBI taxonomy): Eukaryota > Metazoa > Arthropoda > Insecta > Diptera > Tipulidae > Tipula > Tipula helvola. Next base: position 173,993,974 of record OY744481.1, on the reverse strand, counting down.
ATAACCCCGTTGCTAAGAATTCAATCATTAGATATGGTTGAAGACATAATAGTAGGAGATGCTTTACACATTTTACATCTAGGAATAGTAAAAAGATATTTAGTGGGTTTTAAAGAAGGAAGTTTGGGATACGGTACGAAATTGGACTCCAAAACAATTCTGATTATAAACGAAAAGTTGCTAAACACCAAATTACCTGATGAAATACATCGCAGAGTAAGAGAAATAGATGTTCTTGCTTTTTGGAAGGGAAGCGAATATGCATCATTTCTAAATTATTTAGGTATTATAGTACTTAAAGATAATTTACCTACAGATGACTACTACAATTTCGTTGTGCTATTCTGTGCAACTACAATTTTTTCTGCAGATTATTACAAAAAATACTCGGCGTTGGGAAGATCTTTGTCAGAGCATTTTGTTGAAAACTATGCTTTACTTTATCCAGACCACTTGACATCAAACCCACATAACTTTTGCCATTTACCGGATGAGATTGAACGATTCGGACCTTTGTCAACAATTTCTACGTATCTATTTGAGAACGCATTGTACCAGATTAAAAAAAAAATAAAGAACGGACGCTTACCACTAGTTCAATTGGCAAATCGGATGTCTGAAGTAACTAAACGAGTCCGTCCCTCAGTATCAAAAAAAAGTTATCCAGTTTTTAAATTTCTTTTAAAAACGAATGAATCAAATTCCAAAAAATATTTGTGGGTACAAGTGAAAGATAATTTCAATTTAAAAAATAATTTTGAAAACAAATGGTTCCTAAATTTAAACAAGGATATTATTGCAATGGAATATGCTATTGAAGTAAATGGGATTCCGTTTGTTTATGGACACAAGATAAAGTATCGTGATGATTTTTTTTTGGATCCAATAGAATCTTCTAATCTTTATGTATTTTATAGTATAAATTCTGAGGAGTTCAGTACGAGTGAGTTATATCCGATTGATTCAATTTTGTGTAAGTTGGTTACAATAAAAAAAGAAAATAGTCACGTTGTATTTATACCGCTACATCACACTTTTAAGTAAACACTTTCAAGTATTAACTACGAATTTTTTGTAATAATTAATTACCACAATAAACCTTTATATAAAATAAAATATTCATTACTAATTCAGTCTTTATTTTTAACATAAATAATAAAAAAAAACATAAATTCATATAAAAAACTTAAAATTAAACAGCCAATATTAATGACTAATTTAAATTAGTAGAGAAAGATTCGGAGATGGCGCTGGTACTGCAATTGTATCTTCAGTTACCAAATCTGAGGATGTTCTAAAAAAAAAAACACAAAATAAACATTAAACTAAAGTATTAGTGTTATTAATGTAAAATAAATTAGACACATACAAATCTGAGGAACACGTTATGAAACACCTTAAGAATCCCTTAGTATGAAATTTAAAAAAATTAATTCATACAATTAACACTTTAAAAATAACCAAAAAAGCGTTAGGTAGTTGAGTAAGCGAGCGCTGTTAAAGGTGCAGTAAAGTGGTCCCAACTTATTACTTACTCATTAACTATTAATCTAGTAGTTGTCGTCGTAGTTCTCGAGCGTTGCGCCGATCTGCGAAAAATTCTTCGCAAAGAGATACAGAGAAAGTAGAATCCGTCGCTAAAACAACATCGCAAAATAATTTTATTATCTGATATTTATTGTCAAACCGATGTTTGGCTGTTTGACGCCCCCATCCCGGTCCATGAACACTCTGCTAAAAAGGAACGTGAAAACATTCGGTCCAATAGATCGTAGCATACTGTTCGTCCAGTCCCATTGCATTGATGGTTAAAATATTTAAGCCCGTTAAACTAGAAGAAAAACAAGATATTTCACAAACTAAAATCAAATTTAATTTCTCTAAGTAAAACTAAAAACACTGAAAAATTGGTATGGTGCATAATGTAAAATAATTCAAAAGTGAATGGTTTAGCTAATACATGCTACTTACCAAATTGTTGAAAAAGTTTAAATCTTTAAGATTGGTTTCTAATTCTTCAAATTTTGACAACGAATCTATTTGAAGCCCTGGCAAAGTAATTGGAATTACCAAATGCTCCATTATCATTTGGTTATTTGAAGAACTGTCGTTTTTAGAATAAAATTGCTCTACCATTAGCTGAACTTTAGCGGACTCTTCCAGTAAGGGTCTGTGAGAAATTAAATAGTTAAAAGTTACAAATTATATTTTAAATGAATCGTAATTGATCTTACTTAGCCGCTTGTTTCATTAAACATGGTAGTTTTTCAATATGATCTTCTATAGCGCTAACTCTGAGCTCTAATGCAGACATTCTTGTATTCATAGTGTCCTTGAGTTGTGTCACCGATTCTAAAATACTTTGCAACATAGTATTTATTGGTTCAACAGCTATTTTCGTATCGCCTGGCAAAAATGATGTATTTGCTGTTGATATATTTAACTTGGGTTGCGCTGTATGTGGCTGTTTTAATTTCTTGCTCAAACCTGTGGCGGTATTTCCCAACTTTTTCTTGATTTTCAGTTTATGAATGATGTTCCCTGTGGTAACTTGCCGTAGTGCCTAGGATTTTTAAATTTAAGAATGTTAAATTAATAATATTTTAACACAAATTCATTACTTACGATTAATTTCTTTGAGTTGTGATTTTAGCGTGGAGTTAGCTAGTACAGACAATCTCATTCCATCGATTTTTCTTTTTATCCTAACCCCAGAATGAGTCTCTTCTTCTGTTTCGGATATTTCCATCATATTTTCTTGGATTTTGTTGGCCTCATCCCATTCTAAATTCCGACGCTTAATTTTACATTTCATTATCTGAAACATTTAAAATACTTGGGTTAAAATACAACTTTTAAAAATTAAAATTAAGAATAAATAAAATTACCTTCCAACTCGGTTGGGGCACACTGTCAGGTTGCCGTATTAAATCCTGCACCTTTTCTGGTGGCCAATACAATGCGTCAACACCATCGGCTTTAGCAGCCATACCATCGGCACAACCATCAATAAATGGGGCTCAACCGGTTTCCATTACCCGTTTGTTAGGAACAATTGATAGCAATGCTTTTTTATTTTCAATCGTTTGTATAACGCAATATGACATTGTTGAAAAATATGTAATATTTCGTTACTTTTAAAACATTTATATCTCTCAACCACTTCTACACTTCTAAACAAATAAACAATTATTTTTTTGTACAACCAACCTAATTTTATCACAGGTTATTTACTTGTGTGTTGTTTGACACTAAATTCCGTTTGGCTTTATTTTAATTTGGTCAAGTTATCTAAAGTTCTCTCTCTATTACATTGTATTCGGTAACGGTAATCCTTTTGTTTTTTGTTTTTAAGTCATATTTTGGTCATAATCTAGCATTATATCGATCATAACGAGAATAATCTTTTAGATCTTACTCTATCGCAATAGAGATATGTAATACGTATGTAGTATGTATCTCTATGTACTCTATTTATACATAATAAATAACTTCTTATTATTATTTTGCAATACATTTTAAATATTTTAATTTAAAATCTACCTTATGTGATTTGACTTTAAAAGTAAAGGCAAGTTTGATAACATTCAGAAATGGGCCAATCCTTGCAAGAAGATTGGTAGCGTATATGGTAAAGGCTTATTAACATTACATGAGGTTTGCAAAGAAGCTAGAGTTCGAATCGTGGGTAAGGTAAGTTAGTAAAAGTGGTAAGTAAAAATTTAAAACAACATTTATAAATAAAAAATTAATTAGATATTAGAGACTGTTGAATAAATCCATTAAAAAAAGCTATAAAAAATCCGCGGTACGCCCATCAAATAAATAACACAATTAAAATTGTGTTTTTTTAATTTTTTTTTATAAGTCATATATCAATCTTTATAAAGTCATAATGTAAAACATTAAGACTGATCATACAACAATCATTGAGATATTACTTTTGTGATTGATCTTATATCAATCATTAGTTAGTCACAGAGAAACTTATAAAGTAGTCATATCATGATTGCTAACAGCTACCGGTCATATAAAAGAATCATATTAAATTTAATATGATTCTTATTGGACCGGTTTTTAGTCGTATAAGTGGGTCGATTTCGGTCATACAAACATCATAATTTGGTAAATTATGATGTTTTTATGATTTTATTATATGACATGTCATATAAGCAAATCACACAAAATTCTGTATGATCGAGTTATACCCTCCTTATATGATTTGTGGTTTGCTGGGTGGTTCCTGACTCGCTGCCCTAATCTGGCTTTAATCATACGATGATCCTGTATATGTGGGGTCTACCTATTTGTAAAAGGCGGAAACCTCTTTTTCCATCGCCGCCCTCTCTATATCGATCCATAGGAAGTATTATCAAACACCCCCTCAATGGCCACAATGGCACAAAGACCAATTTCTTTATTTGCCACCGCTTTTTCAATGCACGTGATTAGACCCCTGAGAGCCATCGCGGAGTTTGATAAGAAAACTGATCCCGATGCAGCGGATTTTTTTCAAGTATCTCACTTCTTATTTGATAATCCAGGATTATTTCCATCGTTTCAATAGAAGCGATTTGAGATTAATTGGCCGATAAGCCTTGGGCTTAGTGTCCGGACGATCCCCTCTCTTGGTATAAAGACTAATTTTTAAAAGCATAACTTGTCCGAAACATCTGAATCAAACTGGGAAGTATTTCCCTAATACCTTTTTGAAGGAAAGCCGAAAAGATGCCATGACCTCCAGGGGATTTAAATGGTTTGAAAGGATTCTTTTTGGAATTCTAATTTCCTGTCGCTATATGGTCTCGGCCGCCAAATTGAATCTGATGTGCAAGTGTTCCGATAAGGAGGCCTCTTTAGATATATGCCAGTTTCTTACTAAATTACTAAAACGCGGACTAGTAGGTGTCAAATCTACGGTGTTTTGCCTATAATCGCATTTATAGAAGAAGGTTTCCTAAAAATTCAAAAAGGTCTACTCACCCTTGTTATTGATGTTCGTGATGGCCCACACCGTTTAGTGCGTGGAGTAGATATATGCGTAGATATGGCTATGATATGAGTAGATATGGCTGTTTCTGACATGGAGAGATGTATTATTCGGTTTCCCTTTTTCTGACTTTAAACTCCTATCCACTCAGTTTTTCGAGTTAGTTCTTCTTTATCTATATGGCACTCTTGTTCAGTTGCATTCTGGTTTTAGGAGTAGAACAATTGTCCCCTTTGGCTTAAGAGCTTCAATTTCCTTTTCAGGAGTCTTCGTAGACTCCTGCATCCATGCAATTGTATTATTTCGTTGCTTGTTTATATTGATGGCTTTACATAATTTATTGAAGAACTTTTATTCGTTTGTAGAACGAGTGTTGTTGCTGCTGGTCCTACTCTTGTTGATTTGTACGGTGTGTGATGTTGAGTTGCACATTTTTTCTTATATTATTCAAGCATTTCGTTTTGGGCTTTCCGAGAAGAAGATTATTTGTGCCAAACATGCTTGCGCGTCCTTGGGAGAAAGTTAAAATTTTACAAAATTCCCTAATCCAGAAAAACAAGTGAGATCTTGAAGGCTAATGAAAATTAAAATTCGTAAAGTTTATGTGTAATTTTAGGTGTGATTCGTGGAATACTCTAAAAACGTAATTTAGGTTTATTTACAATCTAAAACTAAAGAGATATCTCCATGTTATACGTTAATTATGATAATTTTATGAGCTAAATGATAAATTCAAGCGACACTGATGAGTTGCATGAGCTTGTGGAATGGCTTCAATGTTTTACAAAACGTGTCCCCACCAAAAGAAAACAACAACAATCAAATTTACTGATTCGATACGTTCGTACGTATATACAGTGGTAACGAAATAAGATCGCAGGAATTAATATCGTAAAAAACGGAAGATTCGGCTAAAATTGGAATTAAGAAAAAATTGAATGAAAATTTAAGTCATCAGAGTCTTACCCCTAGCCGGCCAATTTTTTTTTTGGTCGAGATAATTATGGTAGGATAATTTTAATGTAAAAACATCGAAAACGAAGTTAAAAATTATTTCAGATAAAAACTACGAGTGCTAGGGACGAAAATAGGTAGGCCGCCAAAAGGCGGGTTGGCCGTCACACGGGAGGAATAATACAGATTTATAACTTAATTTTTCAAATTTTTATTAAAAATTATAAAAAAATAAAAAAAATTATGAACATAGCTGGTGACAAACATAGATTCAATTTGCATTTCACGCAAATTATTTGTGTTTCGGATTTGCAACCAGGCAATTTACACAGTTTTTCTCCAATTTTGTCTAACATATCAGGCCTATGGCCAACACCATCAAATCGGATATGACGCGGTGGCGCATACACTTTCTTCGAAGAAGCAGCATATTCAGTCATTGTTTCTTGCGTGCTTTGAGATGGCCTTCTAACGGCCTTTCTTTGCCGTTGTTGTTGAAACAATACAAAAATCAGCAATTTCCGATCGAAAATCAGCAAGTTCAAATGAAGTGAATCCTTTGTGAATGCGTCGGTGAAGAAGATAGGCATTTACTATTGTCATATCAATTAAATGATAAAATATTCGCAATGAATAACTTCTTGTCTTCAATCGTATGTGATAACGTTCAAGCAATCCATCCATTAAACCTACCCCTCCCATATGATAATTATATTTCTTGTTTATGTTATGGCAATCTACCTCCAAATATATTTTTTTTTTACGATCGTATCTACTCGCTTTAACTGGTTCGACTGCAGATTTGAATGGAATTATCCCAACAGTTGATGCTAGTCTTACATTGTTTGTAACTTTCCATAAAGCAGTTGTTAAATCAACTCCACAAGCACGTCCCACATTGAGTACCCTCTAGGCTCTCTTTGAAGCTCCTTGTCTCTGTCACTTGGAAGTTGACAGTTGTTTATGCGACTAGCGCGAATTATGCCTAATAGTCCAGAAAACAAAAACAGGGCTCCATATAAACTTGTAAATAATTCCAATAAACTTTTAACTAATATAATGTTGTTCCCTATACTTTGGCACAACTTTTTAGAAAAATCCCCACCTCTATGTGTTGAGCAAAAAAAAAATAACGGTATTTTAGTTTTATTACATACATATTTCATTTTTTTTTTGTTGAATTTTTGAGATTCTTAAACTGGCTAATAACTTTGGATATAAAAGATTAGAAACTAGCTTTGTATAGGGAATTATCTGAGAATTGGTGGTTATTTAATAATAAAATATTAAATATTATATGTTATTAGAACAAACTCCTTAGAAATCCTGGTTTCTCCTGTGTGAGTTTAAAAAAAAAAGACCTTTCTAATCTTTTAAGAGTTAATTTCAGTAAAGAAAACCGTAGCTTTACGTAATCAACATGTTCTTTAAAATTTAATTTTGAATCTAACATTAGTCCTAGATATTTATAAGTATAGACTTTATCTATAGTTATGCAGTTTGTATGGCATGAAATTGTATTACAAAGAGATGAATGGTATACTACATTCAGACTAACATCATCCTTAAATCCAATATTAAATATCATATACCTAGACTTTGAGCTTAATACCATTTGATGAATCATGAACCATTGCTTTAACAATGCTAAGTCATTATTCATTGCCAATTCCAAATTTTCAAAATTGTCCTCAGCATACAACAAAGCAATATCATCAGCAAACGCTGTAATATGACCCTTTACTTTCAGTTTAAAAATTGACATAGTGTATATTAAAAAAAACAAAGGCCCCAATACTGAACCTTGCGGAACTCCAATATTAACATGCTGCTGCTCACTAACTATTGCATTTACTTTGACACTTTGGGATCTGCCTGTAAGATATGATTTAAATAGATCATAAGCCACACCACGTATTCCAATATCCATCATTTTCTGTAATAGAAGTGTGTGATTGACCGTATCAAACGCTTTTGAGATGTCTAAAAATAGTGCCGAGCATTTTTGGCCTTTATTTAAATGATTATGCAATGGCGAAAGGAAACTTAATAGGGCATCTTCAGTACTTTTGTTCGTTCTAAAGCCATATTGTCTATCATCAAAAAATTTAATTTTTTCGAGATATCCCACAAGCCTATGTTTAATAATTTTCTCGAATATTTTAGAGAAGGTACTAAGTAAGGTTATAGGCCTGTAATTGTTTAGAATCCTACCCGAGTTTTTTTTATGAAGCGGTAAGACTAAGCCATGTTTCATTTCAGATGGAAAAATCCCATTTACAAGACATAGATTGAAAATATAAGTTAAAACATGGTTTACAACAGGCAGTATTTTTTTTATCATCATCGAAGAAAAATTGTCAATACCAGAAGAACCAGAGTTTTTTAGGGCCCCAACTGGAAACATAAGAAAATACAAGCGAATTATATAAGTCAGTTGGAATTTCACAATTTTCAATATTTGAATTCAATAATTCTAGAGGTATTTTTATAAAGAAATTATTGAAAATATTCGGCATCTGATTGACATCTGTAATAACAGAGCCATTAAATTCAATAGAAACAATATTATTGCTAGGTTTATTTTGCTCCAGTATCTCATCCACAATTCTCCACTTATCCTTAATGGTATTTGAATTGTTGAGTTTGTTTCTATAATAATTTCCTTTCACTATTGGAATCATATTTTTAATTCTGGAGTTTAAATACTTCACGGTATTTAAAGTTTTTGTATTATTTGGATATTTCTTTAGAAACTTCAATTTTTCATTTCTCAAGTTTATTTTTATTAATAAACCATTTGACATCCAAGGCTTAAGCTTAAAATCATTACCAGTAGCCCGCTTAAGAATAGAACAATCATTAACTAGAAGGCCAAGCTTAGCGATGAAAGACTCATAGGCATTATTTGGTATTTGTGTACTAAAGATTTCATCCCAGTTACATTTTGAGAGGCACTCTAGTAGATTAGGAAACAAAATTATTTTATTTGATTTAGCATTCAGATATTGATTACGACTTTTTAAAGTAGATTGAAATTGTAACTTTATTAAAATTGTATTATGATCCGAAATTTCCATATTAATGCTATCAGTGATCAAGTTTAAATTATAAGACCTGGAAAATGTACCAAACACATGGTCAATACAAGATGCTGATTCATTACGAGTAATATCATTTAGAAATGATTCCAGACCAAAATCAGGTAACATTAAGAGGTAGTCATCTGTTAAATTACAGTTTTTTAAAATATTTATATTAATATCCCCTAAAACTACTAAATTCTTTGATTTCTCTTGTTCCAAAAATTGCGAGAACTCATTTACAAAATCAACTGTAGGAATAAAATGAAATCGATATACTAAGATAAAGCTGACCTCAATATTACTAATAAGAACTTTTAATTTCAAAGCATCTGCAGATTTTAAATTTAAATAAGTGACTTCGTGTTTTTTAAAGTATCACTTACATAAACCGCAACACCACCTGACTTGTAATCATTATTACATTTAGCATAAAAATAAAAATTGTTTAGTGGATAGTTATCAGTTTCTTGACTCGTAATCCATATTTCAGTTAAAAACACTATTTCGAACTTTCTCTCAAGCGCCATAATATTTGCTAAGAGCAAATCATTATTCTTCCTCATACTGCGAATATTTTGCAAAATAAAATTAAAATTTGCAGTTGAATAAACGCGATGCAAAACAGAAGAATAGCTCATACAGAGTAGTAAAAATAAGATTATTCTAAGAGTAAATTCCAAACAGAGATATTAAAGCTATTTTAAATATAACAATACAAAAAGTATAAAAATAAAAAAATGATTTAAGAAAATTAAAAGAAACGAAAATAAAATTAAATATACACATAAAATTTAAATTGTAGATAAGCTCAGATTTCCACATTACATTATTTGCCATCTTTAGCAAAAAAACTAGTACTAGCTATACCACTAACCAAAAAAACAAAGCAGTTAGGATCTAAACCGAAAACCAGATATGGCATATGTAACGTTTTAAAAATACAATATTTGCTTGTAAAATGATTCAAAACTGTTTTAAAAATATTGAAATAGACCGTCAAAATAACAATAAAAAGTAAAACTGTTGTAGCACAATAAGCTGTAATTAGAATACGATACAAATACAACAATACTACTGTTTTGGCACAAACATTTTTAATTTGGTTGCAAAAACGCATAATATGATGATAAAACTTAAATTGCAACTTAGTATTAAAAATTTAACTCCGAAAAAGGTGTACCAATTATACAGCCATAAACTAAATTTAATAAAACCATAAATACAAATTAAACCAGAAAATAATTTCAATAAATTTCTATTGTTCAACAGTTTTGACACCTTACATAAGAAACATAAACAAAACAAACAGAAATTTAACATTAATAATGAGCCAAGAATAATTAGATTATATAAAACATAACTATTTTTAATGCCGTTAAATAAACTATTGAAGTTAAGATTTTTAAATATTATTCCAAAGACTGCATTTTTATAATTCACAAAACCTGATGACCTAATAAGGAATAGCAGTGCACATACAAATTAATTCGAAGCTTATAATAATTAAACATCATCTCCTGCGGCTGATCGAAATAAATTTTTCACATAGTTTATGTCGTTGAAAGATTGAATTCTGTAGACATTAGTTCCGTTCGCTTTCCTAAGCAAAATTGTGTTGTTTTTCACCCATAAGTTGTTTTTAGATGTTTAGGTTCACCATATAACTTTGCCTGTAATTTGGTGAAGTAATTCATAATAATAATCCTGTTTTTATGTGCTACACCAGCTGTTGATGACGACATTTGAGCATTAGTAGTTGATAGTCCCAGATCACTAACAAATAACAATTTTCTGGCATAATACGCTTTTAATACGTCATTTTTATTTTCAAGCGAGGAAAGTTTCACAACCAGCACAGAATTAGAAAACTTTTTGGTTTTATTGTAATGTGTTTCACGTTAAACCGATATAACATTACTAAGATTAGATGCTACATCAAATTTGGTGAAAATACTTGAAACAATATCGTTCTTTTCGACTTTATCTGGGATACCTGATATTATTAAATCATTTGCTCTTGTGCGCTGCTCTGCTTCATCCAAAATTGATTCAAGTTTGCTAACACGAAGTTCCAATAATTCATTCTTAGACTCAACATTTTAAAGTTTAGTTGTTAATGTCTTATTTACTTCGACTAACGCGATTATCTTTGTATTTACCTCGTCCATAGAAACAGAAAAATAATTTTGCGACTTTTCTATTTCATTAACCGTTGTTTTCAACTCCATTAGTACTTTCATTACATCCGATATAGTAGGATTATTAGTAGGTATAGAACTGGGCTCATTATCAGCACATATGACTATGGATTTTCTACTATGGTTTTTACATTTAGCGCACTTCCAATTAGCCGAACCAGATTTAATAGCACTAAAAAGCTTATGAGATATATTCCCACATCTAATATGAGTTGCTTCTGCACACTCGACACACTGTACACCAGGATATTTCACATCCGTAATATTAGTAGAGCATTTAGAACATTCTTTCATTTTGTTAACACAAATTATTTCACTTTGATTAAAAAATCAAGTTTATGAACAAAACAGTTGTACAAAAACAGTTATTATGATGCAAAAATCACTTTTATTCACTAAGCCTAATTCACAAAACAGTTATTACTATATGTTAAAACAGATAAAAAAAATAAGAATTACGAATCTGATAACTTAAATAAAAAATTGGGTCTATCCGACTATCGGACGATACTTTTCCCAGAAAGCATCGTTAAAGAACACCAAACCAACCATTTAAATTTTACAAACATTTTTCGTTATTTTGAGCAGGCGTTATTTTGGGCTGACACAATATGTCATGGCTTTTCTTAAATTTGGAGAGATCTTCCCCAATATCACAATTGACCACGGAAATTTAAATCTTCTACTCTCATACCGCCAAATTACAGATTCACAAATAATGTTAGATTATTTAGAACTGACACAGCAATAAAGTTGTATTCGCCATTTTTCATATTCGCCCTTTAACATTTAGATCCAGTTATACATCTCTAGTATACCATTGAAAGTCCTTAAGAATTTAATTTACTCCATCCATAGAGTCTCCACAATGTTCGAAAAAAAAATTTCTGAAAATTTGTGCCGTTTGTTCAGATCACAATATGTATTATGAAAGCAACGTTTTGCCGATATAATTCTTTACTCAGTGCTTCAGTCTGGACGAGACAATTCGAAAATACAAAATAATACACAAACAATATAAAATCAGAATTAACGTTAATTATCATTTGTTATCAAATCCCACCTTCTTGTCATATAACATTTCATTTTGTATATCTCCCTGATCTCGTAAACCTACGCCACCCTAGTGGCGCGATATTATTTTAAAGCCTCCTATATAATTTGCTATTAGGAGTTGTAACATATATACGACGTTGAATACCAACAGAATTTATTACCCAGAAATAATACCTTTAAAGGCGATTTTATTCACAAAATCACAAATAATGTATCGATCAACATATCTTTGAAATTTCAGTCATTAAAATGCCAAAAAATGTCAATAAAACGTCACAGAAAAGTCAATGCCAAAAATGTCAATGTCATAGAAACGGGAATATCTTGCTATATTTAAAAGCTCACTAGATATAATTATTTTTAATTGTTGATAATATTATTTGCCACCAGCAAAGTATTTTCGGTAAATTTAGAAATTTAAATTCCATATTACATGGTAATCTATTCATTTTATCTTGAAGACACCTAGGGAACAATTGCTGGAGTTTGCAAGGTGTATTAACTTTAGAGAAATATTTCTTCGCAAAGTTCGATATTACCTCGGTAAACAGATAAACAAATTTATATTACTCCTTTTTGTCAAAATGACCTCCACGCAAGTAGATGATAAATTGTCAAATTATCCTATATATGTACTTACTTCGAATGGCGAAAAAAGATGATTTCTAGGCAGATTTAAAAATAAAAATATTTTAACTAATTAAAAACGATTTCAGCATCGCTATCTAACAATTGACCCATAAAGTTACCATGATAACATACTACTAGGAGTACATATCTGCTGGGGAATTTAATTTTTAAGAAACTGTTTAGTTTATTTTGATAGATTTTGTGTCATCAATTTTTTAAAATTTTGAAACATGTTTTCTTGTACTTTTCTTACCTATTTTCGAGTCAACATTTTTGAAAACTGCTTTGCCCAAGAGTTTAAATTGTTGGGGAAGTCATAACCCTCTAAACATGGTGAACTAAAAATTAATCAAAAATGAACTCTGTCTTATATGACTAAGTTCATTTTTAATTCACTTTACTGATTCGAAAAAGAAGTGAAATAGTTCATTTATGATTTACTCGTTTACACAGCTCAGGAACGAATTATTTATGAAGTATAAAACAAGACAATTTGGAACCATTATGAAGAACCATAAATGAATCACTTTTGATGTCAAAAAAGAGTTAAAATTGAATTGTTTACAATTCATTAATAAATCTCAAATGAAATAGAAATGAAGCATTGATAATTCAAAAATGAGTCATTAATAATATAGATGATTGAGGTAGCTATTTATGAAGTACGTAAAACAAATGATTTAATTATGAATTAAAAATGGATTGGAAATAACAATTACATTTTGAAAGCTACAAAACTATTTTATTTACAAATTTTAATATTTTACATCTTGCACCCAAATATTATGATTGGAGCAAGCGAATTTAGGACTGGGCTATAGGTAAGTTGACTCCAACCATCAGAATTGGAGGAAGCTGTATGCACAGGTAAGTTCATAAATTGACATCTATCTAGTTAATTCCGAATATTCTTCAACACCAGGATTGGAGAAAGATGTAGCGACAGATAAGTCGGACTAATTTAATTTTATTTGTTAACTCCAGACTGCTTTTATACATGTTCTGCAAAAAAATAAAAATAATTATTGTTATAAAAAATAAAACTAGTTTAAATAAAATCATCTGGAAAATCAAACTGTAAAATACAGGAAATGCGGAAGGTGATCGTTGAGACAAATCAAAAACCAAAAATAATAAATATTGAAATCCAGTTATACTATTGAACCACTTTGGCTTAATACATACGAATGAGGATATTATAAAAAATGAACAAGAAGGAGGAAGAGGAAGTACGGTATTTTGTTCGTCGCGACACGATCGTGTTGTATCCGATTTTGATACGAAATATTTTCCTTTTTTGTGATGCAAAATGAGTTCTTTTCGAATTAATAAAATTGAATCAGATTTTTTGATGTATAGTTGAAATGAATTCGAAGTCCGTTGAAACATCAATTTTAAATCAAAAAATATGAAGAAAGGTATACCATTTTTAAGATCTAAAACAAATTAGATTTTTTGAATCAGTTTGTTGATTCAAAAATAATTTATTTTTGAATAATTTTGAGTCTATTTAAATTCATAAAAATTGATGAGTTTTCTTCATGTTTAGTGGAACGTTTATGATTCATTTTCGATTTTTTTTTATGATTCCTACTTTTGATTCATAATTGATTGTTTTTTTAATTTCATTTACGCATCATTCGTAAATCATTAAAAATGAGGCGAAATTTTGAGTCAACGACATGGGCGTCATTTTTTCTGAAACAAAAATGATTTATTAAGGTTGCATAAAATACGAATTAAATATTTGATTTTAAAATGAGGAACAATTTAAAACATTTATAATTCAAAAAAATGGATCTGGTTTTTTGCATAGAGGGAATATGCATCCACTAAGTATTTCGAGACGATATTACCTTCCCTCCTTATATCATGATACTGTATTGTTGCATTTTGATTTAGTCTGACATCACTACAGGTAAACAGTCATTCTAGTTTTGGGAAATCTTATTTAAGCATGATGTCAGTAATGTCTCCAATAACCCATTCATCTCAATAAATCCATACATAGGTTTAATAATGTAGTGAACTCAGCAATTTACCTTGTAAACAAATCAGTTTATTTATTTCCAAGTTTCTTTCGGAGACCTAATTGATATTGACGCAATAGAGTGCAAAAACCAGATTCCGTAACAAACTTCCCTTAGCACTACTCTAGTATATACATGTAGTATATGTAGGTAAGCACATATTCAGCAGTATTCATTATATATCCATTCCTTAATGTTAATATTTTATTATCCTTCTGTTACACAGACCTATATCAAAAAATCTGACATGTTTTTTCGTATTCCATATATACCTATATATGTACATTCTTTCCTAACGACCCTTCGCAACATTTTGAACTTCAAACAACATGTATGAATATATATTATGTTTTGTTCGCCTCCCTGTATGTAGGTACTTATAATATACATATTACCGAAAAAAAAGTTAACACTTATTAAAGGTGATATACCACCAGAGACTTAAAAATTTTGTGGTAAATATTTCTGGTGGTTAGGTAATTATAATAATAATTATGTACATACTTTAATTATTCGAAATTACATATGAGGAGCGGGAGAGGGTTTCATATGGCATCCCTTGTTAAGTGTTTAATAATTTATCCGTGTGTGTATCTTTTAAAATACTAAAATTCTACCCTAAATATTTATTTTACTTTTATATCTTTTCCTTCTCATACCTCTAATATCTCAAATTACCATATTGCCAATAATATCTAACAGAATTTGAAAGAATTCCTAAGCACAAACTAACAATTTTCTCTAATGCAAAAGCTTTTTTAATTTAAACAAACACACACACAAAAAACAAACACATTTATTAATTTTGTGCTGAGGATAAACAGTTTCCACTTTTCCAATAAATATTTTTTTTTGTTTTTTTTTTTTTTTTTTTAAATTAAAAGGAAAATATCGAATTTTAATAAAAGGCAAAAATATAATTTTTCAAATCTATTAGAAAAGTTTGGTTTTTGTTTATAATAATATTGTAATTCTGGCAATATGCCGATCCTTTTTTGCATCATCGAATGGGGATTTTTTAGGTTAAACAAATAAAATATAGTTTATTAAATTTTAATTATTAAAAGGGAATAAAAAAGAAATTGTTTTGTTACAAATTGATTTAGACCTGCTCAAGGGAAATTTATACGTGTTCAGAGGGTTTGATTTTCAATAATCACGTTTTTGTTTTTGGATAAGCTTTTATAGTTTATTAATTAAAATTAAATGGCATTTAATATGTAAGGGGTGTAACGTAATTCCCATAAAGAACGTCGTAGATTGTATTTATCTAAATATAATTACAATATAGGGAGGCGGTTTCTCTCCAAACCATAAAATAGCAGCAGATGGTTTATTCATTCATTTCTAAACCAGTTGTCATGGAAGAAATTTAACGCATTTCAGATAGTGGCTTGAACCAGAGATAGCGTAATAGCGATTAGTATCTCCGCTAAGATGCATTCAAGAAATTATTGCCCTGCCTTATCCTGTGTATATCAACTTATTTTTAAAATTCGATATCAAATAATCGTTGGAAATAACGATAATCCATTCGTAAGAAACGTAAAAGTTCTTCTCTAGTGATTATGAATCCCAAATATAGATAAATCTATATTACAGTTTCTTTTCAGATCATACACATTCACTTTTGGGACTGTAAACCTTTTTAAAGTACTAATTTTTTTTAAATGATTTATTCTTGAATCTCTCTACATAAGAGACTCACAAGAACTTCTTGCCAAAAAGTAATCAAATCTTAGATTATACTTATATTATGTATAACTAGCTGAAACACACGGTGTTGTTCGGGAAAAATTAACACACCTGCCGAACCTGAACGCTTTCTAATCTAATTCACCATTACTCATACACGATAATTGTTGAAGATTCCATATTTAGACTTTTGTGAATGTTCACGGTAAACCAGATAAACAAAGCAAAGTGACGTCGCTGATTTGATTGATTTGAACTAAATGAAATAGTGCGGTTCTATTAGACAAAGGCGCTATTTTGACTGAAAAATCATAGCAGCTGGAAATACGGTAGTATGTCTCCCTGCGACTTCTTTCTTGTGCGTATCTTTAGAAAATGGCATTCGAATCTATTTACCACTATTATAGCTTCCTATATGCACCGCATAACCAAACTCAGCAACACGCAACACCATGAGCATTTGAGCAATACTAAACATAACATACCGATTAAAGATTAAACAATTACAAAATTATTATTTTATTATGTATCAACGAATGTATAATAAGTGCCGTTTTCACAGCTAGCTAAGATGTATGATATTTAATATTTAAAGTATGGGTGCATTTGTCTTTGTTTAACGTACTTCCATTTCAGTTTTTTTAATCGCTTGCACTACACATGCATACTTTTTGTGCCTTTTCATTTTAATCTGTCGGAAATTGTAATACGAATTATATAGTATGCAAGTTCGGTGCATTTTGTGTTCGTTTTTCTCATATAATACCAGAACCATCTTGATGTGAATAGAGCCGGCATGTGAAAAATGAACTTAAAATAAGGGATATAGAAACACTAAAAATTCATTTATTTTCATACTGTTTAGTGTTTATATGAGAAAAAGCGATTTCGATTGAAGGTAAAATATGAATTAAAAGTTAAACCCAGTTAAATAATTTTTTAAGAAATCGCTAACAAACAACTCAATGTCTTACTCATTTAAAACAAAGATTCTCACATTTCCCTATTTTCCAGTAATAATCAAAAGAAAATAAGGGAAATTAAATTAAAAAACATTCTACAACAACAATAATGTGTAATATCTGTGAAGTTAGCCCGAAAATTATCCCGGAAAAGTGTGTTGGCAACACTAATATATCGTGATATAACAATATCACGATACTTTACTTGTCATCCCAGAAAAAATATGTCTGTCATGACATTATTTAGTGTCAGCACGAAAAAAAAATATCATGAAATTTTTACGTCATCCCCATAAAACTGTCATGACATTATTTATCCCGAAATAATATTTTTACAAGATATTAAATCATGGGTATTTTTATGTGTTTTCTAGCCAATAGCTGCACATTTCCAATACGAAAATGATTCAGCTATAGTCAAATGTAAGTTGTAATCCCCTGAATTGGTGCAAGAAACTATCTTGGGATAAGTAGAAGCATTCTAGATCCCTCTAAGATCCCTAGAAGTCATACAAGATATCAATTAACGAGCACGGCTTGGTATAGGTTTTGTAGGACATGGATACAACTTGCCTATGGCCAAAGTAAAAAAAAAGTCTATTAGCCGTTAGGCAGATATAGTCCCTAGAATTCAGACAAGATATCAATTAACGAGCACGGCTTGGTATAGATTTTGTAGGGCATGGATACAACTTGACTATGGCCAAAATAAAAAAAAATTCTATTAACCGTTAGGCAGATATAGTCCCTAGAGTTCATACAAGATATCAATTAACGAGCACGGCTTGGTATAGGTTTTGTAGGACATGGATACAAGTTGCATATGGCCAAAATAAAAAAAAATTCTATTAGCCGTTAGGCAGATGTAGTCCCTAGAAGTCATACAAGATATCAATTAACGAGCACGGCTTGGTATTGGTTTTATAGGACATGGATACATCTTGCTTATGGCCAAAATAAAAAAAAATCTATTAGCCGTTAGGCAGATATAGTCCCTAGAAGTCATACAAGATATCAATTAACGAGCACGGCTTGGTATTGGTTTTATAGGACATGGATACAAGTTTCATATGGCCAAAATAAAAAAAAATTCTATTAGCCGTTAGGCAGATATAGTCCCTAGAGTTCATACAAGATGGGACTATATAGGGACTATATGGGACTATATACACGCTCATTACAAAATCCGGTAATTTCCTACTTGAATATCTGGTTTTGCAAATTCTAGTGAAAATCCAGTGAATTTCTAGTTAAAAATAAAAAAAAATGAATTTTCTAGTAAAATTTCAAAATGGATTTAACCAATTTCTAGTGAAATTGCAATCAAAACCAGATTTAGGCTATTTTCTAGTTAATTTCCAGTAATATTTTAAATTATACTGGATATCTAGTGATAATCTAGCAAAAAAAATTACTAGAAAAATACTAGATGGTTAGTTTCACTTTCTAAAACGGAATATCTAGTAAATTAAATTAAAATCAAGTAAATTTTATTACCAGATTTCCAGTAATTATAAAAATTACTTGAATTCTAGTTAAATTTTTGTGTCGCCATATTTTTTAATGTAGTTACCTGAAATCTAGTAAAATTCTAGTTAAATTAAATTAAATACCAGGTAATTCCTGTTTGCTTGTACAAGGAGAATTTCTAGTAAATTAAACAGATTCTAGTAATATTCTAGTAAATTTTAACTTACATTAAAATATTACTAGAATTCTAGTAAAATTATAATTATATTTACTAGAATTCTAGTAAATTAACTAGAATTCTAGAAAATTTAGCCTTAGTATTAATTTAATTTTCGTCGTCTGGTATACTATCAGTAAAACATTGAATTTCGTGGTGTGTTGTAGTGAACGTGAAATTAAATACAGTTAAAACAAAAAAAATATAAGTATATAAATTGTGAGTAAGAGCTATACTGCCGTATATATTTAAACATAATTTACATAACTACATGTTTGGAAAAATTGAGCTATTGCTGCCAATCGAAAGCTAAAATAAACTTTATCAACAAAATTATAAAAAATAATTAAAACTAAATCCAGAAAGGCGTAACAAGAAAAATAATTTCGTATTTAAGTCGTTTGGTTAATTTCAAAACGGAGTAAAAATTTTTCTCAAAATGCGTTTTTTTAGTTATGTAAAATATGTTTAGTACGGCAGTATATACAAAATACATTCAAACCGTTTTTTGTGCGGTCGTTTCTTGTGCGATTTTTTCTTGTGCGATTTTTTTTGTGTGCGAATATTAATCTTGCCATTTTTTTTTCTCTGCGGATCGAAAATTTCTTGCTTTAGATTATTTACGGGCCCTTCTCACAATTAAATATGAGATGTCCAGTAACACCACCACACTTAAAACCACTGCTGCTTCATCGGATAATCTTCAATTTATTTTAACCTGCATGTCCAGCGTGTGCATTTGGGCTAAGGTATTTAATTATTTATTGATATGGTTTTAATTATTATATGCTTTTTATTAGTCTTGTTACATTTAAAAGTTTCAACTTTGGCTTTCTTATAGAATATTTAACTAAGCTGAATTAAGTCATGTAGATTTTATTCATCATTTTTTCCCAATTTTTGACTTTTCGAATCATTACCGGGGTAACAATAAAACAAAAAACAAAAACAATAGAATTATACAATATTATGTTAAATATAAACATTACAATAAAACATATACTACGACTATTTACGTAACTTTCGTTACCTGTCATAATGTACAAGGTATAAAATTGTTACTATGATGATGACTTGAAAAGTCGAAAATTGGGAAAAAATGATAAATAAAATCTACATGATTTAATTTAATTTAGTAAATTAGTGAGTTAGTTGAACGTTGACATTTTGATGTATAGTTCATTTGATTACTCTTATTATTAAATCAAAAAAATTTTTATTTGCAGGTAGCTGAATCAATAGAAGTCATCACACAAACAATTAAGCAGACGCAGCCTTATATGTCTATCGGAATTATAATCGACGCTCAGTCAATTTCGTTGGGCTATAAAAGTTTTTTGTGCGCCTTCGACATTGTATTTAAAAATTTTTATGTTTTTGGTTTACAATTTCCTAAAAATTGTTTGTATTTTTATAATTTTATAGAGATATATTTTTTTAAAATTAAAGATGTGATTCCGACACCTCGCGCGTCATAACTACATATATACCAAATTAAGAAGCTTTATTTTTTTTTGTATTTGTATTTTGTATCCGAAATAAAAAAAAATCCATAACTAAAATAAAATTCAAAAACATTTTTTTATTATTTGAAATTTATTTAACGGCCATCTAGTGTAATCAACGGATAAACTAGTAAAAAATGATGACGTAGGATTAACTAGAATTCTACTAAAGTATATAGTTTTGTCTGGTTGTTTTACTAGAACTTTAGTAGAATAAATACAGAAAATCTTATAGTTTTGCAAGAAAATCTAGTTTGATTTTACTTGAAATCTAATTAAAATACCGTATTTCTCATAATTTTACCGGAATTCCATTGTAAAATCAAGTAAAATTGTTTACTTGATTTCCGGTACTTTAAATTTGTATTTCAAGTAAAATCGCCATATTTTATTACAACCTGAAATCTAGTATTTTTAATTTTACTTGATTCAACTAGATTGCCTAGTATGCTCACATCTAGTGAATTTTTATTTACCGTGTAGGGGACCCATATAGTCCCTATATAGTCCCATCTTGTATGTATTCTAGGGACTATATCTGCCTAACGGCTAATAGAATTTTTTTTTATTTAGGCCATAAGCAAGGTGTATCCATGTCCTACAAAACCTATACTATGCCGTGCTCGTTAATTGATATCTTGTATGAATTCTAGGGACTATATCTGCGTAACGGCTAATAGAATTTTTTTTTATTTTGGCCATATGCAACTTGTATCCATGTCCTACAAAACCTATACCAAGCCGTGCTCGTTAATTGATATCTTGTATGAACTCTAGGGACTATATCTGCCTAACGGCTAATAGAATTTTTTTTTATTTAGGCCATAAGCAAGGTGTATCCATGTCCTACAAAACCTATACTAAGCCGTGCTCGTTAATTGATATCTTGTATGAATTCTAGAGACTATATCTGCCTAACGGCCAATAAAATTTTTTTTTATTTTGGCCATATGAAACTTGTATCCATGTCCTACAAAACCTATACCAAGCCATGCTCGTTAATTGATATCTTGTATGAACTCTAGGGACTATATCTGCGTAACGGCTAATAGAATTTTTTTTTATTTTGGCCATATGCAACTTGTATCCATGTCCTACAAAACCTATACCAAGCCGTGCTCGTTAATTGATATCTTGTATGAACTCTAGGGACTATATCTGCGTAACGGCTAATAGAATTTTTTTTTATTTTGGCCATAAGCAAGGTGTATCCATGTCCTACAAAACCTATACTAAGCCGTGCTCGTTAATTGATATCTTGTATGAATTCTAGGGACTATATCTGCCTAACGGCCAGTAAAATTTTTTTTTATTTTGGCCATATGAAACTTGTATCCATGTCCTACAAAACCCATACCAAGTCCTACAAAACCTATACCAAGCCGTGCTCGTTAATTGATATCTTGTATGACTTCTAGGGACTATATCTGCGTAACGACTAATAGAATTTTTTTTTATTTTGGCTATATGCAACTTGTATCCATGTCCTACAAAACCTATACAAAGTAGTGCTCGTTAATTGATATCTTGTATGAACTCTAGGGACTATATCTGCGTAACGGCTAATAGAATTTTTTTTTATTTTGGCCATATGCAACTTGTATCCATGTCCTACAAAACCTATACCAAGCCGTGCTCGTTAATTGATATCTTGTATGAACTCTAGGGACTATATCTGCGTAACGGCTAATAGAATTTTTTTTTATTTTGGCCATATGCAACTTGTATCCATGTCCTACAAAACCTATACCAAGCCGTGCTCGTTAATTGATATCTTGTATGAACTCTAGGGACTATATCTGCGTAACGGCTAATAGAATTTTTTTTTATTTTGGCCATATGCAACTTGTATCCATGTCCTACAAAACCTATACCAAGCCGTGATCGTTAATTGATATCTTGTATGAACTCTAGGGACTATATCTGCCTAACGGTTAATAGAATTTTTTTTTATTTTGGCCATATGCAACTTGTATCCATGTCCTACAAAACCTATACCAAGCCGTGCTCGTTAATTGATATCTTGTATGAACTCTAGGGACTATATCTGCGTAACGGCTAATAGAATTTTTTTTTATTTTGGCCATATGCAACTTGTTTCCATGTCCTACAAAACCTATACCAAGCCGTGCTCGTTAATTGATATCTTGTATGAATTCTAGGGACTATATCTGCCTAACGGCTAATAGAATTTTTTTTTATTTTGGCCATAAGCAAGGTGTATCCATGTCCTACAAAACCTATACCAAGCCGTGCTCGTTAATTGATATCTTGTATGACTTCTAGAGACGATAGTGGCTATACTTTGTTGAACTTCAAAATAATTTATCAAATTATTTGAATAAGTGGATATTGTAATGGTAATCCAGTGTAAATTACTGTGTGCTAATAAATTTTTAAAATACTGAAATTATTGAATTTATTTATAATCATTCGTATGTACCTAATAGTGTTTTTATTAATCACATACAAATAACTATTTCATTTTGTTTTACTTTGCTTACTCAATTTCTACGACATATTATATAAATATATTTACTTTCGTTATAGTTTTCATAAAACGCTAGTTATAATATATTAGTATTACCATATTTAACTATAATCGTTTTCTGGGATTTTTTTTCGGGCTAATTTCACAGAGGTTAATGTGTATCAAAAAGAGAAAAATCAGTTTAATGACGACATCATATCTCCACATCTAAACCCAATGGTAAGAAAAAAGACAACACGTATCCGCTCAACAATCAAAATTTAAAAAAAAATCAAAAAGAGCCAAACAGAATAAATTAAATCAATACAATGAGTGCGAAAAAAACAAACCATCAAAACAATCTAGCATGCTTTGCAAATTCAAAATAACTATAGAAACATATTCGAATTCAAATTGGAATGGAGGCAATGAAAGAGATGATTATTGTTTTGTTTATAAATTTCGAGTTATGTTGATGACGTACATATATATTACAAAAACAACAATATTTAAAATTTCAAAAGTACCTTATTTTCATGGCGATTTTCACTACGAAATAAACATTTTCAAGAATTGATTTTTCAATCAAATAATATTACATGTTTCATGAACATTTTCATATAAAAACAAAAGAAAAGCTCATATTTCTAATAAACTAAAACTGTAAATGAAAATAACCGTTTTCCCATATAAGTTCATAGTAAAGAAAAAATTGTTTGTACCTTATTTTAAGCTTAGTAAAAAATACAGTCGATACTGGAGGCTCTTATTTATACAGTAGGCTCTGATAATACAATACTATAATTTACAATTTCGGTCGTACCGGATTTTCCGTTCCTTTTTTTACATGAAATTTTTAACTTACCCCCACTAAAGATGTTTTCACATCAAAAAGGTATTTCGGTCAGAAAACAGTTTGACTGAAATGCACTTTGTGCATTTGAACTGAACAACCTTCTTGAAAGTTGTTTTAGTTATACATTTTTGGACTGAAATACCTTTTGTTTGGTTTAGTTTATTAGTCGCATCGTAAACAATTGATCGTGTTACAATTGACTATGAGAAGTTGATCGTAGACACAATTGATCGTATAAACAATTGATCGTGGATACAATTGATCGTATGGACAATTCATCGTGGATAGGATTGATCGTATGGACAATTGATCGTGGATCCATGGTCAATTCCACGTATTTTGCATAACAAAATAGTGCAATTGTTTACGCCATCGTAAACACCTGAAATACAAAAAGGGGCATAATCACGATGTAACAACAATTCATCGCGTCATCAGTCAACATTCGCTGAAACGAAATAAATGTATGTTATCATATATCAGAGCCTACTGTATAAATAAGAGCCTCCAGTATCGACTGTATTTTTTACTAAGCTTAAAATAAGGTACAAACAATTTTTCCTTTACTATGAAACTATATGGAAAAACGGTTATTTTCATTTACAGATTTAGTTTATTAGAAATGAGAGCTTTTGTTTTGTTTTTATATGAAAATGTTCATAAAACATGTAATATTATTTGATTGAAAAATCGAGTCTTGAAAATGTTTATTTCTTAGTGAAAATCGTCATGAAAAATAAGGTACTTTTGAAATTTAAAATATTGTTGTTTTTGTAATACTATACGTCACCAACATAACTAGAAATTTATAAACAAAACAATCATCTCTTTCATTGCCTCCATTCCAATTTGAATTCAAATATGTTCCTATAGTTATTTTGAATTTGCAAAGCATGCTAGATGGTTTTGATGTTTTTTTTTTTTCGCACTCATTGTATTGATTTAATTTATTCTGTTTGGCTCTTTTTGATTTTTTTAAATTTTGATTGTTGAGTGGGGACGTGTTGTCTTTTTTCTTACCATTGGGTTTAGATGTGGAGATATGATGTCGTCATTAAACTGAATTTTCTCTTTTTAATACACATTGTTGTTGTTGTTGTAGAATGTTTTTTAATTAAATTTCCCTTATTTTCTTTTGATTATTGCTGGAAAATAGGGAAATTTGAGAATCTGTGTTTTAAATGAGTAAGACATTAAGTTGTTTGTTAGCGATTTCTTAAAAAAATATTTAACTGGGTTTAACTTTTAATTCATATTTTATCGTCAATCGAAATCTCGTTTTTTCATATAAACACTATGAAAATAAATGAATTTTTAGTATTTCTATATCCCTTATTTTAAGTTCATTTTTCACATGCCGGCTCTATTCACATCAAGATGGTTCTGGTTATATAATCGCATATACATAGTGTAATTCGTTATTACGCACTTACCTCATCATTATTATCCATACTGCATGGCATTAATTAAGTTGAATAATCTGAAATTAAATGAAATCTCATTAATTATTTAAGTAATATATTGTAAACTATAAATACTTAGCTTTGAATATTTTTGTATACACAGCTTCACGATGATATCTGTCAAATGTCAAAGTTGTAGCTGAATTCATGTGAGTGGTAGTGCAGTTTCGAAAGTTGCATTCGAATTTTGTATTTTCCTTTTATTATCACAGATGGCATGTCAAGTGCATAATTTCGAAACTGGACGTTCATTTTGCTATGTGTATTTTTTATTATTTTTATTATTACTGTAACCACCATTGAATGAACACAAAATTCCCTGGCAATCAAAATAAATTTAATATAAAACAAATTAAGTTGTGTTAAATAAATAATTGTTTACTTAAATTAATGTTTTGTGTTTATTGATGTGATTGCCAAAAGGAAGAATTATTAGCTGAAAAATTCTCAACTCATTTTTAACAGCAATTATATTTCTTTTATTAGGTGTCATTAATAGATTCTATATAATCCGCTCCTACGCGCGGCACGCAGTGCGACATGTTTGCTGATCCCGGCTCCTACGTCCCCCGAAGTACAAATCTAAAGCCCCTCGGAGGACTAAGCGGGGGGGGGGGGGGCGCAGCGACCTACCGCGTGCCCGTGAGAGTTACCGAAGCCGTTAGACTCTACAATACTAAGTTAAATTACTCGGAATAGGGTCGAAAGGCCAAATGTCGAAAGGCCGAATGTCGAAAGGCCGAATGCATCGAAAGGCTGAATGTGTCGAAAGCTGAATGTGTCAAAAGGCCGAATGTCGATAGGCCGAATTTCGAAAGGCCGAATGTTGAAGAGGGGTTGTTTGTATCGAAATTGATTTTAATATTTCATCTTAGTTACGTTCTTTTTGTCATATAAATAAAAATTAATTAAAGGTTGGTTACCTTATCTAGAAAAAAAAATACAGAAACTGAAAATCCCGAAAAAAATCCAGAAACAAAAAACTCAGAAAAACAAAAATCCAGAATACTAAAATCCAGAAACATAATTATCAAAGTGCAGACCAAATTATAATTAACATTTATAAAATGTTTATCAAATTTGAGTTTTCCGTAAAGTTCTTAATATTTATGATAATAGAAATTGCTTCGTCAACCTTCCAGACACAGATCAAAGTAATCGTATCGCTCATATCGCGGGATCACTACATTTGCCTGAAAAAAAAAAAATCCGGATATTTTAAAATCCCGAATAGTTGAAAAGTAAAAATCCAGAAAAATAAAATCCCGAAAAAAAATCTAGAAATTACCGGAAAAGCAATCCAGAAAAAAATCCAGAAAAAATGTTTTGTTTAAGATCAATTAAAAAAAATCAATTTTATTGGCATTTTTAGACTTATATGTCCTCACTTGAAACATTTGTTGTAGAACTATCAGTAGAAGCGATAAGAGCGATACGATTCCTTTGATCTGTGTCTGAAAGGTTGACGAAGCAATTTCCATTATCATAAATATTAAGAACTTTACGTAAAACCTTTGAGTATATATATATATAGAGGAATCACCCTAATTGTAATACTACCTCAATAGATAGCGTTACTTGTATGATTTACAAATTTTTTCTAATTTTTTGTGCATAATATATTTAGGTTGCAATGTATCGAACTATAGGACGTGTTTTCGTTTAGTTCAGTGATCACCCTTAGATGGTGTGTAAGGGATTTCATATAAATAATTTTTTATATATCTTAGTAGAATTAATTTGTATAATTGCTGGCACTCGTATTACTTCATAAAAATCAATAAATTGCCTTTATAAAACAATACAAATTATATCTTCATACCTTTTGCTTGATATTTAGAGTTAAAAATATTTTTATATTTTAATTCAAGCTAAAATGTGTTTATTAACACTTTGTAAACGATAATCACTTACATAAATTAAATAAATTAATTAAAACCATTGATTATTTTAAAATTATTACGGCTTCCGTTGCATAGGATTCCTGTGTAAATGTTTGACATTTGAGTTTTTATCCCCGACTTGACCTGTACCATGCGTCGAACACTCAAAGTAAAAACACCTCCTATACAGTAAGATTTGTGGTTGAAAATGAATATAATTTAAACTTTTCCTCTTTCCGCTCGTATCATAGATGTATAATACAAATACAACAAAAACAACAATAAAACGATTTAAAAACTAAAATGTAGAATAATTTTTTTTCCTATTTTCTTCGTTTTAAATGTTTTGATCGTACAGAACAGTGTGAATGTGTGAGTGATATTTGTTTTGTGTTGATGTTGTACAAAAAGATTGTGTGAGTCATGTGATTTTTGATTTTTAAATCTGTTGAAATTTAATTTTGAAACTATGAACTTAAATTCATTTTCAGATTTCTGGAACAAAAAATCAAATGAACGTTCTTGTAGGGATATTTTTACCTCTGCGGTTTTAGTTATAAGTAAAAGTATTTTTGTTTATTAACACGAATACGAAGGATGTTTAAATATTTGTATAAATGGAAGTTTTCTATCGTTTTTCAATTTCCTAAGTAGTGATAAACAACGGAATGTGTGGATTAAAGATTCAGGCAACAAATTATTGAAAATAACCACAGAAAAGTTGAACACTCCCATAAAATTTTGCTAAAATCATTTCTACGACAACGATATTCGTATTTTAGGATCAAAAAAAATTATAAATAAAAATGTGTATCCCGTTTCGTTCGATACAGAATATGAAGGTCTATCAATTGTTCCAAATATACAAATTAGAAAGACATTCAAAAGAAAAGCTACTCATATCACCGAAGAAAAATTGATTTTGCCAGAAGTTCAATGTTTTTCTGTTATAGATATTATATCCCTCACTATTTCACCATTCCTTGAAGACTATCATTTATCACTGGAAGGAAATCGATCACCTGCCGGACCAAATTTAAGAGGAAATATTCAAACCGTATAACTAATATTTGTTTATCTAATTTTCATGATAATGATGAAAGAACTGAAGATCAATTTCCTGTCATGCCTTATATTAGAAGATAAAAATCCAATATAATAAATTCAACGAAAGTTCCTAGATTTATATTTAATTCACCAAAACAGAAGAAATTAGATTTCTTATCTTAAGTGATCCGGTAAGAAAATTTATTTTGTCTCAGTTGCATCATAAAGCTAATGCTCATTGGCAAAATGTCGAACGAGATTTATATTTAAATGTTTACTATAAATCTCCATCCCATTATAATTATATGTTAGAATTAGAAGTTTCATTGCCTGCGGTGTCAACCATTCAAAAATGGCACTCAAATGAAAAGTGTCGCAAATATGTAGCAGACCAAGAGAGAGTGCACTTTTTTCAAAAATGGATAAATAATGTGTGTGTTGTTATTAGACGAAATGGCAATCAAACCGGAATTCGAATTTAATACTTCTGAAGATATTATATATGAATTTTTAGATCATGGTCATTTAGGTCGAAAAAATATCATTGCAACTCATGGTTTGATTATTATTTTACGTGGTTTAAACAGTAATTGGAAACAAACTTTGGGAATTTATATCGGTAATGTCAAAGGTGATGAGTTGCATCAAATTTTCACTTAATGTATTTCTGAAGCAACACGAATCGGATTTGATATATGTGTTGTGAATTGTAACCAAGGCAGTAACAAAATGCCTATAAACTGTTAGGAGCTTCGGAGCCAAAGCCTTATTTTTTATTAAGTGAAAAAAAATCTTTTTCATGATCCGCCACATCTGATTAAAAGTTTAAGAAATAGGTTAATTAATGCTGATATAGTTACACAGTTTTGTAGAGTTTCTTGGAAAATTTTAGAGAAAATTTTTTATTTTAATGAAGGTACAATTAAAATATTTTATAAATTAACGAGGAAGCATATACGACCAAATGCATTTGAGAAGTTATCCGTAAAATTAGCCACTCAAGTGTTCAGCAACGGAGTTTATATGGAAATTTTTGCGGCAATCGCAAATGTCTTTTTCACATAAGCTGAAAAAACTATAGCCAAATTTTCAAAATATCCAGATAACAGTGCAATTTCCAAAGAATTAATAGGCATTATCGAAAATTTAACAAACAGCGCTTTGGAAATCCGATGGAAAAATGGCAATATCTTATTGTTTTACGGGTCTCCAACAAATCATTTTTTTTTTCGATGGCGCTACATCCCATAGAGGGATTTGGCCGCTTCCTTTTGAAGTTTTGTAATCATTTTTGTTAACGGAGAATGAGTGATTAATTCATTAATCCTACCCTTAGCCAGCCGTGTTTTTTTCATCATCTGCCGGGAATCGAACCCGGGACCTCCGGAGCGTAAAGCAAGTATGCTAACCACTGTGCCACCGGGGTGGCAAACAAACATTGGGTTTGAAGAGTTGTAGTTTATAGAACACTTAGCCAAACAGAATGTGATTTACTGTGAGAAAATAAAATGTGAACTTCATTATATTGGATTGCCAATTGAACTGATAACCCTGTTATGTACAAATTAGTGAGTTTTGGCATTAATTAGAAAATATGGATAAAAAATGTGATATTACATTAGCAGAGAATATCAAATAGGGTGCTTACTTCTTCCCGTAGTATTCTTTCGGAAGATATAAAATTGTATACGGTTGTATAAATCACAACACTTTAAGGTCAATGTTAAATTTCAGTTTATTGAATGAGGTAGTTTTCCCAGTTGTTCAAAAATCAGTCGGCCCTTAATTTGCTATTTAGCGCAATAACGCTCCAATACAAAAGAAGTAGCATTGCCTCAAAATTATATAAAAATATTGAACATAATTAGTTGCCTAGGCCAAGGCAGAGTTTTATTTGCCTTTGTTGGGGTTTAAATGAACCCGGAAGATATTCGCAATCTAGCAAGACTAAAAATGTATTATGGGGTGTTTATAAAACCGTGTGGGATAAGATTCCCTGCGATTTTACATAATTTTTGGGCCACTTCCGAGACGTGTTGGAGGCGTAATAAAAATGTTCCAATGGTTCACAAATTATAAATGACTTAATTATTATTTAATTAGCCAAAAATAATTTTAAATTTAATTAATTTACTAATTATTTATAAATTTTTCTGCATATCACAAATACTTATGCATCAAAAATATGAATCACAAAATGCTTTTCAATCAAGTTTAATTGAATTTATTTGCATTACATTATGAATTTATTTATGAAATTTATATCAAATAAAACGTTATTTATAATTAAATTAAATAAGACAAAAAGAAAATCCAAAAAAATAATTTTCATTGGTTTCATATTACAACAAACATAAACGTTACCTAAAATTTTCTCATCACAATGACTAATGCATCAGATAGTAGTTTTTGTCAATTAAATAATGTTAAATCATAATGTTTATTCTTTTGTAATGTTAAATAAATTTATATTAAATAAAATAAAATTATAAGATTGTTTCATTTTTTTTAATATTTTGAAGTTTTCTAATGTTTTTTTTTTAATAAAGAAAAGCACTTTTTTTAAAAACGGCTAAGCGGATTATGTTAATTTTGATCTTAAATGATCCTTGAAAGGTCCCCAAACAATACCCAATTTGAAATTTTCGAGTATGTATGTTAAAGTCGAATTTAAAGTTCATTCAGGAACACCGTGTAATACTATTAATTTATTGGAACAAACCTCATCTACACCATTTTCAGAAACTGATGCAAACGAACACATTGATGAAGAGCTCGATTTAGAAACTGTGGAAGCTGCAATGCTCGATGATGAAGAAAATGACATAAAAGAATCCTTCAAATCAGTAATGAAAATACAATAATAAAATGTATTTCATTAAAAAATTGTGCAAATGCATACGTAGCTGGTTTTTTGGCACACAAATTTATTCTTAAAAATAGAGACGCAAAATTTCAAGAAAAAAACAGCAAAACTAATAAAACGTGCTTACCATTCAAATTATACGGAACAACAACTACCTTGCAGAAGTTTGACTACACCATCAATGTTTGTAAAAGATTTAAAGGAAATTGTTTCAATATTTGATAAATTTTTCAAAAATTTTAAAAAGAAACTGATTGTATTGACAAAAATGGCTTCCGTAATATTTTAAAAGCAAAATTTCTTCTTCCATTGTGAATCTCTCAAAGATGAAATAATGAAATAAATCAATAAATAATCATGTGAATTAATCAAGTTTTAAATAAATTTATTTGAAATATTTTGAAAAACAATAATTTTTTTTAAAATTACCTATAATAGGCGTTTTCGGAACACTATAATGGTCTAATTTAATGGTCTAAATTTACTGTGAATTTACTCAACATCTATTTCCGAACACGCCTAATATACACAAAACATTTATTTAATAGATGCTAAAGTTTACTTATTAGCTGTCTTCTAAAATGTCATTCTAGCCATTTAAATTTGCGCCGTCAGCACGAATTAAATCTAAATCCAGCAACAACTCTGTGGTTTATTTATTCTCATTACAACAAAATTTACCTAGCAAGTGGTTTTATTTAATCTTCAACTCAAGCTGGGATTCAAGAATACCCTGAATTTTCTTTGTTACTAAACCAACTTTAGTCTGATATGTTAAGCACTGATTGTACTCATTATTATTTCTATATTTCACAGTAAATAAATTTCACTTGTTGTCATCTATAAGCAATTATTAAGGCTCTACGCACAAATCCCAAGATTAAAATATACCACAATAAACTGCAGACACTTTGTTTTATTCGTCTCATGACTAATGAAACATTTATTGTAACGGAAAACCAAAAAGTTTAATTAAAAAATGAGAAACGACATTGCTTATGTTTGGATGAGTATGGATAGGTATAAATATTAAACAAATTACATAACACTAAAAAACAAGGTAAGTATACATATGTATAATGTATTGTGAAAATGAAAAAAAAAAAAATTAAAAAACAAACGAAAAAATGGATTTGTGTACCATTCAAGGTTATTTCTTCGTTTCATTATTATTATTCATTCTACTTGTATTATTTATAAAAACATGCCGATTGTCGCGCTCTCATCTTGCAGCGAGGTAGTATTACAACTTTTTTTTCGGTTTGGTGATTGCTCTATATATATATATACTCAAAGGTAAAACCTTAAATTTGATAGACATTTTATAAATTTTAATTTAATTTGGTCTGCACTTTGATAATTAGGTTTTTGGATTTTAGTTTGCTGGATTTTTATTTTTCTGAATTTTTTTTCGTTACTTTCAGTTTCGGTATTATTTTTTTCAAGATAAGGTAGACAACCCTCATATCGCATCTACTTATAGTCTTAAAAGGGGTTGGCCACGTACCACTGTTTTTCAATAGACTGTTTCTAAAAATTTTTCCCCAAACTCTTGTTTTACAAAATCTTGGCACCAAAAATCTGTTTGGAGAAAATCTTGTTTTCAAAATACATAAACATACTTTTATTAATATTTTATAGATTTTACATTAAAATAAAATGACATCGGCTAATTTGACTTCAAATTGTAGAGGTTAACGGCTTCCGTAACCCTCACGGACATGCACGAGGTCGTTGTGCAGCCCCCCCCCCCCCCCGCTTAGCCCTCCGAGGGGCTTTAGATTTGAACTTCGGGGGACGTAGGATCTGGGATCAGCAAACATCTCGCACTGCGTGCCGCACTTAGGAGCGGTTATATAGAATCTATTAATGGCACCTACTAAAAGAAAAATAATTGCACTATTTTGTTATGCAAGATTTTGTAATTGCAAGATTTTAAAATGCACTATTTTATATCGACCCCAGAAAAATCATTTCACTAAATATTCGTTATTTCACTATATAACAATCAAAATAATTATTTCGAAAAACAATTACGGTAAGAATTTTAGGAATGATATCAAAGGGCCGAATGTCGAAGGGCCGAACGGGTCGAAGGGCCGAATTTTTTTGTTTATTTTTTTGTTTTGTTTTTAGAAATATAATTTTTTAAATTTTTTGTTTTAAGGAATACATATTTTGTAAATGTACTGAATTTGATATTAAGAACTATAATTTTTATTTATTTATGAAATACAATATTAATTTTCCAGATATCAATACCAGGTTGAAATGTTGTTTGTCAAAATGACTCATATCAAAATAGGTAATACATTTCAGGTTGAAACAATATTCAAAACAACACATGAGAGAACAATATGTATATTTTAAAATAAACAGTTTCGTTTAATTTAAGTAGACATTTTGGAAATTTCGCCTTAAACTATAATTTGTCTTTATAATTATGTAGTAAATTGTTAGGAGTATATTCACTATATTCACATCTAGGCTTAGGATTTTTAGGTAAAAAAATATTTTTTTTTGGGCAATACGAATTAAAAATTTGTTGGATATTTGTTCGATTTAGAATAAATAACGACGAATGAGCCCTATATGTTACCACATATATTTAAATATTTTCGCATAAGCACATATTTTTACATATTTCAACTTATTTTATGTTTTAACAAATATTTTTTGATTTTTTTCAAATATTTTAATTTTTTTTTTTTGTTAATTAGCTTAACATTTGGCTGCAAAGCCATTTAAGCCAAAAAAATATTTGTTTTAGAAATTAAAAAGATTTAATTTTGGCCTAAACTGCATAATTAAGTTAGATCAATAAATTAAGAACAAACCAAATAATTCTACATTAATTAAAAAAATAATTATTGAGGTTTACTGTACATTATTTGATGATCCGGAGTTCTTCTAGAAATACAAATTTTGCTATTGTTGTCTTTATTCGTGGACCCACCAGCAGGAGGAATGGTGAACGTTTTATACTGGCTGCTATTTTGTGGAAAGGTAGTCTTTATCGTTAAGAATGGTAGCGACAATCTGGCTGGACAACTCCGGGTCTGAGCAGCCTTAGAATTGTTGAAAGTTACATTAAAACATAAGCAAGGGATGTATATAGTTTGAATTTTTTATAACATGTATTTTAGATTTATTTAAGTAATAAAACAAAGTTACAGGCAATTTGACTTGACCTAACTTATCGTAAGTCGTAACACGAATGTAAAATTACTTTTATTATTGAGTGTTACATTTAAAATATTTTATACAGCTTGTCATTTTTACAGTATATTTCCAATGCTATTGAAACATTAAAAAATTAAAGCCACCCCCAGATAGATCGACCTGGATCGTTTAAATAGGTCAAAAATACTTGTTAAAAAAATTCAAGCGGTATTCTTCATTTAGAACTGTTTATATTTTAATACAATTTTAAATAATCCTGGAGCAGTTCAGGCCGTGAGTTGTCAAGCAAAATTTTCGATACCATTCTTAGAGTCAAAAAACTACCTTTTCACAAATTTTGAGCTGGTATAAAACTATTTTAATAAAACATTCACCAGTTCTTAGACTATATGCCTTTATCAAAAATGAAATAATTCTCGTCCAGTGAGACATTTATCTAATCAGTCCAAAATTTTCAAAATTTATATGAAGGATTCTTTCAACATTTAAATGGATCAAACAAGACTACGTTGATCTATAAAAACATAGAAAATGCAATTCGACCCCATTTTAATAGCGTGAATCGTATTAACTCTCACGGTACACTTTAGAGGTAGGAACCGTTTGCGTGTCCAAACTTTTAAATGTGGAACCATTTTTGGACTACCTAACCAGCCCTTTATAATACAGTAGAGTTAGTTAGTCACATTTTATATCCAAAATCTTGTAGATACTTTTTTTTAATTGGAGAATTGAAATCCTCTTACGATAAGTTCTAGTTTTGGCTTTCTTTTCAAAATTTGACCACAAATTTTTCATTTTAATCACATATTATAAGCACATATTTTCCAATTTTAGTTACATATTTTAGGTACATATTTTTAATTTTTTAGCACCTAAAAATCCTAAGCCTACACATCACTAAATTACAGAGAAATTATTTTATTCGTCCAAATAGAATTTTCCTTCACCCTAACGAATAAAAAATGGTCTGATTTTTATGACATTTTATGACAAAATTCTTTTTTGGTTTTGGTGAAATATCTATTATGTACAAATATTTTCCCACTTGATAATTACAAAAAGAACCAAAATATAAACAACAAAATTACAGCAATATTTTTGCCGATAGAATATCCAAAGATTAAACATAATAAAATATGTATAAACTCAAAAGAAATTGATTTATATTTGATAAAAAAATTTACAAAATATTCCTTAAAAACAAGAAATTTAAAAAATTATATTTCTAAAAACAAATATAAATAAACAAAAAAATTCGGCTCTTCGACATTCGGCCCTTCGACCCATTCGGCCCTTCGACCCATTCGGCCCTTCGACATTTGGCCATTCGACATTCGGCCCTTTGAAATTCGGCCATTCGTCCTCATTCCGAATTTTATACGGTAAGAATTCAAAAAACAAGGTTTTGTCTTGCAGGCAAATACCCCGATCCCCTCAAAATGCCAATAAAATTCATTTATTTTAAACAAAATATTTTTTCTGGTTTTTTTTCTGGATTGCTTTTCCGGTAATTTCTAGATTTTTTTCGGAATTTTTTTTCTCTGGATTTTTTTCCAGGCAAATGTAGTGATCCCATTAATTAATTATAATAAAAAAAACAGAAATAAATTTGTTTTTTCTGCAAAATTCGATCACCTTAATATGCTACATGCACAGGATTTATTAGCACATATTTTCAATTTATTTAAATTATTTTACATTAAGAAATAAATTCAATGGTTTTAAATATTCATTTCAATCAATTAAGTGAAGGACAATTTCATGAAAATTCGGCCTTTCGACATTCGGCCTTTCGACACATTCGGCATTTCGACTCTTTCGGCCTTTCGACACATTCGGCCATTCAACCTTCCGACCCATTCGGTCTTTCGGCGTTCGGCCTTTCGACATTCGGCCTTCCGACATTCGGCCTTTCAACATCGAACGATCAGTCACAAAACCAAAAGTAATTCCAGTAAAAAATGCTTTGACTTGAATGCCTTTTTATTTTTTGATTGAACTTCCTTCTGAAAAGGCGTAAATGTCTCAAACTATGTATTTTGACTGAATTGCCTTTTAATTTTTGACTAAAACTCCTTTCTGTTTTTGACTGAAATGCTTTTGACTGGGGCGCCGAAGCCAACATATAGGTCTATGAAGGCATTTCAGTCAAAAAAAAACAACAAAACAAAAGGTATTCCAGTCCAAACATTTGTGACTAAAATACTTTTCAAGAAGGTCGTTCAGTCCAAAAACACAAAGGGTATTTCAGTCAAACTGTTTTCTGACCGAAATACCTTTTGTTTTTTGACTGAATTATTTTTGACTGAATTCCCCAAGGACAATTTTGACTGGAATTCCTTTTTAATTGTTTGACTGAATTACCTTTTCAAAAGGTATTTCAGTCACAAATGCGAAAGGAATTTCAGTCAAAAAAGTTTGACTTGAATGCCTTTTTAGTTTTTTGATTGAACTTTCTTCTGAAAAGGCATTTCAGTCTAAAACTATTTTGACTGAGTTGTCTTTTAAGTTTTGACTGAAATTCCTTTCTGTTTTTGACTGAACTGCTTTGACTGGGTCTCCAGAGCCAACATATAGGTCTACGAAGACATTTCAGTCAAAAAAAACCAGCCAAACAAAAGGTATTCCAGTCCAAAAATTTATGACTAAAATACCTTTCAAGAAGGTTGTTCAGTCCAAAAATACAAAGGGCATTTCAGTCAATCTGTTTTCTGACCGAAATACCTTTTTTTTGGACTGAAGTATCTTTTTAAAAGGAATTTTAGTCATAATATTTGTATGGGAAATTTTATGACTGAAATGCCTTTTGTTTTTTGACTGAAATGTTTTTAACTAGAATTCCCGGAGCCGTACCATCATGGGTAAATTCCATTTTGATGGCTGGTTGATCCCATTTGCAAGCTGCCTACTCAATTTCATTATGACTGGTTTATAAATGGATAAGTTCCATTTCTTGCTGGCCCGTTGGCCATATTCTGGAACTAAAGCCGGCCACCCTTCGATGTGGCTAAGTCTGATATGAAACGAATCAGAAAGTAAATAGTGCTGTAGAATGAAAGGAAAGGAAAAAAAATTTGTTTTCATGAATTGTTGCTTCAATTAAATTGTTCATCAACTTTTTTACTATACTAATCGTGTGCCATTGCATAACTTTGGCTGATTTTTGTTTCGGAGTAATACAATTGGCACTCTAATTTTCAAATTTAAAATGTGTTGCGGTAATCCGGGAACATCGAGAGAATTAAGAAATTCCGTTGGAAAATTTACTACTTCACTTTGGTTCATCACGGAGTCAATGGATTTGTATGTCACCGTTTCACCTTCGATTCTGTTTAAACTGCTGTTGTTCATATCGTACACGTCGATATTTTTAGCCGCTAGAATGGCTCTTCCGCTCAACCATGCGTGATTTCGATAATTGGTTTTGATGCTTTGGAAAACCTTGTCTACTAATTCTTCTTTTGAATGCACGATGTTGCAGAAATTAGATGGGAAGGTGATTTTTCGTGTTTCATGGTTTGAAGGTACGGTGCCGTTTGAAGCTGAACTTTCATATTTGTAGTTAAATGCATTGTTTTGACTTTGCTCCAAAAAGTTGAATATTTCAAGCAGGCATGCAATTCATCAGCTGGTGTTGAGCGAGGTATAACTGGAAGCGTTTGCCTGAAGTCACCGGATAGTAACAACAATGCTCCACCAAATGAAACCTGATGATTTCGCAAGTCTTTCAATGTATAGTCTAGTGCTGCCAATGACTTCTTGTGAGCCATTGTACACTCATCCCATATAATGATTTTGCACGCCTGAAGAACCTTTCCCATTCCTGATGCTTTTGAAATACTACATGTTGGGTTGTCTGTGAATTGCATGTTTAGTGGCAGTTTAAGTGCTAAATGCGCTGTTCTCCCTCCTTCCATCAACGTGGCAGCAATGCCTGAAAAAGCAAGAGCTAACGCAATATGGCCGTTTAAACGGATTTTTATTTTGTAATTGTACTGGTTGTGTCGGGGAACATGTAACGTCACTTTCCAGAAAATGAAGTGTCTCGCACGCACTACGGTACGTATTATGTACTATTCCATCTACTGTTCGTAAATGTATAAATATGTTTGACCACGAACTCTAATCAGAAGCAACCGTAAATAAAAGTATTCAGCGTTGTTCGGATGTACAGTGTATATTCTTCCTAAAGCATTTGATGAAAATATGCCAGGTTGTCCAACTACTGCTTTGCCTCTCTTCCTTCTTTCAAAATTCTTTCTTGTTGCGTTCCAAGTGTAATAAGTCGGAATATCTGCATACATCAAAGTTCTTGCAAAATCATCTGTTTTACATTATAGAAAAAACGCTCTTAATGTTGTGTTCGGTGGATTTATTGCTTTGTCCATTATGTTTTGTTCCATGAAATACACTCTTTGTCCGTTTTCAAGATAGACAGCAAGATGAACGACAGTTGGATTCCTCTCGTGGATTGGAAATCCTAAAATACGCCACACAGCTTCATTGCTGCTGATATATCTGCCGATTTGATATTGTGAGATTTCATCTAAATTACTTCTTGTTGAAACTCCAAACACGGCCATATCGCTGCCTTTGTTGACGTATTTACAAATGTATTTTATCGATTTTACAGAATTTCAATACTCGACGTTGATATGTGCTTTGAAAGTTTTCGATAAAAGTGGCGAATTCAATGTCATTTCCTCTTACTTCCAAAGTAATTGATTTTCCATTGTCTTCTGTACTTATTCGTCGATATAGTGGGTAACCTTCATTACCAGTAATTGTGTCTTTTAACAACTCTCGAGAATACCGTTTAGAGCATTTCCCATCGATAATAAACGGTGAATTTGCATTGCTTGCTTCACATGGTCCGTGTATCATGTTCTTGGTCACAACTTCAAACAACTCATTATCAATTGTGGGATCTGGTATTTCGGCAGATATTACTTTATCTTTTGCATTTGGCATTATCTTCACAGTAAGCCATATTAGGATGTGCGTATGTGGCAATCCTCTTTTTGCCACTCCACAGAGTATATCCAACATTATGTTTCTCCAAAAACGCGTAGTGAAGTGATGAAATCAATTAATGTCTTCAGCTTTTGTTTGAAAATGCGTGCCGATATATCGTAGCGATCAATAGGAGTTTGTCTTGGAAGTAGTAACTCTTTTATTTCATCCCATGCTGGATTACAAGTAAATGTAATGAAAAGATCAGGACGATCATATTTTCGCACATATGTAATAACATCCTGCGCATATTCGTGCATATGCCGCGGACTACCAGTATATGTGGC
The DNA here is from genome assembly GCA_963556165.1 of Tipula helvola. NCBI lineage: Eukaryota > Metazoa > Arthropoda > Insecta > Diptera > Tipulidae > Tipula > Tipula helvola. The sequence goes on along the minus strand of OY744481.1, from coordinate 173,954,110 downwards.
AGGCAATATGGTGATCTTTCCTATGTTGCTTATATCACCATCATTACTTATAGCGTCTCTCAAATGTATAAACTCTTCTGACCTCAGTTTCTTTTGATTGAGCCTAATAAATAGTAGTCGCTAAGACTCTATTTTCGCATACATATCGACGATATATTGATGGAAGAGCTGACGGCATTTCAGAATATGGTTTTCTTCATTTTCACGTACCATAATCCGATAAGAATAATAATTCATTGAACTAACTTTTTTGCCTATGTGTTCACCTGTGACTGTGTTTATCATTTTGATGTTGAAATGATAACCATCTTGACCGTTTGGAAACATAATTGGATATTGCAATGGATCGTAGCATCTATGAGTGTCAGCAATCCTTTGTAGTTGCTCATTTCTGCACTGTAAAACGATATCGCGACTCGCGAGGATGAAATTATTCTCCAAACATGAAAATTGCTACCTCATCAATTATTGGCGTGTTATATCGTCTGATATGCTCACTGGCTGTGCATCAATCGCATTTTTGAACATCCGAATTAAATTATTGTTGTGATGTAACATATTTTGCAACGACTCAACAATATGTATGCCTTCTGATTCCGGTAGAGATTTGGCAGCGTGCATTCATTTGATCATTTTCATCTCCGATGAAGTAAATTTGGAGAAATTTATGGTTATTACTGGAAAAAGGAAGCAAAAAGCCAGCTCTGTGGTAAACTTGTAATGAAAATAGGAATTTTAATTTCTGATGTTTTTGAGGAACTGTTTTGAATCATCAGTAATTTCATTTAACAAACTTTTCAGTATAGTTCATGTGTCTGCTCAGACGATTTGGCGTCTGCTGGTGGGGGGATCAGCTGATTAGATCAGCTCCGTAACCTTCAGTAGGGTGCTCATCACGTGAGCTGTTCTGGTCATGTTTCAGGCAGCTGGCGGGATGAGTACGATTGTGGTAGGGGTAACCTTGCCACAATTCGCAAGTGTACGTACTGCCTCCACGTGGCAATCGTCGGTAACTGATGTCTTCTATTACAGTTGTTCTAGTTGACTCAGGCCAAAGTACTGCGCTAAAGGAGAAAACCTTAACAAAAAACCCTAATCTAAGGTGGAACAGCATATGCCGATGGATGAATGACTGATAGGTTAATCAGCCCCAAATATGCTGACTCTGGCTACCAGGCGCCCTCCAGTTTTATTTAGCCTCCCTGTGGTAGCTGGGTGTCCCACAGGTGACCTTCATTTCCCAAATACTCGTGGGAATAAAATGCCTAAAAATAATAAAAATGGAAAGGATGGTAACGCTCCTAAAGCGTCACGTACCAGCGAGGATTCTGCGGTGGCTTTCGAGGGCTTCGGTCCTCTTTCCGCTGTGGAATCTTCAATGGGTGGCCCATCGGATGGGGGAATCCGTTCGGAGCTTGAGAACTTAGTTCTCAATGCCGATATGGAAACCTCAGGAGATGAGGAACTGGCCCCTTAGATGGGGGGATCTCCTCTGTGAAAACAGGGGAAAGTGCGGACGTCGGGGAGTGTCGGAAGGGTCAGGTTGACATCAACAAACCTGCCGTGGGTCCTCATGTGAAAATGTGTGGGGCTGCGAGAAAGCGGTACAGGAAGCTTCTGACTCAGGGCAAAGCGCCCGGTAGTGAGACAAGGCTTCTGGCGGTGCGGTCACGGAAGGAGACTAGCGCTCCTACGACGGCCCAACCGCCAAAGAGGGACCGCTCGGATGACTTCACTTCACCGGCACAAAAAAGGCCAGGGGGGAAGAACAGGTCCTGGTGGCCTCGGGTTCTGCGGTGCGGTCTGGGGTTACCTTCAGGGAGGCTGCGGAGTCAGAAATCATCGGGATCTTGCCCTCTGGCTTTCCTGAGGTTTCCCTCACTGGAGAGCAGCTTAAAGTTGTCCAGGAGGGAATCTTGGAAAAGGTGCTGCAGCAGGAGGCCAAGGAGCTTAAACCTAAGTTCCTTGGCAGTCAGCTTCGGCTTGGCTGGCTGGTAGTGACCTGTGCCGACCGGGCCTCTGTACAGTGGCTCAGGGAGACCATAGGCGCTATTAAGCCATGGGATGGTGCAGAGCTGATTGTGGCTGAGGCGGGAAACCTGCCTCGAGCTAGGATCGTGTTTGGTACCTTCCCAAACAGTGCCGAATTGCCCACGGATAAGCTTCTGGATTTTATCAGAAGCCAAAACGAGGGCATGAAGGCGATCGACTGGAGAGTGGTCAGAAGAGAGGCGAAAGGCACTTCAGCTTTTTGCACCTTCTCCATGGGCCACTCTTCGGTTGAGAAGCTCAAACAAATTGACTTTAAAATCAATTTTAAGTTTGGGATTGTCCATCTGCACCCCAAGGGGGGCCAGGGTGGTGAAAAGCCAGGTTTCAGGGGCGGGCCTCAAGTGGCCAAGCCTGTGGGGGCTATCGTGGCTGCACCTGTGAAGGCGATCGTGGCCGCACCTGTGGCTGCTATCGTGGCCTCACCTGTGGTTAAAACCACTGGTGTGGCGGCCCTTTCCAGGAGACAGGCGAGGGGAAGGAGGGAAAGAGAGAGGAAGGCGTCAGCGGTTGTACGGGGAATGGCCCCGCGAGGGGTCACCCTGCGCAAGCCGCTGGTGAGGCCTGGTGGCTCTCAGTCAGCTGTAGATAGCAGCAGTAAGATGGAGGACACCGATTCGCCATCTGGCAGTGGCGGTGCGAGCAAGGAGGCTAATCAAGGCCTTCAGCAGACGTCGCCGGAGTGATGACACACATAACCTGCCTACAGATAAACCTGCATCATGCAAAGGCGTCTTCGGACGTCCTTTGTCGTAGGTTTATCTGCCAGAAAATTGGCATGGCTCTAATACAGGAGCCATGGGTAATAGGTAACCAAATTAAATGTATACCAAAACAAATGGGTAAGTTGATTTATTGTAAAGGAACTACTGAGAGTCCAAGGGCGGCCATTTTGGCCAGCTCGGAAATTAATTTTATTCCCATTTCAGAGTTCATCTCCAGGGACTTAGTGGCGGTAATGGTGGAGGTTCTGGGTGAAAGAGGGAAACAGGAGGCTATAATGGCCTCCGCCTACTTTCCTGGAGACTCGGAAATGATACCTCCTCTCGAAGTTAAGCGGCTCATAGCTCATTGCCAGCGCAATGGGCTGGCTTACCTAATAGGATGCGATGCAAATGCGCACCACACGGTGTGGGGCAGGACGAACATCAATAATAGGGGTGAGTACCCTTTTTGAGTATATAATTACTAATAATGTAGATATTGTCAATAGGGGAAGGAAACCTACTTTCATAAATGCGATTAGGCAGGATGTCCTAGATTTGACCCTCGCTAGTCCGCATTTTAGTCATTTTGTTAAAAATTGGCATGTGTCTGAAGAGGCCTCCTTATCGGATCACTTGCACATCAGATTCGATTTGGCGGCGAGGCCATGCAGCGGCAGGAGATTAGAATTCCAAAACTGACCGATTGGGACTCTTATAGAGTTTCACTCGAATCAGAAATGCCCTCGGTAATGGGGAACATAGAGTCTCCAGAGGGCTTGGAATTCTGTTCAAACCAGCTGCATAATTCTATACACTCGGCTTACGAAAACAGCTGCCTAGTTACGCGAAGAGAGTCCATTAAGTTGGTCCCTTGGTGGAACGGGGCGCTGAGCAAGCTGAGGAAAAAATCGAGAAGGTTATTCAATAAGGCTAAACGCACCGGGGAATGGGGCGAGTATAGGATGGCCTTAACGGAATATAATCTGGAATTAAGAAGATCCAAAAGGGCTACCTGGAGAAATTTGGGGTTTGGGGCTTCTTCAGAAGCAAAACGGGAAGTTCACTGAAAACCGGAAGGAAACCCTGGAGTTACTATTAGGTACCCACTTTCCGGACTCAATAGTGGTAGGTACCCAGGAGGACCCGCATGACCCTTCAAGTGAGGTAGCCTATTCACCCCACAGTAGGATCTGGAGCCTCTCTGGAAAAATGTTCACACCCAGCAAGGTGAGATGGGCTATTGGCTCTTTCAAACCGTTCAAATCTGCTGGAGGGGATGGTATCTTTCCGGCTTTACTTCAAAAAGGTATTGAGGAAATACTCTCCAGCTTGGTCCAGTTGTTTCGGGCTAGTTATGCTTTTAACTATATTCCGAAACTATGGAGGAAAGTAAATGTGGTCTTTATACCAAAGAGAGGGGGTCGTCTGGACACCCAGCCCAAGGCTTATCGGCCAATTAGCCTCACATCGTTTCTATTGAAGACGATGGAAAAAATCCTGGATAATCAAATAAGAAATGAAATCCTTGTAAATAACCCACTGCATCGGAACCAGTTTGCTTATCAAGCTGGCAAATCCACTGTGATGGCTCTTAGTGGTCTATTCACGAAGATTGAAAGAGCGGTGGCTTTTAAGGAAATTGCCCTGTGTGCCTTTGTGGACATTGAGGGGGCTTTTGACAATACCTCCTATGGTTCAATAGAGAGGGCAGCTATGGAGAAGGGGGTCCCGCCTTCTACAACTAGGTGGATCCGCTCCATGCTGAAATGTCGCGATATTACAGCCACATTAGGTGGCGAGTCAGTAACCATCAGGGTCGTAAAGGGCTGTCCCCAAGGAGGTGTACTGTCTCCTCTTTTATGGTCATTGGTTCTTGATAGACTACTGGTCCTCCTGAATAGCCATGGGTTTGATGTCCAGGGCTATGCGGATGACGTGGTTATCGTGATTAGAGGCAGGTTTGATGAGATCATTTCTGATCTCATGCAAAATGCACTCAACTTGATATGGCAGTGGTGCGACAAGGAAGGACTTAGTGTCAATCCAAACAAAACTGTCATTGTCCCTTTTACGAGGAGGAGAAAGCTCTCGCTTGTAGCTCCCTCGTTAAACGGTACTATTGTTGCCTTTTCCAAAGAGGTTAAATATCTAGGGGTTATCCTGGATCATAAACTGAACTGGGAACAACATTTACAAAAAAATTCAAAATAGAGCCACAAAGGCTTTTTGGGCCTGTCAGAGACTCTATGGACGTACTTGGGGACTACAACCAAAAATGATCTACTGGTCATTTCTAACAATCATTAGGCCTATGATCACTTACGCATCGCTAGTGTGGTGGCCTAAAACTGAACAAAGGACAGCGCAAACTTTATTGAATAAGGTTCAGCGTATGGCCTGCATTGGGGTTACGGGCTCAATGAAAACATGTACGACCGCAGCAATGGAGACACTCCTAGGACTAACTCCATTGCATCTGCATGTAAAAAATGATGCTGCTACTATGGCCCTTAAGATGCAGGCGGAGGGTAATATCAAACCAGGCAATATGGTGGGCCATCTGGAAATCCTTAAGGAGTTTCAGACAGACCCCACTATAGGAATGCCTTCCGACTGTATGCCAGCCAAACTGGATTTCCACAAACCCTTTTGTGTTAGGTTACCTGACCGGGAGGAGTGGAGTACAGGGGGACCATCCTTTGAGCGAGGGTCATTGGTGTGGTTTACAGATGGATCAAAAACGGAAGATGGGGCGGGGGTAGGAATACACGGGAGTGGAATATCACTCTCGAAGTCCTTGGGTACCAATGCAACCGTCTTTCAAGCAGAAGTGCTTGCTATAGAACTTTGTTCAAGGATAGGCATATCAAAAGGCCTACACGACGCAAAGGTTTATATTGTATCAGACAGCCAATCGGCCTTAAAGGCTCTTAGGTCCTTTACCATTGAGTCAAGCCTGGTATGGGATTGTCTGAAGGTTATTAAGTTGCTGGCAAACTCAAATAAGGTAACACTTGTTTGGGTGCCAGGTCACACTGGAATTGTGGGAAACGAGGCAGCTGATGGCCTCGCCCGCGAGGGATCTGCCTTTCCATTAATTGGACCAGAGCCCTTCTGCGGCGTCTCTAAGGGGCACCTTAGGGCAGAGGTTAAACGCTGGGAGGATGTGCAAAAGTCCTCTTACTGGCGCGGAATTCCAGGTTTGCGACAGGCGAAGGAATTTATTTCACCTTCGTCGGCCAGGGCCAAGGAATGTCTTATACTTAGGAAACCTGAGTTGAGGCTGCTTACCGGCTTCCTCACAGGTCACATCCCTTTAAGGTATCACCTTAAGAAAATGGGCCTAAGTTCGACGGATAGATGTCGCTTCTGCGACATGGAAGCGGAATCAGCGGAACATGTTCTGTGTCATTGCCCAGCCATTTTCTGCAAAAGGTTACAGCATCTAGGAGGGAGAGTAGTGAGCCCGGATAGTATGCATCATATTCCGGCCGGCAGTATTGTCATGTTCATTAAGAGCCTGAATATTGACTGGACGGCTCATTAAGTAGGGTCCATGCACAATAGATCTTTTAGGTCGCAGTGCGGGGTGGCTTGAACGCCCACATGGCCCTCAATTAATAATAATAATAATAATAATAATGTGTCTGCTCAAGTTCAGGTAGCTTCACTTTTTCGCTCGCATAGCACATTCCCGGTGTTTCTCCTTTGAATTTTATTGGTCTGCAGTGCGGACAAACTTTGTCCATTTTTCCGATTTGAACGAATTTACATGAGGTATTGAATTGAATATCCGGTTCGTATGAAAAAACAATTCGGTGATATGAAGCTCGATCATTCAGATAATGCAACTGCATACTTCTTCGCTGTTGATCTAATTGTTCTTGGCGTTGTTGAAACGATCGGGCAGCTCTTATTCTTCTCGATTCATCTCGCAAGACTTCAAGTCTTTCTTCCCGCTGATCTGCCGATTCTTCTGCTCGCCTTTGAGAAGTTCTGACTCTAATACGTTCATTATCGTCTAAACGTCCTTGATCAATGCGGTTTGATCTCCTTTGACATTCTATGATTGCATGTCGAGAACGGCGGCCTATATTCGAACATGGGCGAGGCATTACAGATTTGCACACACAATTTCAATTAAAATTATTCGGATACCGATTACACGCAACTTCGATTAAAAGTTGTATTATTACGATTGTTTTATTACGGATTTGTATAATTTTTCATTCGCACTAAATGTTTGTAAAAATATTCGCTTGTTTAGTAATCAGATATTTTATAAACTCACCAATCGTCCCAAATAAATTTTGATTTATTTGTCTCGCTATGATAATCGCTTTAAAGTTGTTCTCCTTATCCCAATCATCAAAACAATAGATTGATGACTTTAATTTTTCATGCCAAATCAAGTTAAATCCCTTATGTGGTACTTTCTCTTTAATAATTTAGGAAAACTGCTCAATTCAAATTTACCCGATTTGAATATTTTACTGAATTTGAATATTTCAAAACGCCAAGTCTACCACCACGGCTACTTCATAATTATTTTTTTTTCGAAATATAACGTAATTTTGAATGTTGAACTTTGCTTTTAATTTTTTCCAAAAACCATGTTTTCACCTGATACAGGTGTGATATCTTTATATAGAAACGCGCGTGTATTCAAATGCAACCTTGTATCAAAATTTCAAGTCAATCGACTGATTACTTTTCGAGTTTTGCGAGCACAAACATACGCAGGCTGAATTTTTATATATAACTAAAACATTTAATAAATTTACAGATTCACAGGTTCATCAGTGTTTTAGCATATCCCTGGTTATTTCATTGGGATGTAAGCATCCTTCTAGGTTTGAGTAATATTTTGAACTGAATTCTTTAATTGTTCTTTAATGGTTTTAATCCCAAGGCCGTCATGTATATTACTATTTCGAATGTACCACGGAGCATTGATTATACTGCAAAGTATTTTCGCGATTTTGTTTAATTGGTTCTGTAACTCCTTTTAGGCAATTTCGGGATTATTGTGAGAAGCCAGGATGGCCGTATCATCGGCAAATGTTGATATTGTTACTTTGTTGGTTACAGTTAAGTCGGCTGAGTACAACAAGTATAATATTGGGCTTAGAACGCTGCCTTTCGGGACACCTGCATTAATATCATTTAAGCATAGTAGTTGCGCTATTTTGTTTGACCATGTACTGGCTTTGAAGGAGATAGTTTCCCAAAACTGAGTGAAATTTCTTCGGTAGAAGTTCTTTAATTTTGTATATTAATCCATCGTGCCAAACTTTATCAAATGCTTGTGCTATATCCAAAAAAGCAGCAGAACAATATTTCTTTTCCTCGAAGGTAATTTTGATTGCATTTACAATTCTGTTTATTTGCTCTATGGTACCATGTTGGTTTCGGAACCCAAATTGATGGTCTGGAATAACGCGTCGTTCTTCTAATATTGGTTTCAATTTTGTTAGTAACATTTTTTCAAATAGCTTTGAGATTGTGGGCAGTATGCTTATTGGACGATATGATGAGATCTGCGTTTCATTTTTTCCTAGCTTAAGTATCATTGTGATCAAAGATATGTTCCATTTTTGAGGAATATTACCTGGTTCGCATGACCGCGTTGAATATGAATGTTATTAGGTTTATACATTTGGCTGGCAATTCCCTTATCATTTTTCCAGTAATAAGATCATGTCCTGGTGCCTTTTTCGAGCTAATACAATTTTTAATTGTATTCTTAAATTTCTTCCAATTATATTTTATAGGTTTTTATTGTAAGATAAACCATCATCCATTTGCTGGGATAGCACGAAATAACTATCTTCTTCGTGTGGTGCGAATACTGTTGTTAGATCAGCAGCAAAAGTATTGGCTTTTCTTCATCACTTCTCGCTCAATTTCCAGTTGGTAGTCTAATCGGTGGATTCGAATTTGTTGGCTCGATTTAATTTCCATTTTAATAACGGTAATTTTGTTTGCTGCCATTGACGGCGAATTTTTCGCTTTTCCTGGATTAGTTTCTGTATATTATGTGACAGTTTATTAACTTTTCCAGAACTACTTATGACGGGTGTAGCCCTTTCAGCTAATATTTCCATGACATCTTTTAAATTTTCTGCCACCGCATCAATATCAACTAGTGTGATCAGAGGAATATTAAGTAGACAATTTTGTTCAACTAGGCTCCTATATTTATCCCAATTAGTTCTCTTGTTTGTAAGGCGGGTCGTTCCGTTAACGTTAATCTGGATCCCCAATGAGTATTTTTGGCGTTGTAATCACCTCCCGCAAGAAATGTATTACCCAGCTGAGTGAAATAATCCAAGAACTGGAGAGTACACTGCCGATATGGCACAGTTTCCAGACCACTCCTGCAGACAGATGCTCGTATAGATTTTACGTGCTCTTTATCATATTTAGTAAGTTCATAGTATTTTAGTCTGCTTTTAATCAATACAGCAGTGCCTCCATGTACTTTCGCATTTGGGTGGCTAGTGTCATAAATAGAGTACCCATTAATTTTGAAATTGCTATTTTTGGTAAAGAGATATTAACATTATGTCAATATTGTGCTCAGTGAGGAATGCTTTTACCTCCGCTTTATGTTGTGCTAGGCGATTTGCATTCCATATGGCTATTTTGGTGGGGGTCATTTTTGGCTTTTTGACGAATATCTGCATCAGCGTGTTCATATTCTGCATCATTAGCTCCATGGTTCTCTCCATTATCGCCATGAAGCATTGCGTCTTATTATTCAAATTGTTTAAAGCTGTTGAGAAGTTTGCCTTTTCACTTGCTTGCGCTTTAGGAGCGGTACCTTTAAGAACACTTGCGTATGAAATCCTTTAATGCAGGCTACCGTTGACAGTTGCGTACTGGTTTCCATTTTGAGCGTTTGTGTTTACAATTTCTGGTGGTACTTCTTTTCTAGCTGAAGAATGAAAATTAAGCATTCGTTGCTCTACTCGCTGCTTTGGATTGATTCTCCTTTTCAATTCTAGATAAATTGGGTATCCTATATATAATTAGCTGTGTGATTTCCATCGCAGTTGCTGCATTTTCTCACTGATGCTTCCATTTTTGCTTTATTGCAAACCTTTGCGTTATAGAGTTCACCATATATAACACAAACATCGTTCAAAGTGCAATATGCGCTAGTGTGTCCATATTCTTGGCACTTAACACACTGTACCGACCCATTTCTTTTCCTGGGTTCCTTGATGCTAACTCTTCTGTGCAGAAGAGTATTTTAGGTCAAATATTGCATGTTTGCCTTTGACCTTTTTATTGCCTGATTCCAATTCCAGATGGAACAATGGCTGAGGTGCCTTCTCCCGATTAATATTATTGGTAATAGATTTGCATTGGAAGCCATTATCTGTTAAAACGTGGTAAATATGCCCTAATTTAGTTTGCAAAAGGTTTAGTGATTCAAAGATGTATTTATAGTGAATTTAACATTAAATTTCTGCAATTTTTAAGCACGGGTTTCGAGCATTTAAAAAAATAAAACTGTTCCAATTGAATCAAATATACAATAAACACACTTTGAACAACATAATAGATTAACTAGATTTTCCAACCATCACACTTTTAATAAATAACAATTCAAATTAAATAGACACTATTTCCATATAACTTCAGATAGCAAATTTTTGTTATTAGAAGTCTCGTAGTTCACTATTGTCCGCTAGAGCACACTATACCAGTCGTCAAAGATTTTCGAATTTTGTGGCTCTGAATTTGTGGGCTATAGTTCAGTTGATTTTCAAAAGAATTGAATTTTCCACGGAACGTGTAGAAATATTCGGCCGACCCAAATGGCCGTTTGTATGACAATTACAGGTCTCAACGCCTATTGATAGAGGTATCAATCATCGAAATCGGAGCACATTTGCAGATTTTCAAATGTTGTGGCTCTGAATTTGTGGGCTATAGTTCAGTTGATTTTCAAAAGAATTGAATTTTCCACGGAACGTGTAGAAATATTCGGCCGACCCAAATGGCCGTTTGTATGACAATTACAGGTCTCAACGCCTATTGATAGAGGTATCAATCATCGAAATCGGAGCACATTTGTAGATTTTCGAATTTTGTGGCTCTGAATTTGTGGGCTATAGTTCAGTTGATTTTCAAAAAAATTGAATTTTCCACGAAACGTGTAGAAATATTCGACCGATCCAAATGGCCGTTTGTATGACAATTACAGGTCTCAACGCCTATTGATAGTGGTGTCAATCATCGAAATCGGAGCACATTTGCAGATTTTCAAATTTTGTGGCTCTGAATTTGTGGGCTATAGTTCAGATGCTTTTCAAAAAAATTGAATTTTCCACCAAACGTGTAGAAATATTCGACCGACCAAAATGACTGTTTGTATGACAGATACAGGTCTCAACGCTTATTGATAGAGGTATCAATCATCGAAATCGGAGCACATTTGCAGATTTTCAAATGTTGTGGCTCTGAATTTGTGGGCTATAGTTCAGTTGGTTTTCAAACAAATTCAATTTTCCACGAAACGTGTAGAAATATTCGACCGATCAAAATGGCCGTTGGTATGATAATTGCAGGTCTCAACTTCTTATGACTGAGTTATCAATCATCGAAATCGGAGCACATTTGCAGATTTTCGATTTTTGTGGCTCTGAATTTGTGGGCTATAGTTCAGTTGATTTTCAAAAAAATTAAATTTTCCATGGAACGTGTAGAAATATTCGACCGATCCAAATGGCGGTTGGTATGACAATTACAGGTCTCAACGACTATTGATAGAGGTATCAATGCTAGTACGCATTTTCACATTCATCCGGTGTTTTCATTTTATTCATTGTATCGTCTCCGATCGTCGAAATCACTAACGTTTTTTCGTTTCTGGAATTAATTGCCTCTCTTTCTAAATGCTGTTTGTATAACATGTCTTGTATTTTCTCTAGAATTTCAAGGTGTCAAATGTACTGGTTTTAAAACAGAAGATGATTCTGCACTGGCAAATTTTTTTTAGCTTCTACAAAGGCGCCTAATATTTTTAGCCCAGGGCGCCTAAATATATAAGAACAGCCCTAGACGTACTAGGCTTTATGGGCTGTAGTAGGTACATTTTATGTATGGATACCCAATATAGCAGGCTTTCAAGCTGTCGAGAAATATTTTTAGGACCTTTAGAACATACCAAACCGTTTCAGCGCGATCGACGGTAAACATGTCGCTATACAGTGTATAAAAGAAGTTGTTTAGAATTGCTTTAATAGCTGCCTGTGATGCTAAGTACGTATTTATCCTCATACACGTACATAGGTGCTTCCGAATCACAAAGTGATAGGGGTAACCATAAAACACAAATTATTATAACTTGATTAATATTTGTTTCCCGTATGTATCTTCAACATTAGTGAGCTTGGGAAAAAATTTGTAGCAACCGCTTAGAAATACCTCGACGAAAACTTGTACCTGTTGAATACAAGAACGAGACTTCAGACTTAACCAAACATTTAACATGCGTTAATTGTATATGGCTTAGTAACCAATACAAAGAAAATCGACGATTGGGAAATGATGGATCATGTTGCGAGAGGCACAATCGATTTATCTATTGAAGAAGACCAATTAGCACACATTCGTACGTCAGATACAGAAAGGAAAACATGCGAGGCGTTGAAAAATTACCATTAAAAGAGTACGCTTGCTAGCAAGGCATACTTAGTGCGATCAATTTGTGCATTGAAACACGAAGAAGGAGGTACTGCGAAAGCACACATAAATCGAATGGAAGATCTATTCACGAAATTGAGCAACCTTGGTGAAGGAACATTGGCAAAAAAACGAAAAGAAATTGAGCAACCTTGATGAAGGAACATTGTTTGCGAAAATATTTGTACTCGGTAGTTTGCCAGAAAGTTAGAATACAATGATTTCTGGACATAGAGCGCGTGATGAAACAGAGATCACACTTGATGCGGTGAAACAACATGTGATTACTGAATACGAGAGGCATGCACAAAGAGATGGAACTTCAAGTGATTAAGATACGAAGACTGTAGCAAGAGTTGGTGTTTGTTTTTTCTTGCAAGACACCCAATCATCAAAAGAAAGATTACCCAAAGTACAAGGAATGGCTTGAAAAAAGGAATAGCACTGATGGCAAATCGAAGGGATGGATCATCGATTCTGGCGCAACGAAACAAGTTGTCAGCAATAAAGGTATTTTTTACGGAAATTTGTGAATCATATAAAAGTTCAGTCGTCAAAAGCAACCGATATTTTGTATGTACCAAAATTGGTTGATGAAAAATGATCTTAAAGTCGAATTCAGGCACAATGGTCTACAAATCGGAGTAGCTGACATAGTTGATGAATTGTATGTGTTGCGTCAACCAGATTCAGTTTGTGCGGTGCTAGCACACAATGACAAATGCATGAATGGCATCGAAAAATGGGACATCGTGATCAAGCAGCGATTCGGAAAATGGCATCATTACCGGATTGGAAATTATATTGAATGCGGAATCAAAGAAGTTTATGATGCATACAAGAAGGGGAAAATGGCACGGCTACCGTTTCCAAATATATCAGCGAGTGAGTCATCGGCGATATTGGATTTAATACATACGGATGTTTACGGACCTTTGCATACAGCGACTCCCAGTGGCAAACGTTACTTGGTCACTTTCATTGACGATTACTCACGTTTTACATTCGTTATTTTGTTGACACATAAACTGGCGGTTGAAGACATAGTGAAACGGTTTGTCGCATTGTGTGAAAACAAATTCAATCGAAAACCAAAGATAATGCGATCGGATCGGGGTGGTGAGTATACTTCAAAAGAATACAAAAACTATTTAAAGTCAAAGGGCATTCAGGTTCAGTTAACGGCAGCCGACTATCCACAACAAAATGGTAAAGCTGAACGGAAGTATCGCACTTTAATCGAAATGGATCGTTGCATGCTCATTGACGCAAAGTTACCAAACAGTTTTTGGGGTGAGATGGTGAAGTGCAACCTTACAAAGACGGATTCGTGGAACAAGGATTTTCACAGAAGTACAGCAAGAATTATGACGAGGTGTTTGCATCAGTGGTGCTTCATACAAAATTCAGAACATTGTTATCAGTAAGTGCAAATAGGAAAATGTTTGCGTATCACTTCGAAGCTAAGACGGCATTTCTTAATGAAAAGTTAAAGGAAACCATCTACATGAAGCAGCCACGCGGCTTTAACGATAATAGTTCGAAGGTATACTTGCTTAAGAGAAGCATTTATGGTCTGAAACAGGCTGCCAGATCTTGGAATTCCGAACTTTACAAAGTGCTCAGGATTTCAACACAGCTATAACGATCCATGCTTGTATTCGAAGACAGTTCACAATGAATTTGGCTATGTTATTGTCTACGTGGATGACTTAATTATGGCATGTTCAACAAAGAAGCAAATTATTGATATTGAAAACATTTTCAAGCCACATTTTATGATGCAAGATTTGGGACCAATCAATCAGCATACATAATGAAAATTGCATCAGATTTCGGATTAACTGACGCAAAAACGGCGGAAACACCAACGGATACCAATTACGGAAAGTCAGACTCAACACAATTACACAACCATTGGAAAACAACAAGAAATATCGATCATTGATTGGACGATTGTTGTATTTATCAGTGAATTCGATACCTGATATTTCGGCCAGTGTTGGTATTTTGCCTCAAAAGGTATCACGGCCAAGTATGGAAGATTGGGATCAACTCAAGCGTGTTGTGAAATATTTGAAGGCAGCAAATCACTTGAGGCTTAAAACGAGCAACATCAAATCGAACGAATTATCATTGTTTGGATATACAGATGTAACATGGGCTGATGACAAAATCGACCGTAAATCAAACAATGTTCGTATAATATATTTCAACGGCGGGACAATAAGTTGGCCATGAAACAAGCAAGGAATAGTTGCACAGTCATCATGCCAAGCCGAATTTATTTCAATATCGGTGGCATCAAAAGAAATCAAATGGTTACTACAATTGTTGGAAGAAATGCGCGAACAATTAGACTTGCTAACAGTAATATTCAAGAACAATCAAGGGTGTATACAAAATGATTTATGATCTTGTGAGGAAAAGGCTCCTCGAATGTGAATACTGCCCAACAAAAGAAATGGTTGCAGACTTATTGACAAAGCCATTATCTGCAACCAAACTTTATTATTTACGGGAAAAATGCAATTTGTGTTAATACGAGGAGGAGTGTTGAATACATGAACAGGACTTCAGACTTAACGAAACATTTAACATGCATTAATTGTATATACTATAAGGCTTTGGTAATTCAGTCATAAATAAACATTTTACCTTATTACATTACACTTTCTCGTGTTTTTTCTTTCATAAAGTTTTCTCCACATTGTTGGTAGATCGAAATTATTAGATCTAAGGCAAGCAAATATCAAGATATTCTACAGTACCAAACGCCAATACCATTCTGCCTCGTTTCTTCGTATGGGCTGCGGCATTTAGTTAAATAAAAAGTTTGATGAAGCCACACCCCTGTATCGGAGTTTTTCCCCCTAAAGGAAATATTTAATAAACGTCTATATAATTGCACGTCGCGTAAATGAAAATGCATTCAGTATCTTTGTCAGTAGGTGTAGGATATTATTAACAATTTTGTGTGTCTCCTAAATCTTGTTTAGCAGAAGGTTTGGGTAGTATGGCGCTCTCTAGTTGTGTTGGTGTATACGGTTAGAACCACTCCGTACACTATCTGACTCCAATTTAATTGTTTGCCCGACCGGCTGCACTATCTGTGCGATAATTTCTTTATTATTTTGTTATTATTTTGTTGTTGAGTTGTTGATCGTATCTTGGGGCGTCGTGGGTGCCCGCGTGTATAAGGCCCACCTGTATATAGGCCCGCTTGTATATATTTTTATTGGAAAACAACGATATTTTTATTTTTTATTGGTTTATATTTTTTATCGTTTTAGTTTTCTTTTTTATTAAATTATAACCAAGTTTGATTATGTTTTTTGATTTTATACAATACAAAAAGAATTTTTGCTTTCGGAAGAAAATTTTTGAGAATATTATTTCTTTATAAATTCCGTAATAATGTAAATACATTATTATTTGTGGTGGCCGTGGCTTATATCACACTTGAATTATTTGATTTAATTTTATATTTTATTCAAAACTTGAAATAGTTTTTAATTTTCTTTATTGTGATATTTTTCTAAAATATAATAAAAAAATATCACAATAAAGAAAATTAAAAACTATTTCAAGTTTTGAATAAAATATAAAATTAAATCAAATAATTATTTCTTTGTTTAGGAGAACCAAAGCCCTCACACTTTAGCCTACTCCTCTTAACAGTGAAGTTTATAGCGGCCGCCACGAAGAGGCAGTTTGAGAACTTGCTGAAGATGTGTGCAGTTACGGCATATGAAGCGAGTCATGTGTTTATCGCCCTGCATACACAACAGCCTAACCACTTACCATTGATCATACCATAAAATGCTTACCCACATCCGATTGGGCGAAATACATAGGCCGAAAATATGTTCGGTGCTGATTATTTTAAATTTCATAAATCGATTGTAACCAAATGCATTATTATGCTTTTCTCTCAAAGTAAACTTGGGCGCAGCGAAAAGGCAGTAAGGCTAATTATTGCCGAAAGTGTTTTTAGACTATTTGGTTACATTTGGTTGCATGAAGCAGATTTTCTGTTTATTCCTCTGACTATACAACAGCCTGATCCTATTATTCATTGAATGGTTAATATTTTTATTCAGCCTAAATATTTAATGAAGACTAAGTAGCGAATAGCGAGAGCATTCTCCTATTTGGCATATTACTCCTACTTTTCGTTTACGAACGGTTCCGGTATTCACAGTAAATGTATATAGTCACAATACCTAGAAATATTTTGTTGGATGATGATTTCGGTGAATAGAACCATTCGAACCATATAGACCAAATTAGGCATCCAATGCTTTGGATCGAATTTCGTCCTACCACCTCTGGTTCTGCATGGTTTATCGCAATCAAAATATGTGTATATAATGTTATGTAAATCAAAATACAAAAAAATTATTAATTTATGCTATATTCTTTATTCCTATATAATGCAATGCGATATTTACAAACTTTCTATTTACTTATTTACGATACATATGTATAAAATTAATAACAGTCTTTAAAATTATTTCAATATTTATATATAAAGTTATCGTCACACCATCACCATATATCTCCACTATGTAAAACACATCATACATGAAACATAGAAAAAATTACAATCAAGTGTTAATTATGGTTTATGGATGATATTGATGAGTCTGGAAATTGTTTTGTATATTTTATTTTAAGCACATAACAATTGTCCTTCTACATACATATTATGTAAAGGCACAATTAATCCTATCTAACAATTTTAATTATATTTTATTTAAAATATTTTTATATAGTTGTAACACATTTATGTGGCGTGCATCAGGTCTGATTACCACGACTACGTTCGTCAAACTTTGCCATTGGTCGCTATTGACGATTGGCCCGGTTTGATTGTGATTTTCTGATTTCGAACCATCGGTTGCATTTCAACGCCATTTTTATCGACATCCGGTACTATTAGACGGTCTCTGCAATAAACAAAAATAAAATTGATTTTTTAGTAAATCGCTTAAAAATTATCCGCAGGCAAAACCTACTTTACAAACCACAGCCAAACCATTGAGACGGCCATCATCACCGTTGTAATACCAAATGTCCATATTGTACCAAACTGGGTGTATATATAGCTTACAAATACTGGACCCATTACACGCGATAAACATCCTGACCCCGTCATAATACCCATCCAAACACCTTGCGGTCGTGGTCCTAATATTTTCGAAAATATTGTTTGAATTAAGGTTACACCGATCGGATATCCGATCGACGTTAATACATAACCAATTATAAACTGTGTTATTGTCATAGCAGGAGTTGTTGCGCACCAAACCTGTATCGTTGGACACCCAACCAATTCGACTTCTTCGTCTGTACTTTTTAATTGTGTATGATTCGCGAAAAATGTTTGATTACCTAGCGTAGAATTTCCGTTGTCAAAGGCACTTAATTCAGTGACATTTGGAACAGACTTTCCCATTTCGAGAAGCTGTGGTGGACCATCACCCCACGGTATATAAATGGCTCGTCCTAGTACCATTAAAAAGAATCCGCCCCATAATAGAACATGACGTTCTTGGAATTTTCTACATAGCGGTCCAATACCAACAAATGTAAGGCAAGCAATTATCGCACCCGCCGACATCAAAACGCCCATGTAATACAGTGCCTCAGTTTTTGTCCACGCAAATTGATCCATCGTTAATGATGTGCCAAGAGTTTCGAGCAGTACAAAATTAAACACTAACACAAAGAAGGCGACAATTAATGTCCATGATGATATATAGTCTGGTTTGGAAGATGCCCAAGTTTCTTTTTCTGTTTCTTTGCCCTGTAACAACATAGCCTCCTTCGCCGCAATTCGCTTTTCCTTGAAAAACATTGGCAAGAAAAGAATAAAGTTTCCGACACCGAGCAATACATTTAACCAACCGGCTGCTGTATACATATTTAATGTTAATACTCCTTTAATTAAGGTTACACCATGATCACCAAGCGGTGTAACAGCTGCCTGAAGTCCTGGACCTACGACAAAACCTAATACTTGTGCGAGTGACACCATTGAAACGGCTCCGGTTCGTTCACTCAATCGTGTCGCAGCCGATAAATATGATCGGCATAGAGCAATATTTGCTGAGCTTACGCCGACAAAAAATCGTGCGCCCAACATCCACCACTTAGCGTGTGATGGAAATACTTCCAGCATTGAATACACCGAGCTTGCTAAACTAAAAACTGCCAGCGAGAGAAGCAGTGGTGTTCTAATTGAACCTTTTTTATTACCCCAATACCCAAATACGGGGCTAAATAACATTTGGCCAAGAGGATTAGCGCCCACTATATATCCCATAAATTCTTTGCCCGCCGTTGGATCCATTTTATCTAGGTACGGCCACACACCAGTCAATACAATACTAAATCCTAACGATATTAAAAACATCGTAAAATATATTATTCTAACGGACGCCCATCGCTGTTGGTATTCCTCCTCTGTTTCTAAATTATCAGTAATCACATCATTTTTTGGACGACGCTTCTTACACAGCCAATCCATTGTTTAAAGAGTATGATGATATTAATTATACTAGGTATGTACTATAGAGTCCCCAAAAGTGGAGAACAAAATTTCAGTCTTCTCGTATTTTATTTCCAACGCGCTAATTTCCTGAATCAGCTATACAGTTCCATCCGCATCATAGATCTGCAATAAAAAAATAAAAAAGAACAAATAATTAGTATGACCATGTATTATGGCGATAAAACATAAAATTCATTGAACCGAATAATGGATATGTTTATTAACAATTTTAATCTTGAATGGAAATGATTTTGTTCTCGTTTGTTGTGTTAATTGCAATAATTTCGCAATTTAATCGGAAGTTTTATTTAAAAAAATCAGATTATGATCAATTATTACCAAATAAATGTGTGTCAGTAGTATTTATTAATTATTATTAACGGTGTATGTGTTTGTGTTGCGTCATTATTCGCGCTAGTTAGTCGATTAGTGTTTTTTTTTAACCCAAATAAAGAACCTATTATAACGTGATTGACAATTTGGCATTGAAATTTTGGTTAACAATAAACAATTTGCAATTGTATCGTCAAGAAATATTCATACAAATTTCTGGTGGTGGCCTAATTTTTATGATGTATTTTTTAAATCCGTTAGCGGTAAAATTATTCAAAAATATTTAAAAAATAATTTTTCATTAAATTTTTATCGGCAAGTTAGAAAAATATTTATAATGTTTCAATAAATTTACCACGCGTAGAATCAACTCTCTATAATTTCCTAAAATCAATTTTTATTTCAAATATAAATGTGTATTCACTAATTGGTTTTAAAGCATGACAACAGTCAATTATTCAGATTAGTTTCCAAATAGAAAATGCTTTTAACTATTTTAGATAAAATAAAATCCTTATAAGTTCGTGTCCTTTCTATCTTCATTGCATAAAATCGATTTTAATTATTTGAAGATGCATCCCACAAAATCTAATCCGGAGCTTTACAAATCCCTTAAAAATCTTGACTTGTTGAAGCATATTGGTGTCTTCACTAAATTTTGTAAAGCAAGACAAATGTCAACTATTTAGATTACTTTCCAATTAGAAACTGCTTTTAGTGGTTTAGACAAAATAAAATCCTCATGAATTCGCAACTTTTTTATGATGTACTTATTTCCACATAAAAACGATTTTTAGCATTTGTATACTCCCACAAAATATAATCCAGAACGTTAAAAATTCCTTAAAGATATTAGATGGTGTCTTTATTAATTATATACACATGGAAGCATTAAAAAATTCAATATTCAGGTTGCATAGAGTACATTTGCAATTTTGTGGGATTTAAACATACAAAAGTGAAGTTGTTTAGAACGGCGTTTCCCAGATGTATCATACAAATTTAAAAATGCTACTTTAAAGAAGATCAATTCTCCGGTCAATCATTTATTATGGCAAAAGTCTACTTTTGGTGTTCGTAATTTTTTAAATATGCGATTCTCTGCTATTTTATGTTCCATTTTATGCAAATCAGTATATTGTACACCCTCCATTTGGAAAACGTATACATTCTCCGAATTTAATAAAGGAGTATTGGCTGGATTGGTTGACTAGACTAGCCAACCGTCCCGTTTTCGACGGGACAGACCAGTTTGAGGATCGAACGTCCCGCTGTGTCCCGACATTACTATGAGAGAGACGCTGTTGTTCCGTTCTGGTCAATTAATTATATTTGAGCAATTTTGACAAACAAAAAAGGGTTTTTGGGGGGAAGGAGGATTTTTATCAGAGCAGTAAATCATTGTATTGTAAATAAATATTTAAGGTTCGAGAATAATGTATTTATTACCACCATTCTCATATTAACAGCAACAATACACAGAGGTGACTCGTGACTGATCCATGAATGCAATACATGCAATAAATACGTACAAAATTCATATTTTACAATACAAAATAAACTCGCAAACAAAAAATAAGTTTTTTAGGAGTATTTCTCCATCAACCCGTTGAGCGAAACATAACTAATTAGCAATCAACCTCATTGGTCTTATCACTTTCTCTACATCTAATTTTCAAATTTAGTATTTGCTAACAACTTTTAGGCAAGGTACATTTCTCTTCCGCATTTGCTTACATCACGCTACCATATACACAAACACTTATAATCACTGTTTAAATGGAGAACAAAGTAATTTGAGTTGTGCATGCAAGCGGAAATATTACCCTACAGAAAATGATTTTGTTTGTCAAACAAATCAATATTTAAACCAATCATCGATGTTTATAATATTCAAGTGATTTTGTGGAATCCATGATCTATAGTGATATGCTTAATTCAACTCCAAGCTAAACTGTACAAAATAAGCTTAAAAAATTGATAAAATATCGATACTAATTCTATAATATCACGTAATTACAGCGCTTTGCAAATTTAACGTAATAGAATAATATCGAGAAACTCGCATAGACTCAAATAAACTCAAATTATTTTGGAATTTTAGAATAACCTTGATAATCTCAAAAAATTTGGAATCTTCTCGAAAATCACGAATATATTTCGAATCGTAGAATAATCTTGAGAAACGTCAATGCTATAATTGCAAAGCAAATCAAAACCTTCACCTTCTTCAAACAATAATTGGAAGACTTCATCTAATTCAACCTTAATTTAATCCAAGCTAAACTCAAATACTATCGAAAATCTAGAATATTCTCGAAAAATCTAGCATAATATCTGTATAGTTACATACGCAACACTCTTAGGAGTAAATACTAGGGCCTATTTGATAATTCGCACGGTGCGGTTAAGTGTACATTTTTTCTTTATTTCGCCCATAGAAAATAAATCAAAAGAGACAAGGAAAACTATATGCACTACACCGCACTGTGCAAATTATCAAACAGGCCCCTAGATAATCAAGCAAATAGCAATTTGCTTCGGAAACTGAAAAATATGACTAAATAGTCGATCAATTTTACCAAACATATTTTATGTTAAGTTCTATTGAATCAAAAAAATTTAACCTGTTTAGCTTTTTTATCTAGATCAGATTTTTGCGACACCACGACATTAATTTTAATTTTTAATTTTCCCCAGATTTTCTTTGTAAAAATCCAAGCTAACAATTTTTCGTGTCCGCAAACAAAATGAGAGAAATACTAAGAATAACAATTGAATCGGTCTATGCGAAAAGGTCACATCTAGTTTTTTGCAGAAATACCGCTTTTCTTTCTACTACACTCTAAATAAATAAACTGACATTTCTAGTGCAAACGGGAAAACCTACAACAGTTGTGGGTTTTCCCGTTTGCACTAAAAATGTCAGTTTATTCATTAGGAGTGTAGTATAAAGAAAAGCGGTATTTCTGAAAAAAAGTAGATGTGACCTTTTCGCATAGACCGATTCAATTGGTTCGCAGATATTTTCTTTCTTTCTTATGAAAATTGTTTGGTAGCAAAATTATTTGCCCTAACAGCCGTCACTGACTTATATGTACATTAATTATAATTTATGAAAAAATTCTACGCTTAAACTCATATTTATCAATATTAAAATCATAGAATTTATAAAATTACAAAGTGGGTTTTGCGGTCCGTAATTCGTTTTATGAAATATAGGCTCTAGTAAACTGGGATTCCAAACATTTAAGTTTTTCAGTGAAGCTGGCTCCACTCTATAAGTGGAGGTGTCATTTGTACAAACATTTTGTTATAGAAAGTTAAGTTAGACCTCCAAAAAAAAAATAAAAGTTTTGATTAAAAATGTGAAGATTTGCCTGCCACCTATGGAAAATAGGAAAATGGAACACTGTCCGATTTTCCTATTTATCAGTTCCAAATAAATTTTAACTACCTTATAAAGATATGTTAGGCGTTCTTGAACAATTAGAACTCTATTGAAATTCTCCATCCCACGTGATTTCATACAACAGTTTCAAAACATAGAATGTTGTGTTGAAAACCAAACTGATATATAGTAATTAAACACTTGAGATGTTGCCGACTCCTAAAGCAGGCCAGATAATCGGGAGGCAGCCTAAATAAACCATTCAGTCGAATGTTTTGTTAAAACTTAAAACTAAACGTAAATAAATATTACAAAAATCATAAGCGTAAACATTTCATTTTATTAAATTTACTTTCCCCTCCCTTTCTTTGAATGATAAATGCATTTACTAAATTTAGTTGATTTACCCGGAGATTTCAGGCTCACAGTGATGGATTTAACTGGGTGTAGTCATAAATGATTATCTGTATATCTGTAAATTCGTGGTGGGACGGATCAGCACGCGGATTAGAAAAATAGCCTGTAACTATTTAGTTTTTATTATTGAAGTTCATAAATTAATCAGGAATTGATAATTATTCTCTTTTTAAGAAAACTTATAATTTAACAACCAAATCTATTAAATTCGGCGGTGGATAACAAAGTTTGTCTTATTTCAAGATCATGATCAATTTGCCATTTTGGTAAAGTTGGGAATCGAAAAAAAATGTTAATTCGTGCAAGCACTTCTAATCACTTCTTCTGCATGCATTGTATTTTGAAATATAGGTCTTATTTTACATACCTTATAGTCTAAGAGCTATTAGACAATTTTGAGTATCTAAACATAAATTCAAAGACCTGGCTGAAGGGTAGCGGGGCATTGTCAGTCAACCCTTGAATTTCTTAAGTTGCGAGGCATATTGAAATTTTAATACCTTTTAATTTAGTATTTAATACAATAAAATATAAAATTTAAAAGCCAGATCATTTAGAGTTGGGTCTAAAATTTTGCTAGGCGGTTTCATAATTGAATTTCGTAAATTTTGAAAAAATATATTTGAGGCAAGTTGAAGCTTTCTTAGACAGAAAAAAAAACATTTTTTTCAAAAAGACAGGTCATAATATTGTAGTAGGACTCTAAACCTACCAGGTGTCAGAAATGTTATACATGAGATCGTATATCGGTTGGTTTGTATCACGATCATTTAATTAAACCAGAACAAACTCATCTACAATTAAAATAATCCATGGAAAGAGGTTATTTTTCAATCCAAAGAACGGACAAGTCATTGTCTGGACAGCCAATTGATCTGAATCTGGAACAGATAATCAACGCAGATGCTGGAAAAAGATTAACCGGTGTAATACATTTTACTAACTTAATTTCTGCTCGGCAGCGCTGGTACAAGAACCACGGGATTCGCAACTGTTATATCATATACCTAAGAGGCTACAGGTCTACGGAAACGGCAAGATATTAAAGCTGATTTGGAAAAATATAATTTAAAAAGAGACACTAAACAGATTCATCATTTGTCAATGCATTTTTAAAATTTATGAATCCATTCGATACTTCTGTTTTCCACCGTAAAAAAAAACGCCTATGTAGGTAGGAGCTTTATTCTGGAACAGCTGAAAATACAAACATTTTGGAAATGAAGAAAAAAAAATCAAATAAAACGCCTAAGCGCTGTATTTGAAAATTCGACTACCATTAAGAAAATAAAAATAAAATGTTTGCGCGAAAATTTAATGTTTTATAAAACCATTCAGGGGTATCCAAGCCAAATGGGTATTTTTCACAAATTTTCAAAATAAATAGAGCAACAAAACTCCGATTAAAAAAGAAAAGTCAACTGAGCAACGCGGTAATTATTTATCTATCTAGAGCCACAGAATGTATCACTCTAGAGTGAGTGTGAAGACCACCGCAATTTTTATTCCATTTTGAGGCATGCGGCCCGCGGGCCGCATGCTTCAATATGCAACAACTATTGCGGTGATCTTCACATCTATTCCGGAGTGATAATTTCCGGATACATAAATAGTTACCGTGTTGTCCAGTTGCGTTTTTTTTAATCGCAGTTTTATTGCTCTAGTTATTTTGAAAATTTATCAAAAATACTCATTTGGCTTGGACGCCCCTGAAACCCAATATATAAATACCAAAAGCATTCTAATTTTGATTTGTTATTGAGGACACAAAATATAATGGATAACACATTGCTCAAAATATAAAACAAAATAGCTTATAGGGGTTATCCTCCATTCGATCGCAAATAAACTGTACTCTAGAAAATATGAATACAAACATTGATTTTAACATGACTTTTTCAATTGAACAATTATTTTTTCGAATCTTACCTTTAAGTTACTATGGACTTCTTAACGACGGAAATAAATCAAGGTCAAGACAATCACGCAAAGTAATACAGGTAATATATCAATTTTTCGAGTTGTTCTTTATCGAATTATAAAAATTTCGAAAATAATTGAATATGCAATTTCGAAAAGGGCACATGTCTGAAAAAATAAATTTTTCAGGAATTAAAGAAAACTATCTATTTTCTAAAGTATTATATAAATTTATACAATTTATTTTAAGGTTAAGTGTAGGGTCAAAAAGTAATTGAAATTTATATAAATATTTAAAGTTAATCTTTATTTTATATATTTGTTTATGTATTATATGCATACGAGATGTGCTCTTTTCGAAATTCATAAAATATCAATAAATTCATAAAGTACAAACTTTATGAAACTGTTAGCATAGGTATCAAAATCACTTCAGCGACAGATAGAGATATATCGCGGTCGCCGATTAATAAAATGTAATAAATTCGAAAAGGGCACAATTCCAAGAGTTGTGACCTTTTCGAAATTATCGTTATACAAACCGACACTGGTGGCCATATTAACATAAAAAATGTGCCTATTTCAAACCAAATAGGTGCGGGGGTATATTTCCATCACATTAACGTGAAAAAACGGTTTTGTCAAAATTTTCGAGATGTTCCCAAAATGTTCGAAATTTCATATTCAATTGTATTTCAGTAACTTAAATCATTTAAATTAAATAAAACTCTCTGGGCGCTTTATTCGAATAAAACGCCCAGTAGGCGCACTATTCGTTTAAAGCGCCTATGCGATTTTTACGGTGGAAGACGTAGCTTCGAGCAACAACAATTTTTCACGCGTGTGAAGTACTTCCTAAATCTTTCCTAAATACAAAAATGTTTGAAAGTATTAGTAACCAATCAATATTGAAATGATTTATCGAGAAATTGAATTTAAAGTTTGAGAAGAACGCGCGTTACTAAATAATCTTTGATATTTTTTCCGGAAATCAGAGAATGTTGATAAAATAAATAATGGTCCATTCCAGGTTTGTGCAAAATTTGGAGATATTCTCTTGGAGATAAGTGTGGTTAATATGGCAAAATCACCATCAAGTGCATATTGAAATCAAATTGAACGGTGATTGTTGTACATTTTATTTTACTAAACCACTTTTCATGTTTTGTCCGGAAATCGGAGTATGTTAATAAAATTAATAATGGTCCATCCCAGGTTTGAGCAAAGTTTGGGGATATTCTCTTGGAGATCAGTGGGGTTAATATGGCAAAATCACCATCCAGTGCATATTGAAATCAAATTGAAAGGTGATTGTTGTACATTTTATTTTACTAAACCACTTTTCATGTTTTGTCCGGAAATCGGAGTATGTTAATAAAATAAATAATGGTCTATCCCAGGTTTGTGCAAAATTTGGGGATATTCTCTTGGAGATAAGTGGGGTTAATATGGCAAAATCACCATCCAGTGCATATTGAAATCAAATTGAACGGTGATTGTTGTACATTTTATTTTACTAAACCACTTTTCATGTTTTGTCCGGAAATCGGAGTATGTTGATAAAATAAATAATGGTCTATCCCAGGTTTGTGCAAAATTTGGGGATATTCTCTTGGAGATAAGTGGGGTTAATATGGCAAAATCACCATCCAGTGCATATTGAAATCAAATTGAACGGTGATTGTTGTACATTTTACACTACTTTTCATGTTTTGTCCGGAAATCGGAGTATGTTAATAAAATTAATAATGGTCCATCCCAGGTTTGAGCAAAGTTTGGGGATATTCTCTTGGAGATAAGTGGGGTTAATATGGTAAAATCACCATCCAGTGCATATTGAAATCAAATTGAAAGGTGATTGTTGTACACATGTTATTTTACTAAACCACTTTTCATGTTTTGTCCGGAAATCGGAGTATGTTAATAAAATAAATAATGGTCTATCCCAGGTTTGCGCAAAATTTGGGGATATTCTCTTGGAGATAAGTGGGGTTAATATGGCAAAATCACCATCCAGTGCATATTGAAATCAAATTGAACGGTGATTGTTGTACATTTTATTTTACTAAACCACTTTTCATGCTTTGTCCGGAAATCGGGGTATGTTAATAAAATCAATAATGGTCCATCCCAGGTTTGAGCAAAGTTTGGGGATATTCTCTTGGAGATAAGTGGGGTTAATATGGCAAAATCACCATCCAGTGCATATTGAAATCAAATTGAAAGGTGATTGTTGTACATTTTATTTTACTAAACCACTTTTCATGCTTTGTCCGGAAATCGGAGTATGTTAATAAAATTAATAATGGTCCATCCCAGGTTTGAGCAAAGTTTGGGGATATTCTCTTGGAGATAAGTGGGGTTAATATGGCAAAATCACCATCCAGTGCATATTGTTTATTTATTTATTTATTGTACAAAAAAAAAAATGAAGCTGCTTCCATTAGGCAGAAAAACCTTTTAAATTTTTTCAAACAATTTCCACCTCATGCATACACATTCTATTTTGAGCAATACCTCATTTACAATAAAATGTACAGCAAGAGGTGAAATAATATTAAAAATTAACAATAACAACAATAATATTAAAAATAAATTTAAAAACTACGTATTGCCCATCAATCACGCCACTCCAAAAATTTTGACTTAAATAATTTGGCCGATCCTAATCTCTTAATTTCCAATGGAATTGAATTCCAAAGGGAAACTCCCCTAACGTAAAAAGATTTTTTTAACGACCTACAACAATTTTTGGCCGGAATCAAGCGAAAGTTTGAGGAATGAAACCTACTAAACAGTAACTTCCTATAAAGATAACAAGGCTTTTTAGCTTTGAGAAGTTTAAAAATAAAAATACAAACGCGAAATTCATAAAAGGTAGATAAACTACATCCTAAAACAAGGCTAGAGTAGGCAGAAATATGATCAAATTGAACGGTGATTGTTGTACATTTTATTTTACTAAACCACTTTTCATGTTTTGTCCGGAAATCGGAGTATGTTAATAAAATAAATAATGGTCCATTCCAGGTTTGTGCAAAATTTGGGGATATTCTCTTGGAGGTAAGTTATTTATTTAAGTTATTAAGATAACCCCACTTACTCCAAGAGAATATCCCCAAATTTTGCACAAATCTGGAATGGACCATTATTTATTTTATTAACATACTCCGATTTCCGGACAAAACATGAAAAGTGGTTTAGTAAAGTAAAATGTACAACAATCACCGTTCAATTTGATTTCAATATGCACTGGATGGTGATTTTGTCATATTAACCCCACTTATCTCCAAGAGAATATCCCCAAATTTTGCTCAAACCTGAGATGGACCATTATTTATTTATTAACATACTCCAATTTCCGGACAAAACATGAAAAGTGGTTTAGTAAAATAAAATGTAAAACAATCACCGTTCAATTTGATTTCAATATGCACTGGATGGTGATTTTGCCATATTAACCCCACTTATCTCCAAGAGAATATCCCCAAATTTTGCACAAACCTGGGATGGACCATTATTTATTTTATTAACATACCCCGATTTCCGGACAAAACATGAAAAGTGGTTTAGTAAAGTAAAATGTACCACAATCACCGTTCAATTTGATTTCAATATGCACTGGATGGTGATTTTGTCATATTAACCCCACTTATCTCCAAGAGAATATTCCCAAATTTTGCACAAACCTGGGATAGACCATTATTTATTTTATTAACATACTCCGATTTCCGGACAAAACATGAAAAGTGGTTTAGTAAAATAAAATGTACCACAATCACCGTTCAATTTGATTTCAATATGCACTGGATGGTGATTTTGCCATATTAACCCAACTTATCTCCAAGAGAATGTCCCCAAATTTTGCACAAATCTGGAATGGACCATTATTTATTTTATTAACATACCCTGATTTCCGGCCAAAACATGAAAAGTGGTTTAGTAAAATAAAATGTACAAAAATCACCGTTCAATTTGATTTCAATATGCACTGGATGGCGATTTTGCCATATTAACCCCACTTATCTCCAAGAGAATATCCCCAAACTTTGCTCAAACCTGGGATGGACCATTATTAATTTTATTAACATACTCCGATTTCCGGACAAAACATGAAAAGTGGTTTAGTAAAATAAAATGTACAACAATCACCGTTCAATTTGATTTCAATATGCACTGGATGGTGATTTTGTCATATTAACCCCACTTATCTCCAAGAGAATATCCCCAAATTTTGCACAAACCTGAGATAGACCATTATTTATATAATTAACATACCCCGATTTCCGGACAAAACATGAAAAGTGGTTTAGTAAAGTAAAATGTACCACAATCACCGTTCAATTTGATTTCAATATGCACTGGATGGTGATTTTGTCATATTAACCCCACTTATCTCCAAGAGAATATCCCCAAATTTTGCACAAACCTGGGATAGACCATTATTTATTTTATTAACATACTCCGATTTCCGGACAAAACATGAAAAGTGGTTTAGTAAAATAAAATGTACAACAATCACCGTTCAATTTGATTTCAATATGCACTGGATGGTGATTTTGTCATATTAACCCCACTTATCTCCAAGAGAATATCCCCAAATTTTGCACAAACCTGAGATAGACCATTATTTATATAATTAACATACCCCGATTTCCGGACAAAACATGAAAAGTGGTTTAGTAAAGTAAAATGTACCACAATCACCGTTCAATTTGATTTCAATATGCACTGGATGGTGATTTTGTCATATTAACCCAACTTATCTCCAAGAGAATGTCCCCAAATTTTGCACAAATCTGGAATGGACCATTGTTTATTTTATTAACATACCCTGATTTCCGGCCAAAACATGAAAAGTGGTTTAGTAAAATAAAATGTACAAAAATCACCGTTCAATTTGATTTCAATATGCACTGGATGGCGATTTTGCCATATTAACCCCACTTATCTCCAAGAGAATATCCCCAAACTTTGCTCAAACCTGGGATGGACCATTATTAATTTTATTAACATACTCCGATTTCCGGACAAAACATGAAAAGTGGTTTAGTAAAATAAAATGTACAACAATAACCGTTCAATTTGATTTCAATATGCACTGGATGGTGATTTTGTCATATTAACCCCACTTATCTCCAAGAGAATATCCCCAAATTTTGCACAAACCTGAGATAGACCATTATTTATTTTATTAACATACTCCGATTTCCGGACAAAACATGAAAAGTGGTTTAGTAAAATAAAATGTACCACAATCACCGTTCAATTTGATTTCAATATGCACTGGATGGTGATTTTGCCATATTAACCCAACTTATCTCCAAGAGAATGTCCCCAAATTTTGCACAAATCTGGAATGGACCATTATTTATTTTATTAACATACCCTGATTTCCGGACAAAACATGAAAAGTGGTTTAGTAAAATAAAATGTACAAAAATCACCGTTCAATTTGATTTCAATATGCACTGGATGGCGATTTTGCCATATTAACCCCACTTATCTCCAATAGAATATCCCCAAACTTTGCTCAAACCTGGGATGGACCATTATTAATTTTATTAACATACTCCGATTTCCGGACAAAACATGAAAAGTGGTTTAGTAAAATAAAATGTACAACAATCACCGTTCAATTTGATTTCAATATGCACTGGATGGTGATTTTGTCATATTAACCCCACTTATCTCCAAGAGAATATCCCCAAATTTTGCACAAACCTGAGATAGACCATTATTTATTTTATTAACATACTCCGATTTCCGGACAAAACATGAAAAGTGGTTTAGTAAAATAAAATGTACAACAATCACCGTTCAATTTGATTTCAATATGCACTGGATGGTGATTTTGTCATATTAACCCCACTTATCTCCAAGAGAATATCCCCAAATTTTGCACAAACCTGAGATAGACCATTATTTATTTTATTAACATACTCCGATTTCCGGACAAAACATGAAAAGTGGTTTAGTAAAATAAAATGTACCACAATCACCGTTCAATTTGATTTCAATATGCACTGGATGGTGATTTTGCCATATTAACCCAACTTATCTCCAAGAGAATGTCCCCAAATTTTGCACAAATCTGGAATGGACCATTATTTATTTTATTAACATACCCTGATTTCCGGACAAAACATGAAAAGTGGTTTAGTAAAATAAAATGTACAACAATCACCTTTCAATTTGATTTCAATATGCACTGGATGGCGATTTTGCCATATTAACCACACTTATCTCCAAGAGAATATCCCGA
Source organism: Tipula helvola (assembly GCA_963556165.1). Taxonomy (NCBI): domain Eukaryota; kingdom Metazoa; phylum Arthropoda; class Insecta; order Diptera; family Tipulidae; genus Tipula; species Tipula helvola. The sequence continues at coordinate 173,922,770 of OY744481.1, read as the reverse complement.
AATTTTGCACAAACCTAGAATGGACCATTATTTATTTTATCAACATTCTCTGATTTCCGGAAAAAATATCAAAGATTATTTAGTAACGCGCGTTCTTCTCAAACTTTACCTTCAATTTCTCGATAAATCATTTCAATATTGATTGGTTACTAATACTTTCAAACATTTTTGTATTTAGGAAAGATTTAGGAAGTACTTCACACGCGTTATGTTGGGCTGCAAGTAAAATGGTGCCATTTATGGGTAATACAATAATAAACTTAAATTCTGATTTATGTTATTCATACGCAGTAGAAAATGATTTTATTGAAATGACAATTAATACAAATTTGTAAGCTGGATCCAGATTCAACGACGAACGTTCTTATCAAAGCTTGCGATAAAGACATTTTAATAATCATGCCATAGAAAACATGGATCATTTTCAAAGCGATAACCTACAATTTTTTATTAAGTATGATGGTACTGGAAATGCTAAAAGATATGGTGAAAAATACGTGAAATCACAAATTCACTGTATGGAGCCATAAGTCGCATATTTGAATTTTATGTGAACATGAACAAAATTCAGCTTATACCACTGAGTTTTGTTCATAGTGATTTTCGCTATGAAACAAGCTAGTTAACATGATTCCACGTTCATGTTCACAAGAGGTTTAAACTAGGCTTGACATTTAACTGAGAGGCATTTATTTGTAGAATTTGTAATTTGATATTTTACACTGAATTAAAACTTCCATACTTAAAATTCGTTTTTAAAATTCGTACTAGAACAAAATACAAGAGAGTTTGAAATACACAACATTAAAATATTTATATTCAACAATAAAGATAATTTATCTCGAAATTTAAAATCCTGAAAAGTCCAAACAATTCATAATTTCAACAATTTCACCAATAATCTGTATTTGTCAAATTTATGAAAATGCGATATTAGGAATTTCATAAAATTTAAAATGTTCTATATAGTTTCAAGTTGTAAGTATTTTTGAATTTACGAATTTTCTTTATTTTAAAACGTCTTGAATATGAAGAATCTTCAAATATCGATCATATTCTAGTTTCTTGTTTGTACAACTCTTAAATTTAATTTACTACATCGAAGAAATTCGAATGTTTAAATGCAGTTGCTTCGAAAAACTATTTGTACTATATAATATGACATAATTTTGAAATCTTAGATTCAATAAGATATTTTACATTTACAGATTTTTAAAATAGGAGTAGAAATCAGGTGCTTGAATTTAGAATTAAAGAAGCTTAGGGAATTATAAAACTTGGAAATTAAGAGTGAAAAGGGTTATTTTGGAAATTTAGGAATTAAGTCGATTTTAGTAATTCAAGAAATTTATAATAAGAAATTTGAGGCTCATTTATAGAGATACATATTTTAAAAATAAAACCTTAATGTGAATTTAAAAATTCCAAAAATATACATTTGAAATAATAGTTTAAAATGAAAAAAAGTTCTTACCGTTTATCAATATTTTCATAAACTATCAAAACTACCAAGTTTTCTTGCCCTCATATACTACATATAGTTGAAGTATGATCAGTTGATTGCGATCAACCGCAAGCCTTTGCGATTTGGGACACAACTTTTGGTTTATCGGTATATCGATACATTTATACACATTTTAATGTGTATATCCAGCGCAGATAGATCTTACTAAAAAAAAAATGAATGGGGTTCAAGCTCCACCTGAACCGCAAATGTTTGGTAAAACATAAAATCAAAAATAAAGGTAAATATTGTGACGATTTTGGCCATCATACAACAAGCTCACGTTATAAACAGAAATAGCTTATTTGGTTAAGTGTTATAAACACTACGGAAAAAATCCATTTTTATTTTGTGTGGTTCTATCACTTTCTTTATTAACACATATAAAATCAAATTTTGCGCAACATCTGACGGAACAGCATCACAAATGTACGAGTTTTGACAACAACGTTGAAATTCTACATAGAATGCCGAAAGGGGACAAATTAGATCGTGCGGAGGAAATTCAAATATACGAACACAGACAAAATCCGTATATTTTGAACGACAAAATGCCATAAAACGCCATCTATCAAGCCATTATAAATAGCAGAAATTTTCCTTTTTAAAATTAGTATATTTTTATGAAGTTGACAAAGAGCTCGGTGCTCGAAACTATGTAGTCCTGAAAATATTAAAAAATAAAAAATAAAATTATTATCACTAAAAGAAAGAAAAAACATATTGTGTTTTAAATATTTGTATTTTTATTATTTAAATAAAAATCGTTATAAACACGACCGATGGCAAGCAGAGAAAGTTTTTGGTTTATTTTAAATCGTTAAATAAAGAAATAAATCTGTTGTCATAGCCCCACCAGTAGCAAGCGGACAGAATTAAATACTAAAGTCAAAGCAAATATCAAAGTGTATAAAAGTAGAGTGAAATAAATACACAGTGTTTTTAATTTCAAAATCCGAAAGAATTCAGGAGCCTAGTTCGTAACAATATTTTTGCTATATGACATGATTTGTTTTTTTATTTTTTGTATTTTGAAAATGATGATCATTGAAAATTTATGTTATGTAAAATTTATGTTATGCAATTTAACATTGATTGCCTCAAAGGAGTTGCAGAATCATTTAAACAAAATCGCGGACTGGCTAAAGACATGGCGAATAAAAGTGAACGAAAACAAATCAACTCACATCACATTCACGCTGAACAAACGCACCTGCCCACCAGTGAAATTAAACAATACAAATATTCCTCAACAAACGAAGGTCAAATACTTAGGTTTGCACCTGGATAGAAGGTTAACGTGGAAAACCCATATTGAAACTAAGCGCAACCAAATAAAACTGACATTTGCCAAAATGTATTGGCTAATGGGAAGGAAATCTCAGTTGTCATTAGCCAATAAAGTTTTACTGTACAAAGCGATTATCAAACCCATATGGACATATGGTATTCAGTTATGGGGATCCACCAGCGCTTCAAACAGAGAGCTCCTGCAACGAACTCAAGCGAAAATACTTCGAAGTATTACTAATGCTCCGTGGTACATTCGAAATAATAATATACATGATGACCTTGGGATTAAAACCATTAAAGGAACAATTAAAGAATTCAGTTCTAAATATTATTCAAAACTAGAAGCGCATCCCAACGAATTGGCCAGGGATATATTAAAACAGCCACGATTTAGGCGACTGAAAAGAACAGATCCACTCGGACTGATGAACCTGTGAACCTGTAAATTTATTAAATGTTGATGTTATACATATGTATGTATAAGTATAATCTAAATTAATTAAATTGTGAGCACCAACAATAAGTATTAACATTGGTTAAGACTTAAAATATGTAATAATTTTAGCTTAAGATTTGATTACTTCTTGTTAGTTTCTTATGTAGAAAGATTCAAGAATAAAGCCATTGGCAGCATTTAAAAAAAAAAAAAAAAAAAAAAAATTTAACATTGGGAAAAGTCGGACGCACAGAAATATTTAGCCTCAAAGATGTCGTCATGACATTTTTAACACAGCATACATGTAACGTGAACACTGAAAGTACTCTTGCTATGTTTTTTGTCTTTTTTGTTTCTATTTTAATGTGATAAATAAAAAGAGACGAAATATTTTTATTTAATATAACATTTTACATGACACGTAACATTTTAACGCAACATTTAACATAACATTCTAACGCAGCTTGTAACATGAACCCAAAACTAGTATGTACCCTAAATGTTTTACCAAACATAAAAGAGACCTCACAAATTCTATGCGCTGGATACAAATATCTCAGTAAAAAATGTAGATTAATCTCACTGTTTTAGTGAGATTAAAAATTCTTGTCTACATTTGAAAAAGATCTCATTTGTAGATCTAACTGCGCTGGATACGCCCATTGATTTTCTCACCACCAAAATACTCAATGAATAAATTCTCTTCATATGAGAATATGTTGACGAAAATAATCAAGTATTCATAAAAAACACTTTCGAATTATGGTTTTTTCCACTGAGAAATCTTTTCAGTTTATTTTTTATGGAAAAAGAATCGGCCCACAGTATTGTGGAAATTATATAATTTGGTTTTTTGCATTCAAAAAATAAAAATGATTAACTAGATGTAAATGAAAAGACTCTTCATTGGATGTTTTCATAGAACGAGAATTGACCAGTTAACCTAATTCGTCGAGAAATATGAAAATCCGGATCCGTGTGAAATTTATCCTAAACTTGTTCTAACCTTATCCTAATACCCTTGACAGACTTGGGATTAGCTAAGCTCGATTAGTGATTTTTTCGAGATTAGCTGTAGTGTGTCAAGTTGAAGATTAACTAATCTAGTTTTATTTGAGGATTAATGACTAATCGAGATTAGTGCACTAATCCTTGAAAATTTTCGAGCTTATCTCTTTGTATTGGGGTTAGTGATGGTACAAGTCGCACTACAATGTAAAATAATTATTTAAACATTGCTGAAAATGCAAGTGGCGTGAATTTACGATAGAAGTTATAAAATCAATGACATCTTAAACAATTTGTTCTGAATAGATTTTGAGGAAAAAAAAATCTAGTGTGTTTTAATGTATAAATCTTAATTACTACAAAGATGGTAGATTTCCATTTTTAATATATTTTGATTTTGTGACGTGTATCACGGATTTAATTATATATAAAAACACATAAGTGAATTTAAATAAATTGTTAAACAATATGCTTTATTATTAACATGATATTTAGATACAATTAAATAAATACGTGAATTAAAACTTGTAAAATCTTTCTTTTTGTGATATACATACATTTATTTTTAAAATATTATTTTAAAATTACACCGGTTTCGGACCTTCGTCCTTCTTCAGTTCTTTTTTCTACTGGTGGAATTTTTCTCCTTGTTGTTTATTGTGGCTTTTTTCACTTTGATACATTTTACAACGCCATCTTGTTTTGAATGATTAAATCAAAAAGTCTATTCGTTTTTTAATTGATTTTATCGTTTAGCAAATGTGGGTCGTTTCGACATTTGTATATTTCATATTCCTCCAATACGTCCATTTTGTCGCTGTTTAAAGGTGCGCCCTGTTTGGCCAATATAATATTTTAAGCTTTTACAAGTTTTAATTCACGTATTTATTTAATTGTATCTAAATATCGTGTTAATAATAAAGCATATTGTTTAACAATTTATTTAAATTCACTTATGTGTTTTTATATATACATAATTATATAAATCTTAGAAATATTGAATTAAAAAATGAGTCCAGCTGATTTACTAGCTATATTTCAGCGAATCACCATAATAATATTTTATTTCTCTGCAAGAAACTAATCCCTAGTCTGTCAACGCATATGGATTTGTGGTGGATTAGCTAATCTCGTTTCACTAATCGCGCTTAGCTAATCCCTAATCTGTCAGTGGTATAAGCCTTACAATCCCGTTACACTGTTAAATTTTTTTATTACAATAAATAAATTGACTGCTGTATATTTCTAGAAATTAATTTTTACGTTAATTAATCAAACCTAAAAACAGGATGTATTGCAATAATTGTACAGTTGTACAAATGCATTTCAAATTCAATTTATCCTCGTCTTGAAGTAATTCAACCCTTATATCTATAAAATTATAATGACTGACCTAGCAAAGCATTTATGTCAATACATATCTATTTTTGGGGAATCGGAGAAATAGGGGGTACACGAAGCCAAATTACTTAAATATTAGTCATTCAACAGAATTTCACTTTCAATTTTTTCTTGTCTCGAAGTAATTCGAATTCTACCATTCATATTTGTATGAAATTATAATGACTACTGATATAACAGAGCATTAACGGCAACAAAACTTGTTTGAGGAATCGAGGGTACACAAAGCCAAATCAGATCGTCTTTTAAACATTTTAATTACATTTGCTTAGGCAATCTAATTTCGACTTAATCTGACAAACTGATCTACTCTGCACAAACCTTCAAAAAACAGGGCTAATTTTATGCTGCTTTGACATTTCTTTTAACTGAAGAATCAAAAATAGGTTACATGTCGTTACCCTATAACAGGTAATGATTATTTACCTTATTTGTATTATAAATGATTTTGTTTACTGTGTGAATCGACACATCATAACGATTTTATAATAAGTGAAACCCAGGAGGTGTTTCAACCACTCGCAACCCCCTTGCCTACACCACTGCTTTAGAGCCTCCTCTAGAGTTAAGCTATTTTTGAAATGTCTACAAAGAGATTGGAGCTCAAGGAACAAGTCATTTTCATCTATATCTTTGAAATTATTATGGCATAAGGCTGCTTCAATTCCATTACCAGCTTTCCTACTATTTTCAGAGGTTTCATTTATTAAGTTATGTAAATTGTATAGAATTGGTTGTGTAATATTTTTCTTATGGTAGCTACCTATTACATTTAAAAATAGCATTTATGGACTGCAGTATAGTAATAAAAATATTTGCTGAATAGCGTATTAATTATTTTATTTGGAAATCAGGTTTTGCAAATTTTTTATTCGAGAATTTAGATTTTAGCGCCCTAAGCAAGTTAGCCCCCTATATGGTGGAACTATACCGCTGAGCCAAATTACTTACCATAAAATATAGCCATTCAACAAAATTTCACTTTCAATTTATTCTTGTCTCGAAGTAATTCGATTTCTACCATTCGTATGTCTATGAATAATTATAATAACTGATATAAGTAACAGAGCAATAATGGCAACAACATTTTTGTGGGCAATAGGGGTACACGAAGCCAAATTATTTAAATATTTAGCTTCGTGTTTTATTTGGCTGCCTGGGTGGATCCCATATTCAATCGATTCCCCAAAAAAAATTTGTTGTCGTTAATGCTCTGTTATGTCAGTGTTTATAATTTCATAGACATACGACTGTTGTATTCGAGTTTCTTCGAGACGAGAATAAATTGAAAGTGCAATTTTATTGATGACCATATTTAAATAATTTGGCTTTGTGTACGCTTTATTCCCCAGGTTCTCTAACAAATTTTTGTTGCCGTTAATGCTCTGTTATGTCAGTTATTATAATTTCATAGACAAAAGGATTGTAGTACTCGAATCACTAAGTCTAAGTAGGGTCTAAAGATTTAGATATTCTCAAACTCTGAATTTAGATATTGTAGTATTCTGCGTGAGTAAAACAGGTGATCTTTAACAGGGGAATTCTAAATTTAGAGAAAACAATCTTAACGAATACCAAAAACCTCACAAAATTATAGAAGCCTAGAGATGGGACTGTATACAAATAAATTTAAAAGCATTTTTAGTACAGAGTACCAATTGACTCTTAATTTAGAATTTTGGTTCTAATTTCTAACTCTAAATCCTTACACAATACCACCACTACTTTAAGCTTTGCAAAACCTACGTAATAATCACAAATTTTTTAGAATACATCAGATTCTACTTTCATAAAAATTTTACACAAGATCCAATTTGGTTGGACGATTATCTTGATTTGGTTTGATTGAACGTAAAATTAGTTCGTGTATATGCTTGTGGTTTAGATACAGGTTGGCCAGATATGTTGAATGGCAATTTCAACCCTTCTGATCAACTCAATTGGGGCGTGTGTCTATTATTGTACCTCGAATCGAGCGTTTTACGAATATAAAAAACTTACAATGAAATTCTGATTCAATTTTTTTGAATTTAAATTATTATTGTTTTTAAATTAGCTTTGCATATGAGTATTTGAGTAAAGTCAAACAACAAAAAACGAACCAAGTTGAACTTTACACAATCTAATTGTTTGTTGGGCTTTTATTTACAATGCATTAATACTTTTTTAATTTAAAACCCGATATACAAGCCTTAAATAATTCTAATATTTTAAATTCTTAAACTTCATAAAGTTCCGAATTTTTAAATTTTTAATTTACAAAATGATAAATTATAAACCGTAACTGCGCTCTGCTTTCATTTATAATCCACCCAGAAATTTCGGATTTCAATAAATCCTCATCAAGTTCACCAAACCTTTGCTATACGTAATATGACCTGAAGCTCTGGTAAATTTTAAAGATTTGCAAATTCATAAATTGTTATAATTTTTATTGTCTTAGTTTCTTTAATCTTTAGGGTTGCGGCTCCATTTTCATCATTTACAACTAGCTCTTCCATTATAACAACGAATTGTCGCTTAGATAAGAAGTTTGAGAAATAAAAAATAAAAATCGCATACATATTCTATAATAAAACACATGGCCGCTCAACGGGGCTGCGTGGGAGTATTGAAAAGACAAAAATTCAGACTTTCACTCCCAACCATTAAAAGTTTCTGTTTCAATCTTCTAGTGCTAAAAGATTCTCAATCTCTCCTTAAAACAATAAATAGCTTTGTAAAGCTGATATACCGTTCACGTTTTTTTTTGCGGATGCAGATTACCCTACATTCTCTACTCGTATATCAATATTGTGTTTTCTAATTTCTACTCACACAACAAATAAATGTGAACAAAAAGTGACTTAAGGTGCTTTAATTTTCTGCTTTTCTTATGTTTGAAAATTGGAACCAGATCATTAGATATATTATAGGCATGTCGCGACATCTTTACGAAAAACATAAAATTTAGATTTTTAGGTTTGTTTTCAGGCTTTATTAGATAAACCAAATTTTCGCCAAATGACATTTTCATGATTTTCGTGATGAATCTTAAACATTTTAGAGGTAAACTTTATTTTATCAACGATCATAACTGGCTGGTAATAAATAATAGTTAGTTTATAATAAAAAATAATACTTAGCTATTTGTTAAGTAGATTCGTTATACGAATAAATTAAAAGCCATCATAAAATCAATGTCAATGACAAATGAAAACAATGGAAATTTATTATTATAACACTGTCAATGACACACTTAAGGGTCAAAGGTGTAATTATTGTAATAATAAATGAATCCGATTTAATCGTTTCGCTCAAACATAAAAATATTTTAATTTTAGTACAATGTATGCACTTCAGGCAATTTGATTAAAATAACCACACTTTTGAAAGATGTACTCGTATACTCGTTTATTTAGTACACGAAATCAATTTTTTGCAAATCACTTCCAATGATTAGATACCACTAGCCTATGTGCTTATGTCATTTTATTGTTTTACAATATTCTATTGAGTCGAGGTAATCGATTACAAAAACAAGTAAGCTTATGACCTCACCATAGTACTCCGCCACTCACTTTCGATTTCTAAATTATAATAAACAAACATATTATTTTGTAAATGTTTACAGTGGTTACACTAAAATGTTTTGAAATTTATAAAACAAATTAAACTTTTGATTGAAATGTATTGTTTGCTAATTCGGTAATGTTTGTTGAATTTGCGTTGATTTTGAGTTAGAATCAAATTCTTAATGATGGATCGGCATCTAAATAGGGAAAACAGATAAAAATCGACCTTAAAAAATATACAAGTAAAAATGGTCTTGTGAATAATTTGTAGTAGAGTATTTTCTGGCTATCACTAGTGTAGTTTATGAATTTTGTGGATTTGTACACCGGTTTCAATGTATGTAGATACCAAATGAACGTCACTCTCTACATTAAATTTTACTAAGCGCATTAACTAACAATAAGTGACATTTTACTTTCAATAAAACCTCACACATATATGATCAATGATCATGTTCACGCGTAAATTACCCAACAACGTCTGACACAGTATAATATTCAAGTTGTAAAAGCAGGTCAAGTTTTTCATTCGCATTTTTTATATTAGATAAAATTTAATTCAAATCTATTATTTTATAAGTAATCACAAAGCGAATAATATCTAAAAATCCACAATAGACTGAATGCTTTGTGTATATAAAATATTGTATACTGAATTTTGCGGTTCGTTATTGATAAGAAATACGTCACATAAAAATAATAAATAATTAGATGTGTGTTACTAATTAGTGATAACCGTGATATATGTCATACAATGTTGTGCTTTTATATATCTTTGCGTAATAGACTGTATAATTGATTTCATTATTATCAAAATATACAGAGACAAGTTGATAATAATTATAATGGTGTGTTAATCTCTTTTAATTAGCTTGATTTAGTTAAACATTGTTGCAGTAAATGTTAAGTATTGCAGCAATAAATTTTGCACAATGTTTTGCTACATTTTTTATATCGACAGTAATTCAATTCCAAATATTGCATTTTTATTACGCATTTGTCTGCTTTACTTTGTAGCTGAAGTCAAAAATGGTAGTACGGTTTGATCAAATGTAGGTATAATAGTATTGCTCCATATTATTATTTTGAGATGACGCAGTTAGACCAAGATGGAAATTATCAACGATATAGCGTCTTTATTAAATGAAGCACTACTGCAGAAGCAGAAGTATCGCTTGCCCTTATTGAGCATTTTGAGTTCATAAGTTTCACTTATGACCATACAGAATAAAATTTTGGTAGTAATATAATGGATTAAATCTAACAAACAAATTTTTGTAATAGTAAATCATCTTAACAATACCTGCCATGCTTTTAAAATCACTTTCGTTTATTTAAAGCATTCGAAATAATTTCTACGAGATCAAAAAAGAAGCACGGGCCTTATATTTATTATAACTAATTATTAAAACTGATTAGGTACGTTGTTTGTGTGTTATAATTTGTGTAAGTGTATATCCGCTGTTTAAACATTTTTGTTTAATAAACTAGCTAGTGTATTACAATAATAGCTTTAAAATATAGGTCAGAAATAGAATTATTTACCAATAACTTATACGTACAATAAAATATTAAAACTATTACTTTAATTAAGAAACACAATAGAAACATAGTAAAACAGAATTTTGAAATTCAGAATATTTAAATACGGAATTTTAAATTCAGAATTTTGCTGAAACAGAATTTTGTTAAAACAGAATTTAAAAAATTCAGAATTTTGTCAACACAGAACTTTGTCAGACAATAATAAGTTGTGCCCCCGAAAAATACGAAACATATTTCTTGGTGAAATTCAACTACAAGAGGTGACGTATAACAGTTGTACCTTTTCAGTTTAATTAATTTTTACGAGATAAAATTAAATTTTGATCAATTAAAACAGAAAATTGAATTTTCTCAAAAGTTGCTGCTAAGTAATGAATTCTTCTGGGGAACATTTATTTTCCGATTTAAAACAGTTTAACTATATGTATATTTAAGGGGTGCTTGTTTACAGCCTCCTCGTGGCGCATCCTGGGCAATGTGCTGTAGATCGAACGGTTGTGGTATCCAATCCCTACGTAGTAGAGAAACAGTATAGCAGATAGTCAACAAAAAGATGAAATGTCGGGTGTAAACAATAACGTACTCCAGGTGGGTCAGAACTTAGATTCTAAATCCCGCCACGGTTTACCGGGCTGCTGCGCGGATTTTGGAGGGAGCAACACGACATTGCAAAGGAAATTATCGGTAGGCAACCAGGCTGACGCCCCGGTGGCACAGTTGTTAGCATGCTTGCTTTAAGCCTCGGAGGTCCCGGGTTCGATTCCCGGCGGGTGATGAAAAAATCACGGCTGGTTAATATAGGATCAATGAATTAATCACTCATTATCCGTTAAAAAATGATTACGAAACTTCAATATGAAGCGGCCAAATCCCTCTATGGGATGTAGCGCCAGCGGAAAAAAAAGAAACCAGGCTGACCCTTTTCCTAGTACTACTGGAAGCACAAAACAAGACATAAATTTATGGCCCTTTGGTGGAAGAAGTACGGCACTTCATAGAAAACCACCGTCAACTCCACCGTCAGGGAGCACCACACTGATGAGTGAACTTAACAATGAGAAGGAAAATACCTCTCCTATGAAGCATTCATTATTCAATCAAACTTCTAAAGTCGCGCAAAGTGCACAAACAGATACAATAAACAACGCAGTTTTAATAAATAAATTTGAGCAAATGGAGAAGTTAATCGCGCAGCTAAACAATGAAGTTGTCGTGCTAAAGAAAGAAAACATTATGCTAAAGGAAACAGTAAATAGAAATAACAACGCAGGAAACTCAGCATTAATGAACAACCAATTTCAAGTACTCAGAGAACAAGACGAATATCACACTGATGAAGATGAGCTTGAAAGAGAAACAAATTGGATACTACAGACAGCCAGGAGAGCAATTAAGAAACCAAAAAAAGAATCCGACTCAATTAAGAGGAAAGCTGAATCATCGCCAGAAGTTGAACCAGTTCAAACTCACTCTAAAACTACCAATGCAATTACTGCACCAAAAGTGCATGAGCCAGAAAAGAAGAAACATGTTCCACCCCCGATCAATATTCTAGGAATATCAAATCACGGTAGTATTCAGAAATTGATGAAAGAAGTAGTACGAAATGACTACAAAGTAATATCGCTCAATAATAATATCTGGAAAATAAATACAACAGAGCCTGAAGACTATAAAGCTATAGATAACAAATTAAATGCTGATGGTCTCCAGTGGTACACCTACGAGGATAAAAATGATCGATCAATTAAAGTAATGGCAAGAGGTCTACACCCAACTTGCTCAAAAGATGAAATCATTAAGGACCTGCAAAGCAAAGGCCTGAAAATAGTTGATGCAGTCAACATCATCAGAAAAGAGAAAGGGAGGGAAATGAATGTTGAAATCAATAGAAGAAGTCTCCCACTTTTTATGCTAACCTTCGACAACCAAGGAAAAATAGAAAGTATTTATAATATTAAGGCTATCCTTAACCTTAGAGTTAAAATATAAACACCGAGAAAGGTCACTCGACTAATACCTCAATGCAAAAACTGTCAAGATTATAATCATACCCAGAAGTACTGCCATCGAGAAGCAAGATGTGTTAAATGTGCAGGAAAACACGCAGGAAATGATTGCATAGTTCCCCGAAATACAACACCGAATGCCCAGCATGATGGCCAGCATCCGGCCAATTACAGAGGATGTGAAGTTGCAGTAGAACTACAAAAAATGAGAGATAAATCAAGCAAGCCAATTACATCAAGAAATGTACAATCTCTTAAAAAAAACACGGAACCAAAATGGTTGACTCCTAATCTTAACATACAAAGAGAGCGAGTAAATGAAAATGTTACTTATGCACAAATAGTTCAGCAAACAGAGCAGAAACAGCTCAAATAATCTAGAGAACCTCAACAAAAGACTTTATCGCGCTAGAAGAAATGAAATCACAAACTAATTTCAATAAAAGAATAGAAGAAAATTTTGATCGAGTGTATCAGAATATAAATTATATAAAATCGAATTATAAACTAAAGAAATGAAAAAAAAATTTCGAATTGTAACCTGGAATGCAAATGGGCTATTGCATCACATTCAAGAACTAGATATATTTTTAAACATGCATAATATAGATATATGTCTTATATCAGAAACCCATTTCACCAACACTTCATTCTGTAAAATAAAAGGATATTATTGCTATCATGCATTACATCCAGAGAACAAAGCTAGAGGTGGATCAGCTATCCTGATAAAGGATCATATAAAGCATAACGAACAACTTAAAGCTGAGAAGCTTTCCATGCAAGTCACAACAATCAAAATACAATTGAACAATAATAAAACTTGTAGTATCTCAGCAATCTATTGCCCCCCAAGATACAATCTCAAACAAGGAGATTATACTAATCTTCTCAAAATACTAGGAAGTGTCTTTTTAATTGGAGGTGACTTTAATGCAAAAAATACCTACTGGAGATCACGGTTAACGACCACTAAAGGAAAAGAACTTTTCACAGCAGGCAAACAACTAAAATGTGAATTTCAACCAGGCGGTACAACAACCTATTGGCCCAGTCAGTAAGACTCCAGATCTTATAGACTTCTTTATTACAAGAGGAATTTCAGATAATTATATCCATATAGAGAACAGTGAAAGTCTATTATCAGATCATTCACCAGTTATTATGATACTTAGCCAAACAATTATTATGAAACAGAGCAACCCGAAATTAATTAGCTTCAAAACCAATTGGGATCTCTTCCAGAAACGGTTAACAGAAAGAATTAATCTGCAGAACCCAATTCCGGGATCAGTCCAATTAGAAGAAGAACTAGATGATCTCATCTATAATATCCAAAGTGCTGCGTGGGAAAGCACTCCTAATAACAGTCAGGAAATGAAGCGCAATGCTAGCTATCCGGAGGAAGCGAGAGAACTACTTAAAATTAAAAGAAAAGCACGGAAGAATTGGCAAAAACATAACCCGGAAAATAAGAGGGTATTTAATCACTTGTGTAACAAATTAAAATATCTAATAAAAGACATTAAAAATCAGTCAGTTAATAAATACCTCAGCACTCTAACTGGGCAAAAATATACTGATTACTCATTATGGAAAGCAACTAAGAATCTTCAAAGACCCAAACTTCAGGTTCCTCCAATTAAAGATAAAGAAAATTGGGCTCGAAATGCTAAACAAAAAGCTGATTTGTTTGCAAATCATCTTGAAGAAACATTCCAACCTTACCCAAAACAAACGGAAGAGGAAAATATTACCCCGATAAATAAACAGGATGAAATAAAAATTACACCTATAACATTGAAAGAACTAAAATGGGAAATCCAGAATAATCTGAATGAGTATAAGGCTCCAGGATATGATCTTATAACGGGTCTGATAATAAAAGTGTTACCGGAGAAAGCGTTGAGGAAACTAATGCATATAATTAATGCAGCATTTCGACTAAGATATGTACCAAGACAATGGAAAGTTGCAGAAGTAATTATGATATTTAAGCCGAACAAACCTCCGAACGATAAAGCTTCATACAGGCCGATTTCTCTGCTACCAACATTATCGAAACTATTTGAAAAGATTCTTCTTAAAAGACTAAAACCAATTATCGAAGAAAGGAATCTTATCCCCTCACATCAATTTGGATTTAGGGAAAAACATTCTACTATAGAACAAGTACATCGAATTACTGATGTAATCGAGAAATCACTAGAAAGCAAACAAATATGCTCAACTATATTCCTTGATGTACCGCAAGCATTTGACAAAGTATGGCATCAGGGGTTAGAATTCAAACTTCATCGAGATCTTCCGGAGCAATTTTTTCAAATTCTAAAATCCTACATATCAGAGAGGCACTTCCGAGTTCCACAAGGGCGTGTTCTTGGGCCGATCCTTTATCTCCTATATACTAGAGATATACCAATTACAGAAGCAACAATGGCGACTTGCAATACTTGCAACAGCAAAAAACATCAATGAATCCACTAGTAAATTACAGAAGGCTACTAACCTGATATGCAATTGGACAGAGAAATGGCGAATTAAATTAAATGAAGCAAAATCAGTCCAAGTGAACTTTACAAATCTAAAAGCTAATAATATACCAATAATGATAAACTCTATAGAAGTACCGCATGCGAACACTGCTAAGTATCTTGGCATGAATTTAGATGCTATATTTAGATGGAAGGAACACTTAAAAAAGAAGAGAGGAGAACTAAACATAAAATTTAGAAAGATGCATTGGCTCTTAGGGAGACAATCTGAACTAGCGATCCATAACAAACTGCTGTTATACAAACAAATCCTGAAACCTGTATGGATGTACGGTAGCCAACTCTGGGGTTGTGCTAAGAGAAGAAATAGTAAAATCATACAAACAGTTCAAAATAAAATACTGCGATGTATTGTTAATGCACCGTGGTACATTCGAAACGACAACCTAAATCGAGATCTAAAGATCGAGCTTGTCGCGGATGAAATTAAGCATCATGCAACAAAACAGCTACAACGTCTGCACCAGCATGAAAATCTGGACATACGCGGTATGCTGACTACCACACCAACAAGAAGACTGCAAAGAATAAAACCATTGGACTTATCGCGACAAGGAGGTCAGTAGACTTACTGTGGCGAAAATCCAGTGGATGAGTTACACGAAACCGGGGATAATCATGTGATTGTGCCGGCTAATCAAATACTTTATTATGCAATGTAAATTACTAAATGGGTACAAGACTCAGTCGTAATAGTAAGAATATCCTATATACCGAAGTTCAACTCTTCGTCTCCTACCTATACCGAAGTTCAACTATTTGTCTACAACAAATATATGAATCAAATGATAATAAACTAAAAGCTCACATCAATTGAGAAAAACAGTACTGGCGTGCAGATAAGTTTGCGTAAAAGAAATACTAACAACCTTAGTTGTTCATCTCTCGTTTTACCTAAAATATGTATTATCAAAAAAAAAGCTTCAGCAGCACAACATAAAGTGCACATTTTCCGTGAAATTAACCTCTTAAGACAAGAGTAGAATGATAAATTGAGTTGATGCTAAAACATTGGAAACCAATTTAGCAGAAAAAATGATATCATTGCGCAATGAAAATAGAAGCACAGATGACGCACAGAGCGTACCAAACGCGATGGATATGTAACTTCAAAATAAAACGTTCCCATACAGGATCATCACCAGTCGCCAACTGTGCCTCGACCTTTGCTGAAATCTTGCAGCAACAATTTCCAAACCTCAATCCTGCTTATAAACCGATCAATTTGCATCAAACGCTCCAATTTCAATTTCATATTTTCTTTGGACGTACAAATTAATTGTAACCTGTGTTGAGAAATTATTTTCTGGTCAGTGTCCCGACTTTTCGAGGTTTGAGAACTCGCACTATTTGCCATTTAATAATATTATAGTTTAGGACAAAAATATATTTAGAAAATTTTAATAAAAATAAAAAACGTCCAATCGACGTGAAACTCAAAGCCAATCGGTCAAGAAACAGCAAAGTTTCACCTTAATTGGCCACATTCTAGAACTTACTCCAAAAATCATTTTAGAATCCCAATTCCACCGCCCATGTCAAATTTCATATAATCGGTCAAGAAACAGCAAAGCTCCACCTTAATTGGCCACCCCAGAACTTTATCCAAAAATCATTTTAGAATCCCATTTCCACCGCCCATGTCAAATTTCATCATAATCGGTCAAGAAACAGCGAAGTTCCACCTTTATTGGCCACATTCCAGAACTTTATCCAAAAATCATTTTAGAATCCCATTACCATCGCCCATGTCAAATTTCATCATAATCGGTCAAGAACCAGCAAAGTTAAATCTTAATTGGCCATATTCCAGAACTTGAATTGTCCATACGATCAATTGTCCATGCGATTAATTGTCCATACGATCAATTGTCCATACGATCAATTGTACATGCGATTAATTGTCCATACGATCAATTGTTCATACGATCAGTTGTATCCACAATCAATAGTTCATACGATCAATTGTTCACGTTCAATTGTAACACGATAAATTGTTTACGATCAACTGGCCTGAACCGTCAAAATTGGTTTCTATGTTCCAGCTTTTAATGGATGGCTCAATATACAAGCAGCAAAATGTCGGTTGCTTTTGAGACAACATGTGGGGTGCAGCAAGGAGACCCAATGCTCAAACTCTCTTCAACCTTTCATTGGAGTATGCCATTCATCTCAGCTAGCAAACGCTGACAACATATGCTTTCTGGATCGCAACATCATCTCAGCCCAACAAATTAGACTTCAGATCAACGAAGCGAAGACTAAACACATGGTGACCGTAAGAAGGCAGAGGCGGCAGACAACACAAAATATGCAGAAAGTTACTGTAACTGAGCGTAAAATTAAGATCATCAGAGGTTAAAAAGGAAGGCACTTATAGAATGCGAATGAATTACGAGATCAGAAACGAGCTCGATAAAATAGGCATCATCGAATTCATAAAGTCATCAAGGCTAAAATGGTTTAGAGACGTGCTTCTTTCACAAAATCAGACCAATAAACAGACCTTGGAGTCGGCCGCAATGAAAGTATGACCTAGTGGAAGGCCACCTACCGGACGGATGGCGATGGTGAAAGGGACTTAAACGCACTCGGTCACCTTGTCTATGGCGTTCTCTTGCGGCGGATCGAACTACTTGGAGGAACATTGTTGAGGCGACTAAATCTCTTGTTTAATAAGTTTCTCCAAATTCCCTTTTCGTAGAAGAAAGTGTGCTGGAAACAACTCAATTTTATTTTTATTTTTAATTTTTGGAAACATTTTGTATTAAGGGAGAACACCACTGTGACCTACCATTTTCAAGTGCCTAGTTTGGTATTTTTTTTTTTTTTTGAGGAATGGGATGGGTTTAGAGAAAAAAAAACTTTTAGGCTATATTTGGCATATATTTAAGTAAACAAAAAAAAATTTTTATGTAAAAAAAAATACAAAATGGCGGCGCAAGAGTAGCTTTAGTAGAAGTGATTTTGACTCGAGTCGCTCCACCGCACGCAGTAGAAGTGTCTTAAATTTGTTCCTGGAACAAAAAATAAAATATTTTCATGAATTATATTAGTTTTAGCATCGAAGTACCTGAGGAAATTAAAAAATTCGAAAAAACAAAAAATAGAGACAAGTTTGAAGAAAAAGTTTCATTTTTCGACTATAATTTTCGTATAAAAAGTTGTAGGTATGTATATCTTTTTCAATTTTTAATGAATCAAAAAAAACTCAAGTACTTCGATTTTAAATCTATTTAAGAAGCCACAGTTAAAATTTCAAGTCGATTTAACAAAAATTGATTGAGTTCTGTTGCGTGCAGATTTCCAAAACACGGTTTCGAGAAAAACGCGTTTAAAGTTTTTGGTATCAATAACTTCTCAATAAGAGCTCTCAGGAAAATGCTTGATAACCTTCTAAAAAAAGTTTTTTTTAGCTACAAACGAATTTGTATCATATTTTTGAGGGTCTAAAGGATTTTTTTAAGGCAAAAAAAAATCGATTTTTTGAAAATCTCACAGTGGTGTTCTCCCTTAAGCAGTTTTTTGTAAACCTTTACTTTTTAAGATATTTCCAAAATAAATTTTCTGGACCAAGGGAGTGGCCACTTCCGGTTAGCTGATTTGGAGTAAAATTCACTGGGAGGATCCAATTTGTCAAAAAACCTTAAATCTGAAGTTTAAATTCGATTCACTTTTTCGGACGCAGGGGACCCAAAACGTAAATCTTTAAAAATCTCAAGGTTCAAAATTTTCATGATTACTGTACTTTATTTTACTTATGTAATAGAAAGTAAAACGTGTTTTTTATCGTCTTCTTCGGTCAGAATAGGAAATAACGTTAACTTTGCGATTCACGCTTTAAACTTTCAAAAAAAGTAAATCACCAAGTTACAGTTTTTCAGATTACAGCTGTGCCTTAATATGAAAATAAACAACCGTTGGTTCATTGGGAGGGCTAACGTTTTTCTGTTAAACTTTAAAATTCGATTCATGTAAAATTTTACAAATGGCATGTAGTGCTAATGTAGCACCAAGCAGTGCTCACGTGACGACAAATCGTCGACGTTCCCTGTATCAGTGGAATGAGTGATGCATCTGCATCACTCTGTATAAATTTATTCTTAGAACTTTGGAATGTCATATGGAGCACGATCAATGGTATGATATATTGCGATATATCTAATCATAATCACTTAAGTCCTATTATCTGATAGATACAATTGCGATACGCTCTTTTATCTGTTTGATGATTAATGCTGGTGTCAACTCTTTGCTTAGTAATGTTTTGTTTAGAGCAAGCATGAAACAGATCCTTGCTTCTCTTCCAATTCGTGATATTTGGTGATAAATCAACAAGATCAGACAGAAGAAGTCGCGATAAATTTGCCCCTTTCTGCGAAATTTGGGAAATAATAAATAATAATTTTTTAAAACATTATATTCCGAGGATAACCTCACAATTAACGAGCAGTTGCTGCCTTTCTGGAGGAGGGTGTCCTTCTAATCTTATCTACGACATTTTGAAGCTATCCTTTAAGAGAAATTCCATATTTAGAAAGGGAGGGACATCAAAGAGGACGAAATCCGGCGCCGAATGTTGCAGATGATTTATGCACTCCACTTTTCTACAGCAATGTTAAATATTTTACAAGCTCCGAGTTGACGTAAAGGCGGCTAAGCATTAGATTGACATGTGTTGGCACACTACTAAAAATAAAACATGTATTTCTCCAAATGTTTTACCAAATCATCAACGTTAGTAGAATCAAATATTTTCGGATATCGAAAAGATGTGACAATAGTCTAATGTTCCTAAAAATAAATCCGTCTGTGATTTTTCACTGATCCATGCACTATGACGATAAAATATGTGCAGGAAACCACAATAAATCGGATATAATTTTATATTACAATTGAACAAAAGTGAGAGTTGATACTTTGGACTAGCTGTGGCATTTACACCCAGAAGAACAATTAATCGGTGGCCACTCGCTCAAGTTTTTGGCGGAAATAATATGTTTGCATAATCTACCCAGTCTGGAATGGTAACCAACAAAATAATTGCCGCAAATTGTTTTTACAAAACCTCATTCAGGAACACTACGTCTATTTCTCGTAAAGAAGGAATTAATGATACGGGTCCTTTCATCAGCGCAGCAACAGGGGCTCAAGCTACTGCTAAACAAACATCTGCTAATATGAAAGCATAGTTGCTGTATGTGTAATCCTAGCCTTGAATAGTTCGAGAGACTCATCTCATGCTTTTACGTAAGTAAAATGATCCATGCTCATTAGGGTTAATGTCTTTTGAAGAAAAGCTAGTAACACTATATTCACATATGCAATACCAAATCGTGATATATTTCTTCTTCCCACTACCAGGGATCAAACCATGGGCCGGTAAGTTGCAAAGCAAAATTTACTCAGTATATACCCCGAAGCGAGGGCGATGAATGTTTGGACGTTCTTAATATTATACGTTCTAAAATTAATTTTCGAAGTCAACATTTTTTTATATAACAAATACTTTTAAGAATTACATTTCTATTTCTCCGCTAATAAAACTGATGCTTACAAATTTGTCAATCGGTATAAATTAATTTTAAAACGGTTCTATCTGTAGTTTTATCTATGTAAATTATGAAAAATATTTCCTTATTTTGACTCGAGATTTATCCAACTCCAATCTCGGCTAGGTAGCTTTAAAAGCTTAAATAAAAGCTTCATATTTGGTATTGCTGCTCAAAAAGCAGTGTAACAGTGAGTTTACAAATGGAAAATTCATATCTCGGTCGAAAATGTTCGTGCAAAATTGGTATTGACAATAATGTTTTATTTTGATCCAAGGGATTTATCTTATCTGAAATCTGAACCATAAGAACCATAAGAATTATTTGAACTTCTGATTTCAAAATTATTCAAAGTAATTTCAATTGCTTTTTCCCAAATTTATTCAGAAGTTGAGTTGGGAATTAGAAACCAAAAATTCTAGTATTCAGGTGTTTTTAATTATCAGTATTACTTTTAACACAAAAGTTAAATTTTTTGTCCAAAATCCAGATATTTCTAAATTTAGATACATAATATATATGTGTGAAAAATTTCCCTGAACTCGGATTATCCAGGATCGAGGAAATAGTTTATGCTGAGTAGATATCAAAATTAATTTGCAGACAAAAACGAAGCTAAGTTACAGATAGATAGATTATAGTTAAGTAAGATCAATTTTAGATTTTTCCTAAAAACCAATGTTTGACGGATCTATGTTTGATAGGAAACAACAAGCAGAAGGATTCATCACAATTTTAAAACAAAAATCTTTTATTTAAAAATATTAAATATTTTGGAAAACCATGAAGCAGACTTAAAGATTAAAGTTTAGGTTGTACAATATTGCACAGCGAAAAAGCCAAAATAAAATGTAGACTCCTGGAGCACTGGGAGAACATGGCGAAACAAAATAATTTAAGTATGTTATACATTAATTCAACAATACAGTGTGATTTAGTAAATGCCACGGTGTTTCCATTAATCGTTAAACTTTTCGCTTATTTACATTCTTAAATTGTTTTACTTTACATAAATTCTCCCGCATTATGAACTTTAATGTTGTTAAAATTTTATAACAATTGTTATCATTAAAAAGTGCTGATAATGCGAAAACAAAAGAATACAAAACAAAAGTCAAGTTTCATTTTCAAGATACTTACAAAATAAAATCACAACTTTGTGTATACTAACTATGTAATTAATTTTAATACTTCCTTCACCTTGACTTTCGATTTAAATCAAATAGAAAATGCATTGTCTCGCATAAAAATAATCATATTCATTAAATTGTTTGCATTTTAGAAAGGAAAATTGTGCCAATTAATTATATTACTTGATCGTGATTAACTAACAAAATAAAAACAACTTTTTGTCTTGTAATACTCGTATATACTATTTACTATTATTAAATTAAAGTTTCTAATCAAATAAGTTTTATGAATATTTAATTTTTTTTTTTTTGAGTGGGAGTCTCAATCAGCGTGCTACACAATAACTATTTGAAACACTATAGTTGTCTGTTTACATAAAAATAACCTAATAGTACACATAAAATAGTTACAATCTTTAAGTAATACAAACATAACATGTTTTTGCATTTATTTAAATGACCTTGTCATTATTATCAGATTCCTTCTTAAAATAGTTCTTGTGTTGATTAGATTAAAATTATAAGATAGTAGAGTTCATCTATATCATGTTGCATAATTTGAATACGACGTGATAATGATTTCCAATTTGGCACTCAATTTTGTTCAATGGACATAGGTCATTAGGTCATTACTACAGAGTATTTTTAGCTATGTAGAATCCAACGTGTTCAATATAAACCTGTAAGTCAAAATTTGTAAATAAATGCTACGTTTAAATTGTGATTAATACGAAGAAGCAAATTCAGCCGAAGTACTAATGATTGTTGTTGCCTTGTTTTATGCATAGTTCAAACATCCACATAACAATAGATTAGATATGTGAAGGCCAAGATCAAAATTATAATGGTGTAGTGTTTGTTTGTACCTGTTCTGGGGCATGATCCACTCCCAATGTTTCAATCGCCGAAGTATTAGCTTTGTTTAGCGTATACCATATTCACATTGGTTAACTTGAGGGAGCCTTTATGTCTAATAAGAAAGACGGCTTGAATCATGAATTCGCATGATAAAACATTTGTTTTGCATTGCGCCCGTATCGGGAGTTCTAACAAAGTGGTCAAGGCGTCTTTATAGCTCTCATATATTTGTTCGGTATTATAATATTGACAAGAATCATGTCTGAAACTTAAATTATGAGAGAGTCAAGACCTTTCATAATTTTAGTTTTAGATATGATTCTTGCCAATATTATAATCTCATGTTCTGAAATAAACAAGCGATAAGATAAGAAATAATTAATAGGCTTATACTTGAAAAATTGTTGTGACAACGTGATTCAACGAACAGCGTACTTATTGTTTGATTTTTTTTTTTTTTATTATTTAAGATCTATTCAAAAATGTATTAAGTCTCAAGACACTTTTATCAACCAAAAATACTGGTTTTTGGTTAAAATCAACAAGAGAAACGTAAGTAGGGCTAGTGCAAGCTAACTCTATAAAGATGTAAACGGAGCATGTATTTTTTTTCTGTAAAACTGACACCCCAGAAACATTTGACTTCTAACGTATTGTTCCGATTTATAGTTATGATGCGTGAGACCTCTAGAGGAGCAACTTCTTGTTGTCGCGAAAAACCATTACCAAAATAGAAAAGTTATGCGAAAACCGCAAAAGTTGCCAAACTTCTTGGAATTTTCGATCTTGGACGTTCAAAGGTTTATAAAGAAATTTGAGGAAACTGCTTCGCTATTATGAACTACAAATCTCCCGTGTAAAAATCCGCAAACGCCGATTTGGCTTTGTTCGCGATAACTTAAGAATGATAACGGAGTTCTTGTAGTTTTAAGTGGAAAAGTAAGAGCGTGGAAGACATGTGTTTTCAGCTCGACCGGCGCGATCTATATTACATTGCGTGTGAGACAATTGCTTCACCATAAAATTTTATAATATATTTAATATGATTGAAAATTCAAGGATTTTTACTATGCAAAATGTCTAAATGGTAAAAATGCCTATAATTATACTAAATAATAGAAGAAAACAATTTACAAATTAAAAATTGCGCTCTTAAAACATCTCAGGCCAAACTATAGATTGAAATGGAAGTAAATTTATCTTAAACTGATATCAAAATCAACAAAAAATTCTAAATAAAACCATTCAAAACTGTGAAAGCGATTGTAAATAAATTAAAAACATTCTTCATTGTTCAGTTCCTCTAGAATCCTAAATTCGTTAAATCATAAATTTTTAATACTCATGACTGACAAATAATTTATCGTTTTAAATTTCAAATTTTGTAAAATCCACAAAGCAACAAAGCAAAAAGAAAATCACAATTAAGGAACTGGAATGTAGCCAAAAGAATTGATTTGGGGGTGATTGGATACCATACGTAAGACTTAACTGTCGGTATGCTAAAATCAGCAATTATTTGGGGATGCTTCACTTATCGGGGAGTTGGTCTATTGTGAAAATTGATGGAATTATGGATGCCTTTAAATATATTGAAGTACTCCGCTGGGTATTCCGCTACGGTGGCATTATCAACACCCCAGATATATATAGTATAAAAGTATGAACGGCGTATTTAGAACGACAAAAAATTGAGAATCTATGAGAAAAAGAGAAATCTCACTAAGAAAACCGATAAACAGAGAGTATTTATGGGCCCAAATTCAGGAGGATTTGAAGAATAGAACGCCAGTTCAACATGCCCCCCTTACAAATAGTATAGGCAGGAGATGAAGTGTAGTCTTGAAGTAAAAGGGTTTCCCAACCAAATATAAAACTGAGATAAAAACTTTACTTGGAATTTTAAAGGTCAAAATATGTATGTGTTCTACTAACAGAGATGCAATTTATCATTTGCGAATCGGGATGACCAATAATAATATTAATATGGAAGTGTTTTTGCTCGATTTTAAAGGTCAAATAGATAGGTATCGAATTTACAATAAAACACTTCTAAAAAAATGTACGTTGAAGTTCAATGGCCAATAATAGGCAATCGCAGAGATGGCTAAGTAAATCTGATTATACCATCATGCTGTATGTCTCAACGTTAATATTTTCTATATAGGGTATATTAGCGCGACCCTCAGAGGGTGAGTTATCGAATTTTCAAATATTATCGTTGAGACATACAACATGGTGGTATACTCAGATTTATTTAGCCATCTCCGCGATTGACTGTCATTGGCCATCGAACTTCCACCTACCACTTTTTTTTTTAAGTGTTTTTTGTAAATTCGATACCTCTCTATTTGACCTTCATAATCGAGCAAAAATACCTCTTTTCATAAATGTGTTTGTTGGTACAAACGGTATGACTGAGTGCCCACATTTACTTAGAAGTCTGAAGTCTGAAGCCTTTCGTGGATTACGCAATGTCAGCCTACACTTTTTAAGAGGAACTTATAAAATTGATTTTAACTCATGCAAATTTTGTATTCTAAAATTTAAATTTTACGTAGTAATATAGTAGGGAAGTTGGTTGTAGAATTATGAAAATGTAAATTTTTGGTACTGTCGTTTAAAACTATTTGAGATTCTCAGTTTATTAGTGTGTAATTCTTGCCTTTACACTTTTTTGCTGTTGTAAGGTTTTTCTCAATTTGTCATACTAGTTTCCGAACCTTATTTCAAATTTGGTGTGAAACTCTGACTGTATACGTACTTTAATTTGAAATTTAGTTTTAATTTTAATTTAATTTAAATTATTAGTTCGATCGACATGTTAATAGCGTATGAATTTTGAGGTGAAACTGCAAATTGGTGAGCGATGTTTTGTAAGGTTTTCTTTTGTGGTTTTAGATTATTTAAAATCCCTTACATATACGATTATATCACATGGCCTCTGATCTTTTAAGCTTTTTTCATATATCTTTCTAAACAAGATGTAAGTGAATTCATTTAATGTGTCGAAATTATATTGGAGTTCTGTCCAATCCAGATTTTATTTTAACTGGAAATGTGGTGACCCCAAATGTAACATTACACCACCCACAAACGAACAAGCATGAATTTTAATTTTAGAATTTAGCATTAATCAACAAACCGAATGGTTGTCTGATATTTGAAATATCTTTGGGTTCGAATGTTTTTTCTCTGTTCGCAGAGGACGGCGATTGATGCTGCTGTATATACATATATATTTTATTTTTATGTTGGTGGGATATCGGTGATTGTCTCCAGAAACCTGATTCGGCTGTCATTATAATTCATATGCCTTGAGTTTATTTTAGATTTCAGTGTCTGGGCGTTGAAAGTAAATTGGAGTTTCGTTTTATTGTAAATGGAATGAACTAATTGGTCATTAAGCAGTATTTAGTAATAAAATAATTAATTAATTTTAATTCATGTTCATGTTTCAATTTTCAGAAATGCCTTTAGTACTAACTTTTTAACCTCGCCCAACACTTTTTTTACTCGGACTAATAATTATGCGGTTTTAAGCATGACACGGATACTCGTCTTTTTAAAGTTAAGGATCATATCTCCCAAACACTACTATGCGGATTATATATTTTTTACTCAGTTTTATTTTTACACAGTTCTTCGGTTACATTGTGGTCGGTGGTACAGTTGGAGCGTTGTTTAGATGTTGTTGGATGTAATAAATAAAAATTGGTTGATGCAATGAATCCGATTGAAAATTGTTGGAATCAAGTAAAAGTAGCTATTAACAATGAGAAACACAAAATAAACAGAATTTTGGAATTCAAATTTGTCTAATTTAGAATAAATTACCGTTTACAAATGGTAGGTGCTGGTGGGTTCTAGAAATGTGCCGATGCAGGAAAGTGATCCGAAAAGAAGGTCACACGACCAATACTATTCAGTAAAAATACATATTAGGTTTAATCATTCACAAATAAGATTAAAATGAATTTTGAAATTAAGGCTGCGGTCGAATTCTCGAGTAAATCCGCAAAATTCGGTAAATGCATTTATCTTTCTTTGCTGGAGAGTAAGGGAAATAAAAAAATGTGAATCTTCTACGTTTAGATACTTTATTCTTTATTGTTATAAGAATTTAACGAGTAAAAAATAAAAAAATATGCGTAATTTAACAGAAAACTAACATTAAAAATCTAAATTTACCGCAGTAAATGATTTACCCGAGAATTCGACCGTAGCATAAGTGTACTATTATTTTGAACAGCCTATTTGTAAAATAAAAAATTTAATTATCATTTTTTTTATATTCCTTTTTTAGTATAGCTTTCGGAAAGGGCCTAAGAGGCATATAATGCGAGAAAAGAAAAATAGAATTTTTTTGTTTTTATATTCAAGTCAACAAGAGCTTTTGAAACCAACAACAAGACGGTGCCACATGGTCGGCCCTTGATGCTCGAAGAGGAAAGACGTGTTTTTATCATCTTCTTCGAGAATTTTATTTTATTTTATTTATTTATTTAGTTTGGTGTAAAGTGTTGTTTATATATTTTAATTTAATTTAATTTAAATTAATAATTAAAAAGTTTCGTGAGTGATTTTTTGGTTTGAGCGTATGTTATCGTGGTTTTATTTGCACGCGTAATAAATAGTTTCGCTTAATTTAAATAATATCGCGTGTGATTTTGTTTAATGAATTTCATGTGCAGTGATTATATTAAATGAGTGTAGTAGAAAGTAAATTAATGGAAAGTGGATGTGAAATAAATTGAACAAGGAGAAATGTGTTCAATAACGGTACAGCTCAGGTACCGTTAAAAAAGTATTTTCATACCACATCTATTGGTCAATATATATGTATGTGACGTTATTTATGTAGAAACATTGTTTTTGTTGTTTCTTTTATTTTACTATATATGATTTTGCTTTGGTAAGAGTTATGTGATATGCAGTTAAATATTCCTAGTCTAAACATGGACATTTATAGGTCAAATTATTTTGTTCTAAGTGTTCTACTCTTTTTAATACATAGTTGTTTGTATGTGTGGTATAAAACTGGAAATTGTTTGCTTGCTACAGGTGTGTTTGTGTGTACGCAGAGTAAATGTACGTATAATCGATTCAAGTGGGATTCTTATACTTCAAATAACCGAGTGCGTTTGAGTCGAATACAGAAACAACCATAGGCAATTTGTAATTTGGAGTTTTGGGTTTGGAATTTGGAGTTTGGAATTTGAAATTTAAAATTTAGAATATGAAATCTAGAATTTGAAATTTGGAATTTGGAGTTTTAGGTTTGGAATTTGGAGTTTGAGGTTTGGAATTTGGAATTTGAGATTTGAAGTTTGTAATTTGGAATTTCAAATTTGAAATTTGGGATTTGTGATTTGAAATTTGGAATTTGAAATTTGGAATTTGGGATTTCGAGTTTGTGATTTGGAATTTGAAATTTGGAATTCACAATTTGAAATTTAAATTTGAAGTTTGGAATTTGGAGGTTGAATTTGAAATTTAGAATATGAAATTTTGAATTTGGGATTTGGAATTTGGAAATTACCATTTGAAATTTGGAATGTGGGATTTGAAATGTGAAGTTTGGAATTTCGAATTTGAAAATAGGAATTTTGAATTTGGAGTTTGAAGTTTGGAATTTGAAATTTGAAGTTTGGAATTTGGAAATGGGAATTGCGAATTTGAGATTTTGAGTTTGAAGTTTGGAATTTGAGATTTAAAATTTCGAATTTCAAATTTATTTTTTTAATTGTCTAAGGTGAAGAGTTTTTGGATTCAAATAGTTTTGTTCATAACATTGTTGGTTGGGGCAAGGTTAACAGAATTTCAGATTTCTAAATCAAAATGATACTGAATTTAAATTTATATATTTTCTTCTAGCGGGAATTTTGTTTAGCAGATTGTGCGTTTAAAATTAAAATAAAGTTTAATAGCCAAATCATATATTTGTGCTAATTGTTTGTCATATATGGTACTAATAAGAATATACTAATGGGGATACTCAAATTATTTTATTTAATTTAGTATGGACAACTTAAAGCTATAGTTAAATTATTTCGCAGTGGGATTTTAAGCAGAATAGCCATAAGCAATTATTAATTTTAATTTTAATTTTGGAGGTAATTTCTAGAGTCAATAGCTATAAATTTGGAAATGAAATTTTATGGGGTTTCAGATTTTTTAGTTACTGATTTTAGAATTTTAGTTTAAAATATTAAAACAAAAGCTATTTAGTATTTAATATTCATAATTTAGAATTCAAATTTTTTATGCATCTTAAATTTCAGGTTATTTAGTTAGCGATTAATTTGGTGTCCTTTTAATTTAGATACCGAATTGAATTTAATTTATTTAAGGGTATTAATGGCTGATTTTAAATAAAGAATTAATGGTGAAGTAAATTGGGTTTTCGGTTTCAGTGAATTTAATGAAATTAAATTAATTTTTGTTACAAAAGTTGAATTAAATTTAGTGAAATAAATATTTCGATGTAATCGAAGCATTAATGTCATGATGATGGTATTGGTATCGATGTGGATATTGGTATTTTGTTAATATTGGTATTAATGTTAATAGTTTTAGTATTAATAATGGGCGCTTTCAAGTCCATGATGTGGCAACATGTTAGTAAAATAAACATGTTGGGTTCTGAAAGCTACCGATACATCAAAAATGAAATGCCAACACTGTTGGGCTAAATGTCATATTTTCCATCATAGTTTGTGTGTCGATACATTAAGGTAGCAGTTACTATATTTCGATTTTGTTAGTTTTTTAATATCAAAAAAAAAAAAAAATATACCTATAATTTACAACTCTCAGACTCGAAAATAATGGCCAAGAAGAGTCACGAATTGATTTAATACAAATAATACGCATCGCATGCTTTTGCGTAGTAATGAGAATCTTCATTGATGACATGTAGCAACCACCCCAGCACGCCAGTGCATATTCTAACCTAGAATTAATACAAGCATAAAAAAATGTAACTAAGGCAGAGCGTGGTGCTATTCTTCTAAGCAAATATAACATTCTTAACGCATTATTGATCGATTTTTTAACCTTAGCCATATGAAATTTCCAATTGAGGTGACAATCAATGATAATTCCCAAGTACTTGAAACTTTCAACAGATTCAATCAAAAAGCACGAATTTGAACAATTGTCAAGCGTAAAAGAACGGATATGAAACTTAACTACAGGCCGATTGAAATTATTGTAGCCAATTTTAAAATACATAATTTTCGTTTTTTCGCTTAAAATTAATGAATGGTAATCAAACCACTTACTGAGAATAGCTAGGTCAGTACTAATCTGGTGGCTAACAGCTAATATAGAAGGCCCACTATAACACAAACTCATATCATCTGCAAAAGCTACAACACGGCCTAACAAATTGGCACTAAAAATTGCATTTACATATATTAAAAATAAAAGAGGTCCCAAAACAGACCCTTGAGGAACACCAATATTTAAAATATAACGTTTGCTCTTAGTAGCATTGACCATCACTAAATTTTTACGATCAACCAGATATATGACTTAAACCAATTGTTAATGTTACCTCTGAAACCTATGCTGTATAGTTTATGCAATAAGAGTTTATGAGCCACCATGTCGAAAGCCTTTTTAATATCAATGAACAGCCCACCGCAGGAATCTGATTCATTCAATGACAAATTAACAGTATTAAGGAATTCAATTAAAGCAGTTTCAGTAAAAAATTTACTTCTAAACCCGTATTGACAGCTACTAATTATATTGTGGCTCTCTAAAAAAAGATCCATTCTGATTTTAATAACATTTTCCATAACTTTTAATAAAACCGGTTGCAATGCAATAGGCCGATATTTATTAAGGTCACAACGCGAACCATTTTGTGCAATCGAAGTATTGTACAATTGCCATTTTTAATATTTCCGGTACAATACCATTTACAAAACTGTGATTAAAAATATGTGTTAGTATAGGGACAATAACATTTACAACTTGTTTTAACAAAAAATTACTCATACCAAAAATATCATATGACAAACTGGGTTTCAAAGAACAAATAGCCCTCGAAACTTTAAAGTACTCAATTGGATGGTAAAAAAACGTTTCACTGACATAATCACTATTGAAATCCTTCGAGTTGCTATTTAAAGGTAATATATAAGATTTAAGCTTCGAAGCAACATTACCAAAATAATTTCCAAATTCATCAGCAATATCTATCAGAAGAAGTAGTTAAATTTTCATTTCAGAAGAACTATTACTTAACACATCATTAAAAGTACGCCACATAGACTTAGCATCATTACAACAATTTCCGCATTTTTTTACATAATAAGCTTCCCGCGCAATTTCAATTTGTTTTTTTACTTTATAATATAACCAACAACATACAGTTGGAAGCGATTATTATCTTTAATACGCTTGGCCTTTTTCACCAACCACTTTTTACGTTCAATCATATTCAATAAAGCTTCAGATATCCATGGCTTAATAGCACACCTTTTACGCGGTTTCTTTTTTTCTATAAACTATCTACATAAACTAGATTCCATAGTTCTAAAAGTATATTAGTTGCAGCAGCTGGAACATTGATAGTGAGAATAGGTGAAAAATCGGCTGCACTAAACTTTTCAACAAATTTACAAACATTAATTTTAGGCTTATCAGTTTTGCAGCTATATCTCTTACACTTGATGATTCTAAGCTTAATATGTACAAGATGATGGTCACTAATCATATAGATCAATAACGAAACGTTAATTCGTGAGAAGTCATTATCATGAAATCTACAGAAGCAATGATCTAAACATGAGGACGAACAAGATGTAATTCTGGTCGGTTCATTAATACAAGAATATAGACCTTCAGATGACATCATACAAATATAGTTATCGCTATTAGTAGAGTCGCTTAAAATGTCAACATTAAAGTCAAACAATACGATAAGATTATTATTATGAATTTATCTTAAATAAATAGAAAACTCATCAATAAAATCATTCAGAGAAACCGAATGCAAACGATACACACAAACAAAAATATACGTTTCATTACTTATCGAAAGTTTAACCTTGACAACATCAGCTGATAATAGTGATAAAAGGTTTGTAGTCTCAACTAAACAATTCAAATCATTTTTGTAGAACACTAAAACTCTTCCAGAACGGTAACCATTATTACAGCAACAAATTAATTGAAAATCTTTTAAACGATACAATTTCGTCTCATCGTTATTAATCCAAATTTCACTCAAAAATATTAAATCTGGCTTTATATCAAAAGAAATTCTCCTTAAGCTATTTCTCCTTAATTTATTATAAATTATCAAATGTATCAAATTTTAGATGTTTAAGCAACTCTATTGAGAGATCGCTGACAGATTTGAATTTTCAAATTAAATTCATTGATAAAGTTTGTGTACACTACATATAAAAATATTTGTTATCAGTTATTTTCAACAAGTTAGAACTGGTTTTGCTTATCGGTCATAGTTACAAATATAATACAATAATATACTATTAATATATCCGAAAGTTCCAAAGTTCCAAATTGGAGTCGTTTATATTTCATAAGCAGACTTTATTTGATGGGAAACAAAACAGTACGCTGTATAAATTACCTATGTAAATTCAATCGAAAATAAAAACACGAAATGTTAAAAACGAATTTAATTTTAAGGAATCGAACATTCATCAGGGCATTCACAATGCAAAAACTTTCCAACATAACGAACAAAAATGTTTATTCGTTATAGGTTGGAAATTCATACAATTCTGTAGGTTAATAGAAAAAAGTCTTTGCATTGTAAATGCGTTCTATGACGCAACGGTGCAACTAATAACAAAACTGTAATAATGAAAAAGAAAACTCTACAGGTTGGAATCTTCGACTCCATTTATTAATCAATTGCAAGGAAGGTCAATAGGTTGACCTATTTCAGTATTTAATCTTAAAATAATGCAAGGCGATGCAAGCGGAAAGTCTTAAAAATGTTGGTATTTGCAGGTAATTGATTTGAGGTTAGTATTCATTATCTTGATTAGCTCATTTTACTCGCAGTCGGTAAATATGAATATTCAATCATTCCACATAAATTTTGAATTATATTTGGAATTCAAAGAGATTCGACAATTTTGAATACTTGAATGCTTCGTAATATTGATTGATTCTATTGCCTAACAACCAAGCAATTATCGTAAGAAAAATCGAAACATTTGCCATTCAATTTTGTACGTAGTTGTACTAGCTCAATTTGCGAACTTTAAAAAAAATGCTAACAACTTTATCATGTTTTTTTTTAATTTTCTAAAGGGCTGTTTGTTGGATTTGAATTATTCCAATCATTTGCTTTGCTTTTTTGTCTTTATGTCGTTGCATTTTTTCCGTTTTAAGTTAGTCAAGAGCATACCATTGCTAGTGTAACAACATATTATTAAACAAATCGAATTGTATTTTTGTTGTGTTTTACTTGAACCACTGATAACTTCCAACAGATTATGGGCCCAGTCGCCTTTTTTGAGTAAAAAAAAATTGAGAAGTGAATTTAAAGGACTTCTCTATATCGAAGTGGTGTGTATATGTATCTGTGCATCGAGCAACCGATATCATAGCTGCGTTGAATATCGACACACGTATCGAACATTCTTGAAGGATCGAGCGAATTTTTGTTTTGTTTCATCATATTTGCTAACACTGCGAACTCAGTTGAATAATAATCGTGTCGTCGTACCGTAACAATTTCATTGTAGAAAAATGGATTTGTCGCACGATAAATTGGGCAGCGGCGGTTTTACCATTCACCACAAATTGAATGGCTCAAACTATAAGCTGTGGAGGTTCCAGATTGATGCCGTGATGAAGTCCAGAGTTCTTACGGGCATCATGGCCAGCAATGTTCCCCCTGCAAATGCAACCAACGAAGAAAAAAATCAATACGACAGAAACGATGGCAAAGCGATGGCGATTCTGATTTCATCGGTGGATAGTGAGCAAGTGAATCACATTCTAATGTGCAGTCAGCAATCACGAGAAACGCAGTGAGGTGCGTATCATGAGCCTGTATGAGGATTATTTTTCTTTGAAGATACCTGATGATGAATCAGTCTTGGCATATGTGTTAAAAGTGAGCCGAATGGCACATGAAATCGAAGACCAAGGTGAAAAATTGTCAGAGAATATCAGAAACATCGCAATTTTAAGACGGTCTGGTACAACATCAAAGAGGCTAGAACATTCGACAGTTTACTTGCACGATTGCAACTGGGGGAGGACCAAATGAATAAAATAGATGACGTGCCATCGGATGCTGCTTTCAGTGCAAAATTCAAGACGAAGCAGCAGCGAACTAACAAGAAGCATTCAACGTCGATTGATAAGCTAACAGGAAGAAGGGCGATAGCGATACTGTATTTTGGGCGGATCACGAGAGTGGAATAGCAAAAGACTACATGAACGTTTGGAGTGCTGATTCGGGCGCCACAGAACATATGGCTTCTCGCATCGAACGGTTCGTTGATTACAAGACTCGTGGCACGGGCACAATTCTAATTGAAGCCAAGGTCAACGGTGTGTAGGAGAAGAGACATCTGAAGAACGTACAGCGTGTTCCTGAGCTGAAGCAGAATTTATTTTCGACGGCGTCGGCCACATCGAAGGGTTTTGACTTTTGAGATAATGATAACCCATGATGGCTGCAAACTGATGGATGCTGTTGGAATCGTGTATGCTGTTGTCGTGAGAAATGACAGCAAACAATTGAGAATGGTGTTTCGACAGAGAATCGATGAGCGTGCAAATTCTGCGACTGCCACGCTTCTGGGACATCTGGATGTGGACACCATAAAGCGTATGTGCAACCAGAATATGATTGAAGGATTATGATTGAAGGCATAAAATTGTCGGACGAAGCGAAAATTTTCTGTGAGGACTGTCATGTCGGAAAAATGCATCGTGCTTCGCACATATGTCGATCTCTGTGGACCAATGGAGGAATTAGGCATAAGCGAAATGCGATATTTTCTTCTAATCAAGGACGAGTCAACGAGTTTCAAGTATGGGTATCTACTGGCCAGCAAATCTGAGGTGTGCAGAAAAATCAAAGATATGTTGTCATTGGTTCGCAGTTCGGCAAGCAATTAGTGAAGCATATTCGTTTCGACAACGACACTGAATTTGTCAACAAAGATTGTATGCGAATGCTGGAGTAACAGTTGAGCGAATCGCATCGTACACGCCTGAGCAAAACGGGCGTGTGGAGCGTGAGATACGTACCGTTGTGGAATGCGCCCGCACGATGTTGCTTTCCAGAGGTTTGCGGAAGCGTTTATGGCCAGAAGCAGTTCGAACAGCAGAGTACATCTTGAACAAATCGTCGAATAAGAAATGTCCGACCGCAACTCCGTACGAGAATTGGTTTGGTGTGAAACCAGAAATAGGTCATGTGCGAATTTTTGGCAGCGAGTGCTTTGTGCAAATTCCAAAGCAATGTGGACATAAGAAATGGGACGCCAAGGCAAAGAAGGTGTTTCTAGTTGGACACGAGTCCACGTCGAAGAACTTTCGGTTGCTTCATCCAGACACACAGAAGATCATTGAGAGCTGCAACGTAAAAATGAATGAGAAAGATGTGAATCGTGATGTCAAGAAGAAGTGTCGATCCAGAAATCGTCGGCCGAGCAACGAACGAAAAAAAAGCCGCCAGTCATGGAACAGTATCTGCAGTGTATCGGCACGTCTGCAATGAACATAACACATCGTCCATGTCTGATAATGAATTCCTCGATACAAACGATATCACGTTGACAGCAGATGACGATGAAGATGAAATCGAGAACGTACACAATAATGAACGTTATAATATGCGTAAGAAAGTGAACGAACCAGATCGATTGATAGTGAACGGATATTCAGCTGTTGTGTATTGCGTTGGAGCCAAACACGTATGAAGAAGCTTTAAATCCCGAAGAAGCTGCTAAATGGCGAGATGCAATGAAGGATGAGCTACAATCACTGAAGAAGAATTCGACATGGGAGCTGGTGAAACGTCCGAAGAACTGCAAAGTCGTCGGATGTCGATAAGTTTATAAATTGAAGCCAAATTCATCTGGTCCAATTTTCAAGGCTCGCCTTGTCGCAAAAGGTTTTTCACAACGAGAAGGAGTTGATTATGGTGAAACGTTTTCACCAGATTCCATTTGGGCCACCCTATCGATCGACGCAGACAAAATCTGGAGATGATGCAGTTCGACGTGAAGACTGCGTTTTTGAACGGTGACCTGAACGAAGAGATTTTCATGGAGGCACCGAAAGGACTGGATATGGAGGAAGAAAACATGGTCTGCCGGCTCAAGAAAAGTTTGTATGGGTTGAAGCAAGCATCCAGAGTGTGGAACAAGAAATTCACGAAGTCCCTCAGTCATTTCAACTTAGTGCACTCGAAGGCAGATCCATGTGTGTTCAGCAGCCATATTTATGGTGTGAGAGTTGTGTTGTTATTGTAAGTGGACGACGGATTGATTCTGTCGAAATGCAGAAACACGATTGAGACAGTGATGAATTATCTGTCAGATAATTTCGAGATGACACGAGGCAGGGTTGGTCATTACGTCGGCATGGAGATACATCGAAACAGAGAGAAGAAGACGATTTTCATCAATCAGAATGCATACATCAAGAAAATCGTCGAAAAGTTCAACATGCAGGATTCGAAGCATATTTCGACTCCAGCCGACAGCAATGTCATATTGACCAAATTGTGCGAAGAGGCAATCCAAAACAACCCCATGTTTCGGCTGTCAAGCATATTCTTCGATATTTCAATAAAACGGTCGGAAGAGGAATCGAGTATTCTGTATCGTCGACAACATTGAGAGGATATTCCGATGCTGATTATGCACGCGATGTTGACACGCAAAAGTCAACCACCGGCTATGCATTTGTTGTGAGCGAAGGCATTGTCATATGGAAGAGTGTCGGCAGAAGACAGTGGCCATTTCCACAACCGAAGCAGAATTCATGGCAGCGTGTGAGGGCGCGAAGGAAGCGGTGTGGTTACACCAGTTACTAAGTAATGCGGGCTGCGTTCAAGAGAGCCCACCAACGGTCTACGTCGACAATCAGAGTGCAATTCGGTTGATCAAGAATTCCGAATTGCATCAGCGGACCAAACATATCGATGTTCGCCTGCATTTCATCTGGTAGCTGTATGAATCAAAGGTGATTCTCATCGATTACGTATGCAGTGAGAACCAACTGGGAGACGTGTTTACGAAGCCATTGGTAATACAGAAGTTTGTCAAGAATATCGAAATGTTGGGAATGAAAGACTTTTGAACAAATAATTAGTGGGAGTGTTGGATTTGAATTATTCCATTATTTCATTTGCTTTGCTTATTTGTCATTATGTCGTTGCATTTTTTTCCGTTTTAAGTTAGTCGAGAGCAAACCATTGCTAGTAAAAAACGTTTAAAAGTTCCTTGTTGATTGTTCTATCTTCAAATATTTTTGGGATTATTTACATAATGCTCTAATGATTAAATTTTTTTCTTATCGTATTTGTAAGTAGAAACATTTGATTAACTCTTTCGCAGTTTTGCTTTTAACTTCCTATCTTACGAAGTATCCAAATCGAGGGTTATATATCGGAGACGCTATAATAATAACACTAATATTAAAAGTGGGCCGCTCCACATGGATTCTGTACTCTACCAAGAAGAGGCCATGATAGATATGTTAAACGAAATCACTGATCCGTACCATTTGGTCGGTAATTTAGTAACATAATTGTTATGTGACCACTCGTACGAAGAGGTTATAGCATTGATCGTGTTATAAATTTGGTACAATATTATATTCTGCTATAAAACCTACTCCTAACAAAGATTAAATAATTGTGGCTAAATTGTCATTTCTTCCTTCCTTTTGGATTCATCTTTCAACGGGTAAGGTCAGCATAATTTTGATAATAAATATTTTTATTACAATATAGTGTGTAATAATAAATTGCCAAAATGGCATGGAGCTCGAAACTGTCAGGGAATATGCCCGTCGCGTTAAACAAATTGTGTCTAAATTAAACGAATCTTGCATCAGTGATGAAGGCATTGACACAGCGAAAGTTATAAAAAGCATTAATTCTTAAACCGCTTTACGAGCTTTCCAAGAAGGACTCTACACTCACATAAAATTAGTAGTGCAAGCATGTCGATTTCTAGCTTAAAAGAATCTTTAGCTAAACCCTGTGAAGAAGAATTAGCATTTCAACTTCACAGACAAAAAACAAATTCTCTCAGTTCTTCTAAGCAACAAGTAAAATGTCAGTTATGTTTCAAATTAGGTCATACAGCGTCTACTTGTTATCTTAGGAATCCTAGACAACTTTCTAATCAACTTAATTTTTCTAGTTCATCAAAAACACAAGGTCCACAGCCATCCAGCTCAACTATGGGACAATTCAGAAATTCCAATGTTCCATCTAAAGGTCAGACATTACCGTACATATCCAATCAACCTGTTAAACCAGTCTTTACTTGTACCTATTGTGAATGTCCAGGACATCGTATTAATTATTGTTTTAAACGACGAAAATCTAACGCCAATAACAATCTAAATAACATAACAAATCAAACGGGAAACGGACAAGAATCGATAACGAACAACACGACTTGTCAGGTTCAGCAACTTTAAATTCGTGTCGATATTCCAATTCATTAACTCAGCCAAATGATTTGTTAAGTTCAACCGTCAAATCCATTTTACTAATAAATTCAAGCTTAGATGAAAATATGTTAATTTGAAACTTGATATTGCTAATAGTACATCACTGTTTTTATTAGTAGATACGGGTGCTGACATATCTAGTCAAAAAGAGTTTCATCAAATCAGATTCTATTTGCCATCCTAAATGTTTTCTAAAAGGTATCTGAAACGATCATATCGAAACTCTGGCTTCCTGTGATGTAAAAATTGAACTACCCAATTCAACTCAAATCGCCCATCGATTCCATACAGTGAAGGATGATTTCCCGATAGCATGTTGTGGTATACTGGGAAAAGACTTCCTATCCAAATTTAAGTGTCACATTGATTTTCAGACTAATTCAATCCAAATTCCAGTTGAGAAAAGCAAGCTGTCCTTGAATTTGTACCATGCTCCCTCAAACTTTATTCCGGCCAGATCTGAAAAGATGGTTCAAATCAATTCCCTTAATAAAGAAAATATGGAATATTTGTGTTGTTTGAAAGAAATAATTCCAGGAATTTACATTGGGAATTCCTTAATTAAAAGTAAAACTAATTTTTTTTATACAAGCATTGCAAATACTACGGATGAACCGTATGAATTTACTAAGCTTCCTCTTACGCTTTATCTCTTAGAAAATTATAACGTATACCAAATTGTTCACAAAATGATTACCTAGGGAATAGGCTAAACACATTAGAAAACAATATCAATACTGAAAACTTGAATTCCGAAGAAAAATCTTCAATTATACAATTATGTCGGGAGTATAATGACATTTTTCTTTTGCCTGGTGATAAATTAACGGTTAACGAGACTATTACACACAAAATTCCAACTAGTGCTAATAGTTCGCCCATATCGGTAACCGCAATCTCAAAGATCCGAGATTGATTCGCAAATTTCAAACATGCTTAAAAATAAAGTAATCGAGCCTAGTAAATCATCATGGAATTTCCCTCTACTAGTAATTCCGAAAAAATCGAATACGGATGAGAAGAAATGACGCATCGTTGTCGATTATCGTAAATTAAACGACATCACGATAGGCGACAGTTTTCCTCTTCCGAATATCACGGATATTCTTGATCAACTTGGGAAAAGTTCATACTTCAGTACAATAGATTTAACTGACGGTTACCATCAGGTACCATTAGATAAACTAGACAGAGAGAAAACTGCTTTTAGCACCACTTTTGGGCACCATCAGTTCACAAGAATGCCCTTTGGTCTGAAAGGCGCTCCGGCGACCTTCCAGCGTCTTATGAATTGTATGTTAAGTGGGCTTAATGGTATCAAATGTTTTGTTTACCTTGACGACATGGTTGTCTACGGATGTAATTTAACTGAACATAATTCGAAAATCCGAGAAGTTTTTGATTGCTTTCGTTACCACAATTTGAAAGTTAATCCAACTAAATGTCAGTTCCTTCGTAAAGAAATCACGTATTTGGGTCATGTCATAACGCCAGAAGGAGTAAAACCCGACGCCAATAAAATAACAGAAGGTACTAAATATCCAATTCCAAAAACCGCTAAAGAAATTAAATCTTTTTTGGGTTTCGCCGGATACTACCGACGTTTTATATCAAATTTTTCGAGTATTGCGAAGCCTTTAACTAATCTTTTAAAAAAAGATGTAGTTTACAAATGGGATGCATTTTGTGAAGAAAGCTTCAACAAATTAAAAACAGCGCTTTGCTCTCCACCCGTATTAACGCGACCTGATTACGCAAAACAATTTACAATTACTTGTGATGCGAGTGATTTGGCCATAGGTGCTGTACTGTCGCAAGAGATAGATGGTAAGGATATGCCAATTGCTTTTGCTAGCCGTGTTTTGAATAAAGCCGAGAAGAAGTTGCTTTCTGTTGTTTGGGCCGTTAATCATTTTCGGCTATTACTTTTATGGACGAGAATTCGTTGTAGTCACCGATCATAAGCCTTTGGTCTGGTTATGTAGTATAACAAATCCGTCCTCAAAATTCACACGTTGGCGAATTAAACTAAACGAATATCAATACATAAAGCAGGAAAACTCAACACGAATGCTGATTGTTTAAGTCGCATTCCAATAGAAACAACCGATACAAACACCAATATCCATGTTCTAACTAGAGCACAAACGTTACGTCAATCTATTATTGAGGATAAAGGGCACAATTCGGAAAACAAACATCGATAAGAAAGATATCGTTGAATTAACGGATCAAACTAGCAATCGTAATTGATGAATTTCATCACAGTCTCTCTGAAGATCATCAAGGCATTTATAGAACAATAGACTAAAAAAAATTTATAATTTCCCAAATATGTTAAGCCAAGTCACCATGATAATAAGGAATTGCAAATCCTGCCAAACTAATAAATCTGGTATCTCGAACAAAATACCCATGAAAATCACAACTACGTCATCTCGTCCCTTTGAAAAATTATTTTTGGATATTGTTGGTCCGTTGGATACATCTCATTCATATAACAAATTCATTCTGACAATGCAAGATGATTTGACAAAATTTTCAATAGCCGTACCTATTCCAAACCAAGAGACAGAGACCGTGGCTCGAGAATTTGTCGAAAACTTTGTTTGTATTTTCGGTGTTCTCTCGTCGATTCTCACTGATCATCGGTCAAAATTCATGAATATTTTATTCGAACGAGAAAGTAGGCGCTTCAATATAGTACGCGCATAATAAATTGATGGCAGCGGAGGGAT
The DNA here is from genome assembly GCA_963556165.1 of Tipula helvola. Classification (NCBI taxonomy): domain Eukaryota; kingdom Metazoa; phylum Arthropoda; class Insecta; order Diptera; family Tipulidae; genus Tipula; species Tipula helvola. The sequence goes on along the minus strand of OY744481.1, from coordinate 173,881,476 downwards.
GGGAATTAGTCTAAATATTGACTTTGCTAGAGAACTGAATTCAGGGACTAATCCATCTTCCATGCCATTTTTTTATGCTGGATTATAGCCTAAGCCAGCTTAGTAAATAGCCTAAGTAAAGCGAACCTATAGCTGAAATTTCCCCGCTTTGGCTACTAAGAAGGGTGGTCAAATTAAAAAGTAATCTAGTAAAAGAGAATTTTGTACCTTACATCTTTTCATATAAAAATTCCAAATATTTCATTCGCTAACAAAAAGCTAGTGCACTGTACTAAAATTGGACTACGAAATAAAAAGTCCACTATATTTGTCGTTTCTGGCCTTACACTTGAAAATTACATCACTAACGACATTTTAATTGATAAATTGAGTTTATACGAAATTGCAAACAAAAGTTCAATTGAATTCAATAAAAATTAAGATACGATCATAACACGTAAGATACTTACAAAGTCACAATGCCATTTACATTTCTACTTCTTTATCGTTTTTTCTTAATACGAATAAAAAATAAAAATCCAATCAAGCAAAGCAATAAAAAAAATTATTTGGTGTTCGTCATTGTTTCTAATATTAAAATGTAATCCCCCGATACAGCAAAGTTCCCCGATTTCAACACCATCTTTTTGAATATTTCCATCTTATACGTTTTATAACTATGTTTACATAAACTTCTTATAAACTATTACATAAACTTCTTAGATCATCAGCAAACCGGAAAAAAGGTATATAAGTAACTATTTTAAATTATAGCGTTTTGTTTCCTAATCGTATTAATTTTTTTTTGTTGTAAGAATTAGAAAGTCGTCGTCTATTATAAACACAGTCGAAAAACGACAAAAACTAAATTCTATTTTAAAATCTATATATGAATGCAATCAGAGACGGAATAGTTTCAAAACTATTTTTATACCACGAATTTTTTTATAGATTCTAAATTATATGTATACATCGAACCCTTTTTATTTATCTTTCACCACAATCTTTTATAAATGAAGAATCAGAAAGGCAACTTTAACAAACGGAAATGCCATTTTATTATCTTAAATTTCAATTTATTCTTGCGCATCTAATATCATCGCACATAAACAAAGTAAAAAAAATATTACTTAGATTGAAAGCCGCCAATTGTAATGTAACCATTAATCATAATACAAAAACTACAAAACTATATGTACATTACATTAAAATGTGGGTGTCATGGTCAACAAGTTTTTAACGTCATTATATTTTAGGAAACAAAGAGCGTATAGAGTGCATTCAATGAATTGTGTATCTGGTTTTGAATTTAATGTCTAAATTTCAAATCAAATACGTATTTTGTGGTATTACTTAATTTGCATAAGGCGCCGCAATTACTATCGCCTTGAAATTTCTATTTTTTTTCTATCTACTATTAATAAATTATAATAGTTGTACACAAAGGAATAGAATACGTACAAAGTAAAAATGTGTTGTGTTAGGTAAGTCCAGTATGTAAATTGGAAAAAATCATTATTGTCCGATTAAAAAGCTTGTCATTGAATTGACAGTGTCCTTTGGTTATTGTACGGTTGGTTACTTTAATGCTTACACGTATATTGGAAAATCCTGAATTCGATCATTGGGATTGTGATAATTGCAATCCTTGAATTTCGAAAATAAGCTTCATGGGAGCCTGAAACGGAGAAAATATGTTGATCTCAATCTCATCTACTAAATTTTTGAAGTTGGTCCTTCGACCGATTTAAATGCTTGAACCAGTGTAGCGAGAGAATGGCTCAGCCGATCGGAGATCCGATGATGTCAATTGCCCAGGTCCGTGGAGATTAATTAATTTTAAATTAAATTAATTAATCTCCATATAAATTTTAATTAAAAATTCAAACTACAAAATAGCGATTTACACAGATTGAGGGCACTATAGCGAGAGAATGCCTCATCAGATCGGAGTAATTCGGTTATTTGTGCTTAATAATACTGTGGCAGATAATTTATTTTAAATTAAAATAATTAATATCCACATGAATTTTAATTAAAATTACAAAGCACAAAACAGCGATTTAGAATCAACCATTAAAATCCTTTATCTGACCAGAGTAATTCTAGTGTCAATTTGTGCGTAAAGAAACTGTGGCAAATAACTTATTGTTAATTAAAATAATTAATCTCCACATAAATTTTAATTAAAATTAAAATCTACAAAATGGTGATTTACAAAGCTTGAGAATACTGTAATGGGAGAATGCCTCATCTGATACGAACAGATGAGGCATTCTCCCGAAGCCAGTACGTACCGCCATATGTTAGTGTGGACTCCGATATACGATATCGATGTTATCGCTAAACCCGAATTAGTGCTCTTCATCAAGGATAACTTCGACCTAGACTGCGTCTCCAACACACTAGCCTCGACGACTTTGGGAGGAACATGTTTGGGTCTCACATTCGTCAGGCACATCACCGCTGGGACCCTGCGCTTCATATCGTACTTCTCGTACCATCGCCCAGTACTTAATCACTTGCAAATAATCCCTGTACTCTCATTTCATGTTGCTAATAGTAAATAAATTTATTTTAACAAACCCATACATCGTGCCATTTCTCGCACCTCTTATAAACGTTATCACGGAAAATACCTACGGCCGTGTAGAAGCACAGCCTACTCCGATTTTTTTTTAATAGGCTTCAAAGGAAAATTAAATAAACGTTAACTTTCATCTTAAAGGCATTATAGTCATCTGAAAAATAACAACGACAGCGAATACAAATCTCTTTAAAGCTACGGAAATACAAAAGCCTTTGCGTTTATAATTTAATATTATTTTATAAGCGTTTTTTAAAAACTAAGCTACAAAAAAATTACAATAAATTCTCTATTTTGACTTGTAAAATAATGATTCAATCCAGAAATTCTGCTCTAATTGTGTGTGAATAATAATAAGGATAACAGAAAACTTCAACGAAAAAGGGACTAATTACGTTTTTATTACGTATAGTTTTAATATTTTGTTGAATAGTCAGCCTTTCTTTATTGTTGATTACAGACAATCAGCGCCGAGCCATAGAATCAACCAATTTCTGGCAAGTATTGATCGGAATATTGACCATAGTTGATTACCATTTGTTGAGTTTTTACCTCTTAGGGCCACTTCGACCTCTCGCCAAAAGTTCACTATAGGGTTTAAGTCTGGTGATTGAGAAAGCCAACTTAAAACTTTTATTTTATTTCAAACCATTGTTTAGCTCACTTCGATGAGTGTTTCGGATCATAGTCCTGCTGAAACATCCTTCGAAGCAGATTTTTCTCGGCATAGGGTAGCATTACTTTAATAAGTATCTCTACGTAGTCCGCTCTTTTCATTATGCCTTCAATGCCTTCTATCCATTGATTTTAATTGTATATTTATCATTTCGAAGGTCGTCGTATAAGTGGTATTTCATGATCAGAGTTAAATAAATTAACTTTCGTCTCATCCGACCAAAGAATATTGCGACATTTGTAAGAAGTTGCTTTGCGAAATTCAATCTTGTTTCAACGTTCTTCTTTGACAGAAAATGGACCTACATATCTTGCACTTCTAACTGTTATATTTTCGCGAATAAGCATCTTACGGATTGAAGAAGTGTCCACATAAAGGTTAAACTCCTTCTTTACAGCCCTGGATGAAGCAAACTGTTTATTTTTCAGGGTAAATTCTTCTTTCTGTGGTAGAGGGAGATTTTTGATTTTCTTCCTTGTGCTTCTGATTTAGCTACCCAATTAGTTGCATTTTCTACCATTGTTTAGAGCATCCAATAACTTGAGCAAATTTTCTGTAAAAAATTCTTTATGTTTAAGTTCATTTAGGTTTTCGATCTGTTTCACTGCAATGCCGTGATCGGCCCATTTTCAAGTACTAAAGATAATTAAATGAAACCAGTTTATTTCTTGCCTAACATAAAATACCAATATTACCTTATTATTAAAGAAAATCAAGAATAAAATTAGAAACTCTCAACTACAATAATATTCAAAATTTCAAAACTGTCCCTATTATTTTTCACATCGACACCCAGAAGCTCACAATAAACTGACAAAATTTTCCATGACCACATTGATTAAATCTAAATGGATAACGGCATATTATTCTGTGTCATGCTATCTTTTAAATTCCTTCAACTTACTTTTATTTTATATTGTAAACATTAGTTAACTTCATTTGTAATCTTTATTAACTAGTGTCCCTATTAATTTTCAAGCCGCACAGATGTGCTGTATAAGTAATGTTTCAATTTTCTGCCCATTCTAAGTAGTTGTTCTCTAGAAATTGACTAATAATGCTCTAGGCTATAACGACATTTCGCTTATAATGTCGGAAATTTAAACTAAAGATTGATTTGTCATATTTTCTTTTGAATTTATATTAGGTCATCAAGCAATCTATTATCATTTCTAGATTAATGCTTCTCGAGAAAAACATATTTCAAAAACGCTGTTATTTACATAAAATAATTTATTTTATCTTTAAATAACAGCTATAGCTATAGAGTACAATACACGAGAATTATTTAATTTTAAATAAATCCGTATATAACGAAATTCGATAACAACAACAGGGGTCTATTATGAAACTTTTTCGACTCGAATTTTTCCGATATCGAAAAAATACGAGGTATTATGAAACTAAAAAATAAAATCGAATCGAATTTTTCCGAACACATATGACAACATCCGACTTAGTTGACGAATTTTGTTTTCGATTGATCGTTTCCTAGATTAATATTGATGAGTGGTACGGTGTGCTCTAGCGGACATTAGTGAACTACTAGACTCCTAATAACAAAAATTTGCTATATGAAGGTATATGGGAATAGTGTCTCAGTTTTAAAAATAAAACATTTTGTTCGGCAAGCGGTTGGGGATCGACCTGAAAAACCTACAAAACTCTTGCAAATAGTATGCCGGAGGTTTGTATATAAACAATTTTTGTGTTTAATTCTGTTACTTTTAAGAATCAGCACGTTTTAAAGCATAAGTATAGCTTTTGTTTTGGATACAGTTCAAAGTAAAAATTGACACACATATTAGAACTTTGTTTCAAAATGTTTTGATTAATTTTAAACAAAAAAAAAACATTTGAACATTACAAAAGATTAATGCAGAACTAATAAATTGGCTTAACTTCTCTCATCGCCTTCTTGGGATTAAGAATGAAGCAAGTGTTTTGAATGGTAAGATTATATCGGATAAAGCTCATTAGAGTGACTGCTGTGAAAATAAATCAAATTTTAATTTGTTATAAAAATGATGGGTGCTGATCGGCTGAAAATCCGAGAGAGATTCATCAATGTTCTCTTCACACTGTACGGTTACAACAAATCGCTAAAACTGCACTGTAAACTACAGCTACGTTGCTTCAAAATGATATGAACAATGTGTATTCCAACAAGATGAGTATTCATCATACAAAAATAGTGTCAATGATGATGTGCCGAAATTTCATTTTCACTATTATTTCCTTTTATTAAAATAATTGTTATTAAGAAAATTATAGGAAAATGTAATGCAAGATTGTTCGAAAAACGTGGCCAACGGTATCGGTTACTATGATCATGAAAAATAAATAATTTGTAATTTCGACGGCTACAACCAAAGCAGCCTAGATTATATAAAGCCATAGTCTAAAAAACGAAGCTTTTACTTATAAGACATGTATTACATTATCACATTTACATGTCATAGAAAAGCAATAATATTTTTCTGACATAAAACTACGATAAGAAAAATACTACAAATCATTTTGCTGTATTACACTACAAGTAAAACCACATAAACAAACGCATAATTAAAAAAATTATGCGTTTAATTTTGCAGAATTAAGTACATAATGTACAAGAATTTTAATTTTACAACGTAATAATTAACTATAAATGATAAGTATGTAATAATTAGAATTCACTTATTTTCAATTTTTCGTTCGTAATGCTCCAGCGGAATTTTTCTCCATTTGAGCCGCTGTCAAAACAAATACGTCAAATCACAAATTTTTGGAAGTCGTGTTCAAATTTTTTATTTTTTATGTTTTCAATTGGTAGTACTAGTTAAAAAAAAACATTTGGTTGATTTTTTGTTGTTGTTGTTGTTTAAAATACAGGGTGTCAAATTTTGAGAAAAATGATAAACATGATGTTGTGTTCATGGCTATAAAAGGAAAAATAAATATCCGATATTTATGATATATGGCTCGTTTTAAAGGTAAGTTAATACTGATTAATAAAAATATATAAAAATGGTAAGTTCTTTAACTTCTTCATTTTCAAATTTCCCGCCAAAATTTTATGTTTGAATTTTCTCAATGATCGTCCAATTTTTTTTTATTTTTATTTTTTTTAAATTTTACGTCCTTTCATTCTATTGAACATACACATACATATTAAAAACTTGCGCTAGTAAAATTTTTCGTTTTCGTGCAAAATACGTTTAAGTATATGACGATTTAGGTACCCGTTTTTGGAATACAAAATCAAATTGTTATATGTAATTTTCAATTTTTAACTAATTTACGCTCGACCTGATAATGTAATTCTGTGGTATTAAACAAAAACAGAATATGTGCAAATATCAAAGTTTTGAGAAAACGCATTTAAAGTTTGAGTTGAGTTTTTTTTTAATATTTTGAATTATTTTACGTATTGCATAATGTTAAACTTTTTAATTACATTGAATTCTGTGATGCTGTGAGTGGATGCCGGGCTAATTATTCGCTCAACGAAAAATACTTGCAATATAATATGGCTGTAAAACGTATAAAATATATTATATAGCAATGCTCTGAAAATTCCAACACCCAGTCACTTATTTTCTGCGAATCAAATAAATAAAAACTCAGGCTAAATTTAATTTAATTTTAACAAACTTATTTATTTGACACAATTTTTAACTTTTTTATTTTATATTTTAATTTTAACTTTGTTTTCTGCTTTTATTAAAGTGAATCGTTTGGTTTCTGAATGATGACTGACTAAAAACTTTATATATAATACAAATTACAATTATGAAATAGCTCTTAAATTTAATTGTTCTTACACATACACTATTATAAAAAATGCTGGCAGCAGCTGATTGGCTATTTATTACATTTTGTAAAGCTCAATTATCGGTTAAAAATTTTAAATGTTAGTTCGGGCACAATATTACGAATGGTAAATAAATTATTCAAGTTTCAAACCATTAATCCTGTGGATTACATTTTTGTTATAACAATTTAAATTAGATGGCGTTACATAAAATAAATGGAACTTAATTTCCATAATGTCAAAATAAAAACATAAAAAATGTAAACAAACAAATGTTATGTACATATTCATAAATTTTATGTTTTTGTACATATTTTATGTTTTAGCTTAATGTTTTTAAGTGTTAAGGTGGGTATAAGCCAATTACTCGGGCTTCGCTCGAGATTAATAATTTGGGATGGGAAAGGTAAGGATAAAATATATAAATTAATATAAATTGTTTTGTGCTGCCATAACATACCGCCCGCCTTGAATCACTTGATTCAATTACTTGGAAGCTTACACAATTTGCTTATGTGCTTCTTTGTATTTCCAGTTGAAGATTTGACACTCGCCACTCGAACGTATCCATCATTGCCCGGATGGGTTTGAATTACTCTGCCCATAGCCCATTGAGTCGGAGGTAGCTGCTCATCTCGAATAAGCACGATGTCATTTACTTGCAGATTCGACGTTTTATCTTTCCATTTGCTTCGAACTTGCATAGTAGTGAGATAATCGCGATACCAGCGATGCCAAAAATGTTGCTTGATCCGTTTCACCGTGTCCCAGCGTTTTGATAAACAATAATTATCTGGTATGGAGCGTTCGGGTAGAGATGACAGTGGTCGTCCAATTAAAAAGTGCCCTGGAGTGAGCACTTCAATTTCCTCGGAAGTTGAAGCGTATAGTGGACGCGAGTTTAGTATTGCTTCAATACCGGTCATTAGCGTTGTGAATTCTTCTAATGTGAGTATGACTTCACCGATGACTCTTTTCATATGTGTTTTTGCAGATTTCATAGCCGCCTCCCAAATTCCTCCCATAGTAGGAGAGCCTGCAGGAATAAAATGCCAGTTTATGCTTTTTTCTAGAAGAGAAGAAGATAATTTATTAGTGTTCGTTTTCAGAAAATTGAACAACTCAATTAATTGTCTATTGGCGCCGACAAAATTTGTGCCATTGTCGCTAAAAATATCACTGCATAGTCCACGCCGGTCAGTAAATCGAGACAATGCACCTAGAAAATTTTCCGTTGTAAGATTGCTGACACATTCAATGTGGACCGCTTTTGTACTTAGACAGATGAATATACATACATACGTTTTTACGGGAATCTGTCCTCTTCTTCGGGTGATTTGTACCTTAAATGGCCCAGCGTAATCCAAGCCTACTTTGTGGAAAGGGTGCACGTATTCAACTCTCGCTGGAGGTAAATCGCCCATTAGTTGTTGCTGCCTTAATGGTCTCTGCTTGAAACATTTTACACATTTACGGACTACCTGACGAATTGCGTCTTTCGCACGAATCACCCAGAATTGCTGACGCAAGAAGTTCAACATAAAGCTAATTCCAGCGTGATAAAATTGATGATGAATGTCTTGCAGAACAGCGCTTGTTATTTCAGATTTGTGAGGTAGTAGTATGGGATGCTTGATCGATGTCGATAAGGTTGAGTGCTCTAATCTACCGCCGATGCGAATTATTCCATCATTGTCGATAAAGGGATTTAGTGCTTTAATCTGGCTGGATTTTGGCAAAACCGTTTTGTATTGCAGGCATTGGAATTCTTCAATAAAGTGTTGATGTTGAATATATCTAATTAAATATACAGCTGCCAAACTCACATCGCCCCGATTAAGAGGCTTTAAGTTACGTTCCTTTGGCAATGAACGGCAATTTCTTATGAAGCGCAGAACGTAAGCCATAATTTTCTTCATCTTAACAAAACTGGAGTACTTCGCAACGAGATTTTCCAGCATATCGTTGTTGACGCTGATTTTAAATATTACTCCCTTATGTTTAGATTCTTCATTTGTACCAAATGACGATGCTTGAACTGGCCACTCGGTCTCCGATTCTGTAAGCCACTTGGGTCCATGCCACCACAGTTCGAATTTACCTAAATCTATGGCGCCCATTCCCCTGGAGGCACAATCAGCTGGATTGTCTGCTGACGGAACATGCATCCACTTCTCTCGGTTATAAGAACTTAGTATTTCGGACGTTCGGTTGGCGACAAATGTAGGCCATCGTCGAGGGTGTGCTGCCAACCAATCTAACACGATCTTAGAGTCAGTCCATAATACGATTCGATCTATGTTTTTGTTAAGTGCTAAGCGTACCTTGTTCATTAGCTTAGTCAGCAGAAGAGCACCCATGAGTTCTAATCTCGGTATGCTTACCGCCTTAAGTGGTGCTACCTTTGTCTTAGCCATCATTAGGGATGTTCGCATTCCAGATTCGGTCATCACTCTGCTGAAAACCGTCGCTGCGTAGGCCATTTCGCTAGCATCGCAAAACCCGTGTAGTTCGATGCTGCCGCTCGTCCCCAGCCAGCGTGGAATGTGAATTTGGTTGACCTCCATCAGATCAGAACGCATATTAACCCATTCAGCTGCTACAGGTGGCAATCGATCGTCCCAGTCCAACTTCTGTAACCATAAGCTCTGGAATAATATTTTTACCCTAACAATGACTGGAGCTAGCCATCCTATGGGATCAAAAATTTTACTGGCCTCGGATAACAAGGATCGCTTTGTATGTTGTCCTCGTTCTTCTAGTTTTACCTGAAATGAAAAATAATCAGTTATGGGATCCCAATTCAGACCGAGCAGCTTTGTCATTGCTGGATTTTCGTTAATTTCCTTTATGGTATCCGCAGTGATTCCCAATCGTTTTCTTAGCTCATTGCTATTCGTAGAGAATTTGCGTAAATGAAAGCGCGCAGTGTCTAGGATGGTTACTATTTCCTCTTTCAGGTCAATTAATTCAGCTTCAGTATTCGCCCCGGTCATGAGATCGTCAACATACATATCATTTAGTATTGTTGCCGCTGCGATTGGTGATTGTTCTCTAGATTGTATTGCTACCTCATTTACGCACCGGGTTGCTAGAAATGATGCTGGAGCTGTACCGTATGTCAATGTTTTCAAACGGAAAGTTTTTGGCCGGTGGCGAGGATCTTGTCTCCATAAAATATTTTGGTGCCGTTTATCTGCGTCGCTTACCCAAACCTGGCGGTACATTTTTTCAATGTCCCCAGTAACCACGAATCGGTGCTGACGAAATCTCAATATTATGTCGACAAGGGTTGATTGCACGGTCGGTCCTATACACAGCTGATTATTTAGTGATAATCCTGTCGACGACTTTGCGGATGCGTCGAATACTACGCGAAGCTTCGTAGTGGTGCTGGCTGATTTTAGGACTCCGTGATGCGGTAGGTAGTACAAGCTTAAATCAGTAGGAGCTTCGACCATATGTCCCAAACTTTCGTATTCGGTCATAAATTCGTTATAAAGCTGATGAAAGATGGGATCTCGCTTGAATCTCTTTTCCATGGCCAACAATCTGGACATTGCTACATTATATGCCGATCCTAATTGGTTCTCAGTTTCTCGAAATGGCAGATGCACTATGAACTTGCCATCACTAGCTCGTTTGGTTGTGGCCGCGAATAGTTCTTCACATTTTTGTTCTTCTGCTGTAAGAGGTGAAGCTGTTGTTACTGACTCAATTTCCCAGAATTTTCGTAGGCTTTCGTCAACGTCCATTGTTACGCTAAAACATGCAGATTGATTGATACTCTCTTGCTCATAACTTCTACCTGCAACGATCCAACCCAATGACGTTTTCTCGGCTACAAGACGATCTCCCAATTTAATTTTGTCACATTGGGTAATTTGATAATAAATTTCGGTTCCAAGCAGTAAGTCAATTGTGCTGCGCTGATTAAATTTAGGGTCGGCAAGCGACACATTCTGCAATTCGTTCCACTGTGATATTTCGAAGCCATATGATGGGAGCATGTCTGAAATTTTTGGAATTACAAAAGCACATACCTTCAATTCTTCTCCGTCGACCGGTCTTATTGTTAGTTCCACCTTTCCTTTTGAGCTGCCTAATTTTGAGTCACCTAACCCCTTCATTAAAAGCCTACCGTTACTACGAGATAATCCTAGATTTTGAGCACATCTCTCAGTGATAAATGACTCCTGCGATGTTGAATCTAGAAGGGCTCGACACATTCGGAAGCCACCAAATCCGTCTTTTATATTCACTAAAGCAGTTGGTAAAATCACCTGTGATTCCCCAGAAGAAACATGCATGACTGTGGCTTTGACGATAACGTTGGATGTAGATTTTTCTGGTTGTGCTTGAGCTGATTTATCGGCTTCAGTATGCAAAAGAGTATGATGCCTTTTGTTGCAGTATCGACAGCGAATCCGCGATTTACAATTGTAAGTTCCATGGTTGAAATTAAAACAATTGAAACAGCGCCTTTCTTTGCGTATTAATTCCCATCGCTTATTAACATCCAGTTCCTTAAACTTAGCGCATTCAAAAATTTTATGTTCCTCAGAATTGCAAATTGGGCACGATGGCATTGTAGCTGTTGCGAACGATTTGGAACTTTCAGGCTTTGAACTTTGAAGAGGACTCGACTTTTTTACAACACTTCTGCTAACTGACTCCAATGCATCAGTTCTCTTTCCCAAAAAGTCAAAAAGCTCATTTAGCGTAGGAAAATCTTTTTCGGCTGTATGCTGAGCCCATAAGCTTTTAGACTCCGAATCTAATTTGTTTATCAATATGTGGATCAACCAAAGATCCCGATGCTCCGCATTAGATCCGAGAGCTTTAAGACCTCTAACGACCTCGTCTGAAGTATCCCACAGCTTGCGGATAGATGCCGCGCTAACATGATTGATATGAGGCTGCTCCAGAAAAGTTTTAATAAACGCGTTGACAGTATGCCGCTTTCTGTCGTATCTCTGGATCAGTTTCTGCAATGCTTCAACATAGTTCGCCTCAGTAATGCTGAAATGCCGCAATAGTGATGCTGCTTCGCCACGCAAAAGACTCTTTAGGTACTGGAACTTTTGCGAGCTTGTGAGATAATCTTTTTCATGAATCGTGGTGCAGTACAAATCGTAGAATGACTGCCATTCAACGTAATCACCTGAATATGGAGGAATATTAATTTTAGGCAACTTAATTGACGGCGATGGTGAGGGTGCTTGAGACGTATTCATCGTATGATCCACTATTGTTGTTAGAAACCCTTCTTGCATACTACGCTTCCTTATTAGACCACTCAATTCAGTCATAATGGAAAAATAGCTTTCTTCCACCTCTGGCAACAACGATGCTTCCTCAGCGTCAAGCAGAAAAATTTGTCTCTCAAGATCCGTAAATTGATCGAATAAATTTTGAGCACGTTTTACTCTAATTTGAAGCGCGTCAATCGTTTCATCCTTGTTTTCGTCCAGGGCTCGAACGTACGTAAGCAACCGCGTTATGCTTCCTTTCACTGTTGACCGAAGTTTCTTTATCGATGCTAATTCCGCCATGATTCACTATCGTTGCTTTACTCTCACTTTATAACAACACAGTTGCACGTTATCACTAAATTTCACTAATACGATTCTATCACGACAATATACGCTAATAAGCTTCTTCGAAAAAAATGAAAGTAATTTTCAATAACAAACGCTAAACACGCGGATTTTTAAATGCTTACAAATAGCGTACAACCCAATATATAATTTTAAATTAATATTTACCAGCTCATTCAGAAACAAATTGTAAGCTTAAACACCAAACACGAGTTTAAATTCACAATCAATATAATTATAACGTTCACAAAAGTACCGTTAAATTCTGATATGTACCGTTGATGAAACTTTGCGGATAGTAATCTGTCCGTATTGGGACGCTAATACCGCAAATTTGTTATTCCGGTAGATTTCGAATTAAATACTGCTGCTGTTCGGTACCTCATCCGGCTCGAAGGACCATGTGATGCTGTGAGTGGATGCCGGGCTAATTATTCGCTCAACGAAAAATACTTGCAATATAATATGGCTGTAAAACGTATAAAATATATTATATAGCAATGCTCTGAAAATTCCAACACCCAGTCACTTATTTTCTGCGAATCAAATAAATAAAAACTCAGGCTAAATTTAATTTAATTTTAACAAACTTATTTATTTGACACAATTTTTAACTTTTTTATTTTATATTTTAATTTTAACTTTGTTTTCTGCTTTTATTAAAGTGAATCGTTTGGTTTCTGAATGATGACTGACTAAAAACTTTATATATAATACAAATTACAATTATGAAATAGCTCTTAAATTTAATTGTTCTTACACATACACTATTATAAAAAATGCTGGCAGCAGCTGATTGGCTATTTATTACATTTTGTAAAGCTCAATTATCGGTTAAAAATTTTAAATGTTAGTTCGGGCACAATATTACGAATGGTAAATAAATTATTCAAGTTTCAAACCATTAATCCTGTGGATTACATTTTTGTTATAACAATTTAAATTAGATGGCGTTACATAAAATAAATGGAACTTAATTTCCATAATGTCAAAATAAAAACATAAAAAATGTAAACAAACAAATGTTATGTACATATTCATAAATTTTATGTTTTTGTACATATTTTATGTTTTAGCTTAATGTTTTTAAGTGTTAAGGTGGGTATAAGCCAATTACTCGGGCTTCGCTCGAGATTAATAATTTGGGATGGGAAAGGTAAGGATAAAATATATAAATTAATATAAATTGTTTTGTGCTGCCATAACAAATTCAATTATCAATTATGCATAAAATGTATTAATTAAAACAGTAAAATAATCCAAAATATATAGCTTTATTCCAATAATTACTAAGATACCTAATTTTGCCTTTCCACATATTGTTTCGAAATTAATGAAGATTTTGGAAAATTATTTAGATTATAAGGTGACGCTTCAGATGCTGGAACGAACAGCAACAAAAACTGAAAAAGTGAATTTTTTGCAGATATCCTGTTTTTGTTTAATACCACAGGATTGTTATAATTATTTCGTCGATCTTTAGTATATTCTTACTTCTAATATAAAATTAAAAAGCAAAGAGTAAAAAATTTGTAACAGTCCGTTCATAAACTACGTCAAGCTATTTTGGGCCATTCTTAACTCCGTCTCTCTCACTCCTTCATCACAAGTCGTCACAAAACTATAACCATCTGTAAAAATAGTAAAAATTCTTAATGAAATGATTGATTTTAATTTTTTTTTATTGTTAATAATGTGTAGGTCCTCCATTATTATATACTACTTCAAAAACTCTATCTGGTAAGGAATTAAACAGATTTTGTACATAATTTAATGGAATTTACTCGAAAGCATCTTCAATTGCAGCAATCAACCCATCTCTGTTTTCAAATTGCCTTCCTTCTGCATACATTTTGCGCGATAACCATCCCCACAAATTCTCAATTATGTTGAGTTCGGTAGATAGAGCTGGTCACTTCAGAAATTTCACGTTGTTGTGTGCAAACCATTGTTTAACACGTCCCGCTGTATGGATCGGCGCGTCATCTTGTTGAAGAATCCATCGTTGGCCATCGAACATATCTTGGAAATTAATTTTCTGCATTTGTAACAGTTCGCTGTAATCCGCTGAGGTCTGCCGACTTTCCAAAATAACCAAATCGATGGCGCCATGAAACGAAATTGCTGCTCATACCATGATGGCTCCAACAGCGGTATGACGACGAGTAAGAAACCGCTCAGATTTCCTAAAATCATGGAAGTAGTACTGAAATCCATCAGGTCCATCTAAGTTAAATTTTTTTTCATCAGAAAATATCACTTGATGCCATTCTTCCTTCCAATTAAAATGTGTTCGACAGTACTCTAATCTAGCATCTTTATTACGCTGAAGTAAATGAGGCTTTTTTATAAGCTTAAGCGTATAAGCGTATAAGGACACTGTTTAATTACTCTGCGTATTGTCCAGATACTGGCTGAAGTTCCAACTTCATCCTTTATTTTCCGAGCGGTAGCAGCAGAATTCGACGCTGCGCGTAAAATTAACCTACGCTCTCGTTCTGTTGTTGCTCTTGATGTGCGCCCTTTGCGGTTTTTCCCATAATTTTCTTGATCATTTATAAATGATTTCGATCAATTTTAATCGTTGTTTGCCGATTAGAATAATTTTCTTGCTTAAATGCAACAATTTTACCAATTTCTTCCTTTGTCAACGTTAATCTTAATTAATCTAAATATCATTAGAAAAATATTTCATCAGAAAAATACTATTCCCCATTACACTATCATAAAAATATATTGATGTTTTTATATGACGAATAAAAATGATAATGTAATACAGGCCTAAGGGAATTAGAAACGGGGAAAAACCCAAACTGTTCATAGTAAAACACATAAAACATACGGGAAATCACCTCGTTTTCTAAGACAAATTTTTAAATGAAAACGTTACAAATTTTTATAATTATGATTTTTGAAATATGTTCATAAATATTTGAATTTCAACAATGTCGTTTAAGTAAATCGTTTTCATTTTCTTGTAATAATTGATTTATTTAAACCAAAATATAAAAAAAAATCATAACAACAGCATTCTGACCAAATTGAAATAAGACATTACATAGATGGCAGTAAAAATTTGGTAAAATCGTACTAGAGATATAAAGAAACATTTGTGGTGAATTTTTAAAAAAAGTCGAAAATACTTTTACACAAAGCTTTGACACACAAAATAAAGCATCAGTCAAATGTATAATAATATTCATTATTATTACCAAACTTATCATCGGACTTCAACAACTCGTGCGTACAGAGGTCGCAGTTGATTTTATTATTAAATTTATAAATAACATATCCGATGTAATATCTCAATTCGGCATCATCTATTTCAGAACAGTCATCTTCGTCACTTTCGTAATTTACACAAAATTGTTCAGTAGAATCAATTATAACGTTGCCATTGGTTGTGGAGTCAATTTCATCATCATGGTCATTGGCAGCATTATTATGATCTTTACTAACAATTTTAGGATTATCAACGATTTCAATTTTTTCATTTATAACAAATTGCAGAATTGTATCCAAATCGTCTTTTTCGATATCACCAAATGCGCTACCCTTAAAGAAATGTTCATCCTCTACATTAGCCGAATCATTGTAATTATAAATAGCAAGTAAGTAACTCATCATTGTCGTCATCATAGCTTTCCAAATCAAATTATGTTGGTAAAAGAGTTCATAAATTATGATAAAAATTCGAAAAGAATTTAAAATTTAGTTTGAAATAAATTATAGCACAAACTAAAAATGTTTAATGTGAGTAAAATTTGGATAACCCTATTCGAAATTACGCCCAGAAGCCTTATTGAATTTAAAATAAAACTGTCTTAGTATCGATCTTAATTTTTTAATATTTTGGCCAAGTACACATTTCGTAAAACATTGAACGATGCGAATATAATTTCAGTGGAAATTTAGAAAATTTGTTCAAAATAATTTCATTTATTTTTTAAATTTTAATTCAAATAGAATTTTTGGATTAGTGGGACTTCGAGATTAGTAAAATTAAGAAAAGATACACAAATAATTAGTTTAATTCAAACATTTATTAAAATTAAAAGTGAGAATAAGATCTAAACGTAAGCATATAAATAGAACAAAGAAAAAAAAATTCATTACACAAATCGACTAAAATTGACTGAACGAAACTGTTTTCGATTAATTAGTAAAAATTTAGCTCAAGGATAACCATTTTGATTTTTGCGTGGGTATTATTTAAGTACAAAAATAAATTTCTAAAAATTTTAATTTAAAATCTGGTAGTAACAAACAAAGAAACGTCAATAATTTAAATTTTCGCTACAAATCATCATATCGAAATCCTTACACACAAAGAAAATTGTACAATCTTCAATTTTATTACCAAAAACACAACAGATTGAATTTAGTCCATATTTCAGTTTTAATTAACCAAACGCGCGTGGCATTAACACAATTTGTAACAAACAAATAAATACTCCTATAATTAATGTTGGATTAAATCACAACAATTATTGTTGGTAACGGTTTACCATACTAATCAATTTTTAGACCGACTGTATCCAGTTTTATTTTATTTGTATTATGTATTATACGATAATTAAATATAATCTATATTTGCCGATAGAAATAAAAAAAAAACAAATAAAAGTCATCAGATGAAATTGGAAGGCTAAATATTTAATTTGGCGTAATTATTGAATACTAAACTGAGTGTCCACCCAGAGTACATAAGAAAAAACAGAAAAAGATTACAAGGGGCATCACAAAATTTTCCAAAACTATAATTACTCATCTGTTTTTCTGTTTCTGTACGATATACCACCGTATTTATCTTTGACTTTATCTTATGTGCTACACAAAAATATAAATAAGTGATTTTTTGAGATGTTGTTATGACTCTTTTTGAGTTATACATAAAGAAGGTTTATTTTTATAAATTTCGGTGATTCTATAGAAAGTGAATCTATAAACAATGTGGCTTGTTGAAAACATTGAAATGGTAATGTCTCTTGTAAATAAACAAGCCAAGCAAAATTTTACAATAAAACAAAGACTTATACATATGTAGTAGGTTTTCCGATCGATTGAGAAAATTTTACATTGGTAGTATGGTTTATCGTAGTGAAACATTTTCGTCAACCTCAGTGGTGCAGTGAATAGCATAAATACTTTGCAACCTGAAGATTCTGTATGGTTTGATTTCCGACGTGACAGGCAAAAATTATACAACTGTGTTTTTGTTGTAATACCTTAACAATGGAAAGTTTTCAGAATTTTACAGAATCTAACAAAAAGGCTCCTTCAATACGTGGCTGTTAAAAATATTTTAAAACTAATCAAATAAAAAAGTATAAGTGTAATGTGTAACAAAATATTAATGCAATAATGAAATCGGAAGCCGGAATTCTATTCAAGCTTATTAAACGCTGTTTTAGCGCAATTGCTGCGACTGGGTTAAGAAACCACACTGTTACTCCACTAACAAAAATCATCCTACTTCGCCGAGGAAAAATAGAATGTAACATTAAATAGTACGAGTATTTCGTAAAAGACTCAAGGCGCAAATTAAATTTTACATAATGCTTAATCCAATCACTGTCTCTATAAATGATAACTAATAGCTGATTTACATTCCTTCTTTTCTTTGTTCCAAAAAAGTAGAAACACTTGGAAAAGAATACTTTTGGGTAGTGAATAGCGTAATATATAACTAGTCTTGAAATTAAAAGCCGAAACTTTAGTCACAAAAATAAACCTGAGGCACACAAGATACAACAAGTAAATCAATAAGTAAACGGATATTTTACAGTTTCAGAGCTAATTTACATTTTGTTAATCGGGGCGCAAATTACAAAAAAACTGTTTAGTAATCAAGCAATTAACAGCAACACTTGGGATAAGTTCAAAATTATTTGACTAAAGTACATATGCTAGTTATTTCAATACTCCCATCGTTTCAGTGAAACGGAATGTACTGATTAGCCTTCGTGCATCAATATCATCAAAAGTGAACGTTAAGGTTGTCTGAAGAAAATTCTTTGGAAATACTTTTGACGAGTCAAATTCTCAATTATTGTGTAACGTATTTTAAGGTTAACTCAAAGAAAATAGCTTTTGAATTTAATATTAATTTTAACGAACATTGTTTTTGGTATTTTGGTTGTTAAAGATACCATCACCATAAATATTTTCAAATAAGTAAAATCAGCCAGAAACCATTAAGAGGGTTGACGCTTCGTCGAAGCGATATCTCATTCTCTCTCTGCCACCTCCATACAAGTATAGAGCTAGTTGAAGATTTTATTTATATATTTCATAAACAGCTAGATAAAGGTAGATTGAGAGGCCAAACATTAATTTCGTATAAGATGTGGCCAACGAAACAAATTAAAATTTGTCAAATTTTATTCGACCATATTCCAAGGGACTAATCTAACACAAATATTACAACCATTTTCTACACGTGTAATAAATAATAACACTAATGCTATACATTTTAATTTACATTTCATATTTAATACATATTAATAGATAAAACAATTTAATAACAAAGAAAAATATACGAACCAATTAAGATCCATTAAGATAAAAATGTAAATCATATCAGACAATTAAATCAAATACAGTGACTGACTTCTAAAACTATAATATTTAATGTTTACATTCATACTTCACCGCTGACAATGAAACGTACCGCTCGTTCTCTATTTAAATCGTAATCAACTAATAGAGTTAACAGTGAAATTATCAGCACTAACCACATTTTATTTTTATTAATTTTCCAGAACTTTTTGGTTTTTGACAATTTTTGTGCTAACATATGGCTGTGTCAAAACAAATTTTAGTATATGGTTTGCTTTTTTGACAAGTTCGCTGACATTTACTGTGGATACATTAAGGTAAGTATTTTTAAAGAACTACTGTATATGCAATTATTCTTTCATTTTTTAGTTTAGATTGGAATACATCATTTCCAGCGATAACCGTTTGTGAAATTTTTAATGGTGAAAAAAATTATGATCTGAATGAAAGGTTAGGCATAACCATTTGTTTAGTATATATAGAGTATAATATTTGAAATTTTTGCAGATACTTTGGCACCGAACGAGATAAAAACCTAGATGACTTAATAGCATCCATTTCATTTTTTAGTGGTAACTGTTATAACTGCAAAGCATGCCTCGCCGACATTCAATGTCCAAATAATTTCACGGACATACTGATCAATGTAAATTATGTTCCATACATATAATATTTGCTGAATAACTCAAAAAATCGTTTTTATTTCCACAGTATCGTTCAAACTGTACCTCAATGTTAGAGAATTGCTTCTGGAACGATGAGGAATTTGAGTGTTGTGACGCCTTCCTACCATTACAAACCGAATTTGGCGTATGCTACACGATAAATTCTGCGTTTACTAATCCACCGTTTGCAAAGCAACTAATCAGCAATCGTATTAGTGGACCCGGTCGATTAAAATTTGAACTCTTCGAAGATGGTCAAATTCATATACACTCATCGTACGATACACCATACATAAATGAGGAAAAAAATCTTAAAGAAACCATACTCTGGGGTACGGTTAAGGAAATTATTTTGAGTATAACCGAAATTGTAAATCGTGATGATGTAAAACACGTTCCAATTTCTCAACGTCGGTGTCAATTTCCGTTTGAATTGGATCCGCACGAGGATCCCGATTTGCAATTGTACAAACATTTTAGCTATTCAACTTGCATTGTAAAATGTCACTCGAAAATCCAATTGAAATTTTGTAACTGTACAAATCATTTGGCACCAATCAATCGAAATGGTTCGATTAACATTTGTGATTACCGTGGTTTGGTTTGCTTGACCGAGAACTATGCAAATATTGTTGATGAACGATTGGATTGTGAATGTATCGATTCGTGCGAGGAGCCTGATTATAATATTATTTTTAATTCGAATGAGTAAGTTTAGCGCCTAACCTAAATGTGATGATTAGTTATAACAAGTATGTTTGTCATTTTCAGAGAGTACCGTGATGAATCTGGAAGCGAGGTAAAAATAAATTTGGTGAATTTACCCAATGTACGGTATATACGAACAGTAGTTCGATCTCCATTGGATTTAGTTAGTAAGTATTTGGCCTCCTAGGAGTTGCTGTTACTAATACTGTATTTTGTATTTATTCTTAGTCTCGATCGGTGGAATAGCTGGTTTATTTTTTGGTGCATCCATTCTAAGTGTCATTGATGTGTTTTATAATGGAACAAAGAAATTGATACAAATACTCAAACGAATGTTGATCACTTCAAGAATTAAATATGTAAAGAAATGTTGTTAAACCAAGAAAATATATAGAAAATATACTCTAGAATGCACATTTAAATGCAAATAATTGTTTGATCTTTTCTCTTTTTGATACAAATTTATCTTGGAAAGCAAAGGGCGGCTAAAAAAATGTTTCAAAATGCCGTTAAACATATTGGTTTCTATTCAAAAAATGAAATTGACCTTGTTAAGTCAAAATCTTCAAAAACAATCTAATTTCGAACCAAAACAAATTTACCATGGAGCATTATTTGTCACAAATCACAATACTTAATTTTCGAGTTATTTAGGTGGGCCAAGTTAAGTGGTCTACCGGGTTTAAGATTATTAATTGTAATGGGAAAACGGCCAATATTACTCAAACCATTAAGAATTACCAAATAAATATTACTGCGGATAAGACTGTGACATTTGGAGCGGTACGGACTGGTACCAACAGAGGATCCAATCCGTTTCATCATCCACGTCCACAATGCAGAACCTCAGAAGAGATTGTACCGATATAAACAAACAAAACTTGGGCGAATCATGGGCAGAGCGGGGCGAAATCAGTTATATCGAATACGAGGAAACTCAGTATTCCGTAGATGGTCTTCTTTAAAAATCATTTTTCAAATTTAAATTAAAAATTTCACCTCTGAGCTGCGGCTTACCGGGAAATTTCCCGGTATTTCTGTGAACCACTCCTACTTTGCTTGGTTGATACAAAACTGAAAATCAGGTCGTCTGGTTTCTAAATATCTAGTAGAGTAATTACATAATTGCTAATCTGTGGAACCTCAAGTTTGGCGGTGAAAGATGTGCTTGAACAGACTAATTTATATGAGCCGTCCGAGGTGCCAAGCCAATTATCAATTTTTCATATTTCTTGATGAAACCAATTAGCCACTTAAGAGATGCGATATCACATTAATTTACCTGTTTTTTAGAATATACAGTGCTTGTAGTAGTCTCTAGGAATTTAAGACCAAAGTGGTTTTGGCTTAGAATATACCGTTAGCATATGGTTGCCGCAGGGTAGTAGATTAGCACGACGCTGGGATATACCATGCCCATGTAAAATTGTGATAATGACATCAATTCGTTTATTGATAACCAATATTATTTAAACCTTTTAGGAAAAATTCCGGATGATTCATTTCGTTTATTTATTTTATCGAAGTGTGGATGCTCAGCGTAGAAAAAATTTTAAAACCTAAAGATTATGCACATAGAAATATAGGATTCAAACCAAAAAATTCATCTAACTTTTTATTATTCAACTGTTAAAGATTCTTATGCGTATTTGGCTTTAGGATATTAGACATGTTCGAAACGTGAACAACACTTAATAAATAAAATAAATTTCAACACAACCAAATAAACTGTTGGAAATTTTGGTAAAACTTGTTTCAGTACAGGCTACCTTAAATTAGAGACATTTTATTTTTTTTATGATACTTACATAATTTCATTTCCGATGTTTTGCCTCGAATTAGTCCGACTGGTTTTACAAGCCTAAGTTTTTCGATTCAGACAATTTCATTTAATAAGAAAACTAAAAATTATATTCGGATTATTCTGGTCGAAACATTATTTCTATAAAACGAGGGCACTAACTACTCAGTTAAATCGTTTTCAATTGCTAAAATAAATAATATCGACAAATATTTCTTAGGTCACATAAGACGCTATAAAACAAAATTATTTTAACCTTGCTCCCTAGCGATTGAAGAGGTCTTGACGTGGTTGAAGCATAATGTGGTATCCTCAGGTGAAATCGCAATCTATATGGACAGTCAAGCGGCAATAAAATCGATGAAATTAGTTTCCTTGGTATCACAGACAACTATGATAATCTCTCAATAAGATAGATGAGCATTTCAGCATTCAGTTAGTCTGGATCCCGGGTCACTTGGACGTCATAGGGAACTGCATACCGGATAAGCTCGCTAGGCACGGTACGACTATCCAGCTGCAACCGGAAAGCCGCTTAAACTAGCACTTAGGAAACAGGCGCTGTAGTCTTAGCAGAGGAAATTTGGACTACCACCCACACCAGTAATGTAGCAAGACAAGTTTGGCCAAAACGCTAGGCTTGGGGCGTACCAGAACATAAATTAAGATATGAATTAAGAACGGCTGTAGGAAGACTCACGGGACACTACCTTTTTGGAAAATGTGCCAAAAGGCTGGGTCTGGAGGTAAATGACTCCTGTAGAAGCTGTTTGGAAAAGAAGAACGGAGGGACGTTGGTTTACTTCCTTTGCTCATGTCCGGCATTAGCACTCAAGAGGCACAAACACATGGGTAAGTTCAAGATGGACAATCTGTTGGATCTCGAAAACAATAAAGTTCCAGTAACGGTAAAGGCGATATATGTATTTTGTGCTATCACAATCGACAGCCATCAGTCTATGTGTACCTGAGCAACCAAAATAAAATAAAAATTGTAAAAAGTAACTTTGGAATTGTTAAATCGTGAAAGGTAAAAAACTATATTTTGAAACTGGTTTAGAAATAAAGTAACAACTATGCAATAAAATATACTTATGTCAAAATTAATTTAAAAGACTCATTCTTCCACATGTAACGTCCATATTGGGGGATTAGTAAGATATAAATTTGGATTAGGGCATTATTAAAGAAACAATGAACAAAACTTCACGGCATATTTTATATGGGATCAGGGTGAGATTAATTAAAAACATCACCCTATCCTATATACATATGAAACGACCATATTAAAAAATGCAGATGTCTTTAACCTATCCTTTGTTGTACATATTAGCAAATAACAGCAACATAAATTTGGTTTTACCGAGGGCATTGGACAAATCAGTAGGTTGATATTTCTTTTTGAGTTTAAGATTCTAAGGCTCTAATCCAAATCCATAACCGGCTTACACGACCAACTCTAGGTTTCATGCACCTAAATTTTTAAATATAGTCGTCTCATATTGTACATGAAAGGAGCGTTTGGATGAGCTTTTTATATTAAGCACATTAATGATTAATTTATATATTCCTAAAAGATTACAATTACTATAACTTAGCCAGATACTCGTAAGAACAATTTTAAATTATTATACAAAAATATTATGTCTAAATAAATTGCATGAAAACATTAGGTGATCAGAACTTCGGTCTTCAAAATTAACTACTCCCAAATCAATCCCAAACTGGATCTCTTAAGTCAGTCTTCTGCTCAACCTCAAAAAACAATATTTGTGTAAAGTTTGGTTCAAATTGGTCAAAGCGTGTAGATTTATTTAAATATCTTGCACATATACAGGTTTTACAATAGCCAATTAGGATAAAACTTATCTATTTCATAACGGATTTTAGTGAAATTTGACATCCGCAATAGAAATGGGATCCTAAAATTTTTTTTGGATAAACTTAATATGGCCAAGTGGGATGGAACTTGCCTATTTCTCAACCGATTATGATGAAATTCGACATGTGTGTTGAAAATATGGTTCTAAAATGATTTTAGATGCCCAATTAGGATAGAACTTGGGTATTCCTTAATCGATTATGATGAATTCAAGGTTTGCGGTGGAAAGGTGATTCTAAATGATACTGCTAATTCCAAGACTCTACACTACCGTTAGTAGTTTCAATTCTTCAGCGCGTGTCCGCCACACACTACATTTTTTTAAGCATGAGCAAACTTACAGCGCTGACAGTATACTCAGGAAACATACCCCAACGTTTAAAGCGAAGGATTGACGAGAAAAGTTTGTAGACGAACTTGAATATTATTTCGAAGATAATCTCAATCGTTAAGAAATTGAAATAGACGTTTACGCTGCCTCAAAGAAACTTCAATAGCTGCATGATTTACAGAAACCTTATCAGACAACAATTTAAAAGCCATATTGACATATTCCTCACAACCTCATCCAAAAATAATTTTTATGTAACATTTCCTTCTATTACTTAGAAACATCAATATTCATCATTATCGGTTAAAATTAGCTAAGGTATATCCTAATTACCCATATTCCAAAATTTAAACTTAAAATCTATTAAGAACGCAGTTTCAAAGCAATTTGTCGAATTTTCTCCAAATCGGTTAAGAAATAGGGAAGTTCCATCATGGGGCATATTCCACAAGTGTATCTAAAAATCATTTTAAAATCCCATTTCCAAGGCAAATATCAATGTTCATAATAATCGGTTAAGGAATAACCAAGTTCCATCATACTTTGGCCATATACCAGCACTTTATCCGAAAATTATTTTAGAATCCCATTTCCAACGCACATGTCGAATTCCATCTTAATCGGTTGAAATAGGCAAATCCCATCATACTTGGCCATATTCTAGAACTTTATCCAAAAATCATTTTAGATTCCCATTTCCAACGCACATGTCAAATTTCATAATAACCGGTTGAGAAATAGGCAAGTTCCAACATACTTGGCCATATTCAAGAACTTCATTCAAAAAATATTTTAGAATCCCATTTCCAAGACGCATGTCAAATTTGATAATAATCGGTTGATAAATAGACAAGTTCCATCATATAAAAAATTGGTTAACTACTCACTACATCCTAATCCAACCCCAACTCAACTCCAACTCAACCCGCAAATTGACCCTTAACTTAATCTTCAAATCAATTCCAAATTCAATGCCCAATCAAACCAGCATATATAAAAAAATCGTTAATATTTATAAAACCAGGTATTTTGGGTCAATTCGTATGGCAGGTACCCCACCCTCTTAACGTATAGTCTCCAAAAGCTTTTAAAATCTCGGCCTTGACCATAGAAACAGATTGGCGAAAAAAAAATTCAAATCGGACGGCCGTTCTCGAGCTACAATGGGTACAGACATCCAGAAAAACGGACGGACATTGTTTTGGGGGTTTTTCAGACTCAGGAACTTTCAAAACGTCGAGAAAAGTGGTTTTGGACCAACCAAATTGTTCGTCATTTTTGACAGGATTTCAATACTTTGGTCTTTTTAGATCGAAGTAATAATGAAATTGCTCGGTTTTACTATTCTTTAGATTCTAATTTTCATTGGAAAAAGAAAATCGAATAAAATTAATTAAATTGAGCAAAATATCTTTCCGAGAAATTTACTATCCACTTAACCTGCCGGTAATTAGGACATTTATTTTTTAGTTTGAGTTTTGTTTCTGCTCAAATTGTCTGCTAACTTTAGTAGTTGTTTTTGCCTACAATTATTACATGCTGATCCTACAAACCGAAGTTCTTTGGTGAAGGTAATTTCGTTCATTGAGAAGATTTTATATTTTAATTTCATTCTTCTTTCAACTTCAAAAAAAAAATCCATTTTCAACAGTTTTCAAGAAAACATTTTTCTAGCGTCTTGATAGTTGGGAGTATTAAGCAAGCTTAGACTTTGTCCAGATTAATGATGTCTCTAACTACATTGGTAAATTTTTGGATCTAGTTTTTTTACAAATTCGATAAATTTATATACGATGATTGAAGCATCGGTTCCATATATTGTTAATGATGTTAACCATAAATCGATGGAGGTCAATTTGAACCAATCGAAACTCTTACTGTCTAATTCAATTAAAAATAATTTTATGTCTAGATTTTATGATTTTAAACGTGCAGATTTTAATGATCTGATTTCATATTTCACATCAATTTACTGGAATGCGTAGCTCTCATCTAATAACTTAGATTATGATGTCCAACTATTTTATAACATTTTGTTTAATGGTATTGACAGATTCGTTCCAATTTCTGTTATGAAGAATAATCGTAATAATCCTTCGTAGTTTAATAAACATTTGATTAATTTGGCTAATCGAAAGAAGATATTATATCGGAAATGAAAAAGATCCAACAATGCATCTGTTAAATTGGCCTTTTCGCCTTTATCAACGGAATTTGATTGCATGCATAAAATAGCTTATAAGAACTATATCAATAAGGTTCAATACGATTTGAAATGAAATCCCAAATCGTTTTGGAACATGTGGTCTTCCGTCGACAATGTCTTACAATAATGTTACTGGGAATAATTTTGCGGATATAGCCAACTTATTTGGTTGTTTCTTCCAAAATACTTATAGACTCGACAATGTTGATAAATTAAAATATTACCACCTCAGGTATATCTTATATCACTCCAGAGGATATTATTGAATCATTCCGCCAGTTTAAATATGGCTGTGGTCTAGACGGTGTTCCTTCAAGTTTTCTAAAAAAACTTAGTTATGAGTTGGCTTTTCCTTTTCCAACTGTCTGGAAATCCTCTCATATCGTTCCTATCTTCAAGTCCGGCAATAGGAACGATGTCTCTAATTATAGGGATATTTCTATACTGTCGTTCTATCTCTAAATTATTCGAATCAATTGTCTGTGACCAATTTCGGACTGAAGTCATTTATTTTTGACAAACAACATGGATTTGTCCGTGGTAGATCTACTATGGCGAACTTAATAGAATTCTCGAAGCGTGCTTTGGAGGTGATTGAGGTTAAGGCACAACTTGACGTCATTTATACTGACTTTAGCAAAGCATTTGACTCGATCAACCATGTTATTGTAATGGAAAAATTAAAATATTTTGGCATTGCTCATAATTTGACAAAATGGATTGATTCGTACTTTACTGAACGCGTGCACTGATGGCCTAAAAATATTTTCCCCTATAAATAATTCGCAGAATGCAATTAATCTACAGAAGGACATTGATGCAATTAGCCATTGGGGTGAAAATAATCGGTTATTTTTGAATATCAATAAATGTAAAGTTATGTCATTTACCCGCTCGACTATAGCATTAATAATGTTATTTTGTCACGAATAACTGAAGTAAGAGATCTTGGAGTCATGTTTACGCAAACCTTTTCATTGAATCGGCATATTGATTTGATAATAGCAAAAGCATGTTCTATGTTGGGATTTCTTAAAAGAACCATGAAAGAGTTCAATAACCCAAAGGTTTTTATTATGCAATATCAGTCTCTTGTCCGTTCGCAACTTGAATATGCGTCATGTGTATGGTCTCCTCACTATAGAATCAAAACGGTATAAAAAAAAAATTCTCATTTTTTATGCATAGCAAACACACCAATTTGATCATCGTATGGCACGGTGGGAATGTTAGGGATCTGCCTCCTTATATCGTTAGATGCAAATCTTTAAAGCTTGAGCCACTTGAAATTGGCCGTCAGCATGCTGGTGCCATTTTCATTTCTGAGCTTCTAAATGGCAATATCCAGAGCTCATTCTTATTAATGAATCTTAGATTATATGTTCCGAAAAGGAGTTTAAGATCGCGATCCCTTTTGAAAACTGAATTTCATAGGACTAATTATGGAGACAACGAGCCTTTGAATCTGATATCTAAGTCACATAATGAATTGATAAGCTGTGTGATTGCAATATGAGTAAATGTGAGATCAGACGATATAACTATTTAATTGTGTAATGTTGTATTGGAACTTCTGGTTCCTAATTGATTTTCTAATAAAAAAATAAAATAAAAAATAAAAATAAAAATGTTGATAAGTATAAGGGCAAATAAAAGCAATAAGGGTCTTATGTATGTCACAAATGACGTTATAATGCAAAAACTACCACGGCGTGTTGGCTGATGAGAAAAATGAAACAACAACTTTCTTAGTAACATTATAAGTACCAAAAAACAGAAAAGATCTTCAATTTCAAACTTCCTATCTAAACAGTATAACTTTTAAATTTTCAAAATCATTAACATTTAGGTACTTTAAATTCCCAAGTTTTGAATTGTTGCTTCGGAACTTCTAAATAATATCAAAAATTCTCAATTTCAACATTCGAATATTCACAAATTTTTTAGATCAATTCTTTGAATTATTTTTCAAATCTGCATAAATGCGTATAACTATCACATTTTCATGACATGTTTAATGTATCACGAGCGTTCACAACACATCGCGCTGATTTTACTCAACACGGAACCAGTAGTTGGCGGAGCTGAAACACACATTGAACGCGTTTGAAAACTACCAAATTTAAATTTTGAGAATTACCTTATTCCGATCATTAATTACATAGTAGATAAAACATTTCAACCTCTGTATTATGATATTACATACGAGTAGATTTCACCACATAATAAAACAAAACCCAGCTGTTTAAACTTGAATCATAAAAATAATAAATAATCTTAAAATAAACTAAAATTTAGTCTTGACTGGTTAATAACCTATAATTATTCTTCTCACACATCGAACACTAAGAAAATATACTAACAAAATGCGACCAGACTAAACAACTAGAAAACATTCTAATTTATTTGGTTAGAAAAAATTAAAATGGGTCCTCTCGCATACCCACAGTGCATCCATCCACTATACATTCTTTAAAACTCGTGTACACTTATCAATTACCAAAGTAAGTAGGAGGTAATTATTTCCTTGGTTTGTTGTAAAGTGAATTTAAAGACCTTACTTGATCTTTAAATCCCCGCGTGAATAAAAAAAAAAGTTATCAGTCTTAAACACATTTGAGTTCATATTGTTATCATCACAAATATTTTAATTCGTTTGATAAGAAAATTTACAATGAATTTACTTACAGTTTTCTTTATATGTCCACAGTGTAAATGAATATAACACAATTACAATGCTTTTCTTAATCCTGTTATTAATTTCCGTTTTTCTTGATTGCAATGGCCTTTTTATCTTTTATGTGACTTGCCGTTTATAAAATATTGATATTGATTGAACAACACTACAGTTTTCAATTCAACACTAACAGCAATATGTAATGCTGTCTTGTTTATGTAAATTCGATGATGAGTAATCAAATCAAAAGAGAATTCTTTTGTTTAACTTTCAATATAATATTCAATTAATTTCCACAGTATATATAGTACACACAAATACACAGACGTACACAATATAAATAAACAAACGAAAAATCACTTTTCATGAAACTTTGCCATCATCACACATCTCATTTTAATTATTTATTAATAAAACTTTCACTCTTGCAACCAAACTTATTAGAAGAAAGGATGAAAAAAAAAATTCTCAATATTCAATCAAATCACAATACAATTTTTCATTGATAAAAATGGAAAATTATAGTTTTTTACTACATATTATGCTTACACAACTATTCACAATGAAATTTAACAATCAACTGGTTTTTGTTTACGTGTTGGAGATTTCAAAATCAAAATCCGCGATAAATACAAAGAAAAATGGAATAGAAAAAGAAAACAAAACAAAATAAGTATGTAATGTACACGAATATTTACGACACGACTATTTTATGAATGTGTATATAATTTATTTGAAGTTGACGAAATATTGTTTTCACAATCCAATCAGAGGTTGAAAATCAACAGTTTAATGATCTGTATTTTGAAATTGATTGCTATTTTGTAGTTGTAAAATACGAACAGCTGCTGTTGGGTTGAATGAATTAGGTTACCGTCTTCTGATTTTTTATATTAGTGTGCGTGCACAAAAATATAAACAAAATAAAAATAAAGCGTGCATGTACACTGGCATAAATATTAAATATACAATTCATTGAATAATAACGAAATAGGCATAAAAACAAAAACAATCAACAGCTGTTTGTAATGTGTATAAAATAGTAGAGATTAGGATCGGTTTCCAATTTGAGTTTTATTGATAGTTTTTTCTGTGTCGAATTTAAACGATTGCTCTTTTGTGTTGAGGTTGAGCTGTTGTTTTATATTTAAGAATACATTATTATTAGTTTTGTGATATATTATTTAGGTCATTTAAGAATTTATTCGGCGTATCAGTTGCCTACTTTTATAATAATAGAAGGTGAACAAAAAGTGTTTTGAATTGACGGTTTTCCGATTATTATAATGCAGGAGGTGCTCTATTTATCAATAATCGCTTGATATCTAATTATCTTCCTAACTACTTTACCAGGCTGCGGGCCAATTTGTCGGGGTAAATACACTAAATTCGGTAAATGCGTTTATCTTTCTCCAAAGGAGGGTTAAACGTTAAACCGTTGATAGATTCAAATATTATTGCAATAATCTCTTTTTAAAAATGATATCAATATAACGTCGCACAGTGGGGCCGATTACCAAAAAACTGGCCAAAATTAAAAAAAAATTGTATTTACATATTTTGTACGTTGAGTTGGCTTTAATAATACCCTAAGCGTCTTAAAATACTCATAAGAAGGGCAAAATACCTTTACATGCTCTAGAATTTTAGTTGCAATGTACCTTCATTCAAGCTGCAGTCGTGGTGTTAAATTAGTTAATAAAAGAAACTAGTGCAAAACAATACGTAGAAGTTTAAAAATACAACTAATTTTAATCAAATAAAATGGAATCAAGTCCTGGAGGTATGTAGAATTTAACAATATGTTTTAAAATACTAGTATTTTAAACAATAAATATTAATTAAATAATGATTGTTTGTTTTTTGTAAATTTTGTATTTAAAAAAAAACTTGTTTTTAATGTAAAAGTTGTATAATATTGTTCTGTAGTGTTCGGTCATCAAATGCATAAGAGGTTGCAGCTAAAAGTATTACCAATAAAACAAAATAAAAATCAGCTGCCCCTCGATTTTTTATGGACAATTTAAAATAAAAAATTGTTGGCCTTACTAAATGAACAAAACGAGAAAGAAATCAAAATTTCTTAAAATTTAGGTTATTTGACGAATAAGGGTGGTTAGAAAGGGATTGGATTGGCGTGGGCCAGGTGAATCACCGTGAATATTAAAAATAAAAGATCTCACAAATTTTCCTTTTAAATCGTTATAAAACTTTAATTATTTATTATAAATTTATTCAAGTTATTTAGATTTAGTTAAATGTATATCAGCATTTTCATTTTAAAACAGCAAAAATTTTGGAAATTTGAACTTCATAATTTTTGATTTGTTTTATTTTTGGTGTACGTAATTTTTTTGATATAGGGTGTATGTTGCGCACAGGATGGTCCCAAAGTTTTGCAAAAATGGTAAAAAACAACATTTGGAGTAAACTTCATAGCAATTTTATGAATTAAATAGTTAATCGATTTTAAATTTTTTGTTTTGGGTTTATTAGAGTAAATATCGAAATTAAGAATTTTTATAAAATTTTTATCAAAATTCAATTTTTTCGACCTGATATATAACGGTAAAATATTAAATGACTTATTAAACTAAATACGCCGGATTTTAAAATTTTTTTTTTTTGCTCAAAATAAAATTTAACTAATCAACAATCACATATTTAAATATAAATGTAGTGTTATTTTTTGTTTTTAAACTACACAAATTCAAACATAAGGCATTCTACCCGCCTGATACAATTTTACATTTTTCTCCTTTATAATTTTGATAATTTAGTAACTTAAGTAAACTAAGAACCAAAATTCGCATGCATCTTGATTTCTGGAAGTTTTTTATTTCCCTTCGTCGAAATTTACGACCATCTAAAAATAACAAAGCAATGGTTAAATTTGTAAATTTATTTTAAAATATATTGTTCGCTAATGATTTTTGAATTTCAAAATGATTTAGTCACAAATTTATGATTTGCCTTGGGTTTAAAACAGTGATTACCGTTAGTTCCCTTTATGTTATTTTTCTTTTTAAACTACACTAATTTAACCCTCGTCAGGCGGCATAGGTACAATTGTACCTTTCCCCGTTTTTTAATTGCAATAACTTTTCTTGTAGAAGCCATAGATGATGAAACTTTCGTAAGCTTTCTACATTTTTAGTCTAGATCATATAGGAACGCATAAAGGAAGGAATGCATACGAAGGAATGCAAACAGTGAGGACTGTTAACGTTGTAAATTTATGCCGTCGGACGAGGGTTAAATATTAATGGTTCTCCTCTCACAATTCAATTTATGATTTAATTTCTTATCTCTTTGTTTCCAATGTAAACGCAATTATGAATTTATTTATTCCTAAAACTACCTGATATAAAAGAAAAGATTTCACACTAGAATCAGAAAATTTCAGTGCAAAAGAATTGAAAGATTCAGTGTAAGGTTATCACTGGAATAATGCACAAGCCACCATTCATCCGTTCGTTATTTATTATAAGGATCCTGAGAGCACTGCAGTGAAACATAAAACATTCATTATTATTTCAAATTGTATAGAACACGATAGCATCTTGGTACATCTATTCAAAACTAAAATGATTGAATTTTAAAAAAATAGAAATAATGTTGAACATCGAAAAGATTTTCTATATGTCAGACGGAGCTAGAATACAATATAAAAATAGAAACAATTTAATTAATCTAAGTCATCATGATGCAGATTTTAACATCGCAGCTGAGTGGCATTTTCACGCTACCAGTCATGGAAAAGGGCCATGTGAAGGTGTTGGCGGAACATTCAAAAGAGGCGCCGCTACAGTTTAACAAAGGGGTTAATTCAAACACCACAACAGCTATACGAATACGAATGGGCTAAATCATGGGAAACAGCAATGCACTTTGAATATTCCACGAGAGAAGAGTATGATCACAAATCAATATATACAGATCATTCATATTGAACAAAAAAATGAAACTTGATGGGGTGCTGCAACAGAATAGAAACAAACCTTTCAAAAATATAAATATTTTAGAAACAAACCAATTTAAAATCAGAAATACGCGCCGCTTGGATAAATAGCATTATTACATTGTTGAATGTATGTACATTTGTACTATTTTTTAGCCAAAATTGAATTGCTTCGCTTTTTCTGCTTACTAAGTTTTATAATTTTTTTAAATTACACTTGCTGAGAGAGAAAGAACAAACTGTACACACATTCTTTATATGTATGTATACATTCAACAATGTA
This sequence comes from Tipula helvola, assembly GCA_963556165.1. Taxonomy (NCBI): domain Eukaryota; kingdom Metazoa; phylum Arthropoda; class Insecta; order Diptera; family Tipulidae; genus Tipula; species Tipula helvola. The sequence continues at coordinate 173,847,763 of OY744481.1, read as the reverse complement.
TTAATGCTATTTATCCAAGTAGGCGCGTATTTCTGATTTTAAATTGGTTTGTTTCTAAAATATTTATATTTTTGAAAGGTTTGTTTCTATTCTGTTGCAGCACCCCATCAGGTTTCATTTTTTTGTTCAATATGAATCATCTGTATATATTGATTTGTGGTATGATGAAGTCAAATTACAATTGCAAAGTCGTTACCAAAGCGCAATTAACATAAAGGGAACCAACGGTTATCATTGTTCTATACTTAAGGTAAAAAATAAATTTGTATCTAAATCATTTTCAAATTCAAAAATCGTTGGTGAACATTATATTTCAAAATAAATTTATAAATTGAACCATAAATTTTTATTTTTATAACCGTCTAACCCTTTCGTCAATTTTGCTTTATTTATGTTCGAGATGGTCATAAATTTCGAAGAAGTAAAATCATAAACTTGCTGAAATCAAGATTCATGCGAATTTCGGTCCTTAGTTTACTTATAGTTAAAATAATATCTCGTTGAAAATTCCTATTCCTTCATTCTCGAGTAAAACAACAACAAAAAATGAATTTGTTGTTGTATTTACTCGGGAATGAAAGAATAGGAATTTTCAGCGAGATATTATTTTGACTATACGTTACTAGATTATCAAAATTAAAAATGAGAAAAAATATAAAAGTGTGCCATGCGGTTAGAATGCCTTATATTGTTTGAATTTTTATAGTTTAAAAACAAAAGATAACACTACATTTATATTTAAATATGTGATTGTTGATTAGTTAAACTTTATTTTGTGCAAAAAAAAAATTTTAAAATCCGGGGTATTTAGTTTAATAAGTCATTTAATATTTTACCGTTATATTTCAGGCCGAAGAAAATGAATTTTGATAAAAATTTCATAAGAATTCATAATTGCGATATTTACTCTAATAAACCCAAAACAAAAATTTAAAATCGATTAACTATTTAATTCATAAAATTATTTTGAAGTTTTACCATTTTTGCAAAACTTTGGGACCATCCTGTGCGCAACATACACCCTATATCAAAAAAATAAAATAACGGTATTTTTTATTTTTGCAACTACTACACATACACCAAAAATAACACAAATCAAAAATCATGAAGTTCAGTCATTGCTGCCCAAAAATGAAATTACTCATATGTACATATTTGCTTATAAAAAGATTATTATTTGCTTATGTTTTATTTGCTTATATCACCTGACAAAGTCTCAAATCCAAAACAAAGAATTTTTTTTTGTCATTACAAAATGGTACAATAAATTATTTGGTTTGAGTGTTGTCAATCAAATGGATGATACACAATAGACGCAATTCGTCGTTAAAGTAGATGGTAATAAAATTATACAATACAAAACTTATTGGCGAACGCAATTCTATCTTAATACAATTCGCCTATGTCAACAAATTCAATATTCAGGCTAAATTAAATTGTTCATCGAATGTCAAATTTGTTTAAAGAAATTTTGAAGGTAAACAAAACGATTTTTAATTATGTTTCAATTAATTGATTTTTCTCTTATTAGGAAATCCAACATACTGCCCCCAAAAATCAATTAAATGAAATCATATAAAATTTCAAAAACAAATTTTTAATTGATTAATTATTCCACTGGAAGTGGACAAATTTTAACGATGGGTCTTCGGAGTTCCCCCTTAACCGTTTTGATGGTAACCACACGAACTAGGCCATCGTTACCTGGATGTAATTGTGTGATCCGTCCCATGGCCCATTTAGCTGGTAGTAGGTTGTCTTCTTTGATCACGACGAGTTGGTTGATATGAGGACCACTTTGAACGTCAAACCATTTCTGACGTTGTTGTAAAGAGGTGAAATATTCTAATGACCATGTCTTCCAAAAACCTTGCACGCGTTGTTGGATATTTTGCCACCTACTTAATCGAGATTCGCTTAGATGGCTGAGTTCTGGCTCTGGTATCGCTGTTAGAGCTTCTCCTATCAAAAAATGCTTCGGTGTTAGGGGGTCGTACACAGTGGCATCTTCACTTAATGGACAAAGCGGTCTTGAGTTCAAGACAGCCTCGATTTGTGTTAGCAGAGTGTTCATCTCTTCGAATGTGAGGATGGTAGAACTGGTCACTCTCTTAAGGTGGTGCTTTACCGATTTAATGTTTGCCTCCCAGAGGCCACGGAAATGTGGAGCGCTGGCGGGGATGAATTTTAACCTTATTTTATTCTGTGTACGAAAGAGAGAGATCGATTTTCTCGATTTCATCGATCATTCTCTTGTTGGCTGTTGTGAGGTGCAGTTGACAAATTATTTTAAAACAATAAAATATCATAAAATAAATTAAAAAATTATATAATAATATTGAACATTTGTTGTGTTATCATACAGACAATTATACAGTTAGTTATGTTTGTTTTTTTTTGTGTTTCACGTTAAGCGCGTTCACGTTAAGTTTATAAATGCAATTTTAAAAAAAAATAAAAAATATATTAAAACATAATTCGTAGTGTAATAGTGAATTTCCTAAAAATATCTAAATCATACTATCTAATAATAATTATACTCCATAATGTCTAAATGTGCAAAGTGTGATGTTAAATTGAGAAATATAAATTCTAATACCTACATTATCTGTCATGGCTGCAAAAAGGCATTTCACGGTAAATGTGTGTCTTTGGAAATGAAAGATTTGGAATACTTCAAAAATGAAAAAATCAATTGGTTGTGCTCTGATTGCGATTCGCTAAGAAGAACTACCAGAAGTGCGGAGTCTCCCCTACCAAAACCTCCAGATCAAAAATATAATGTTGAGTTCTTTGAATTTGAACAAAATAACAGTGACAAAATGTTGGAAAAAATTTATACTCAATTGAAAGAAAATACCGTAACAATCAATAAACGGTTTGATTCGATTGATGATTCTGTGAAGTTAATAAATACACTAGTGAATGAAAATGCAATTCTGAAAGAAAAAATTGCTGCTTTAGAAATAAAAGCGGATAAATTTGATCAATTTATGTTGGAAAATGCAGTTGAAATTGTTGGATTACCATCATCACCTGACGTATCTGACACTGAACTTACAATTAAACTGATACAAAATGGCCTTCATATAAATACCACAGCAGAGGATTTTGATAGATGTTTTCGAGTTAAAAGTAGGATTGCTGGTAAACAAGGAAAAGTAATTGTTTATTTTCATAATAAAAATTTAAAACATAAAATCATGAGAAAGATGAAAGAATGCCGAAAGTTGTCTTCACATTTATTCAATTCAGATACAAACTATCCTGTCTACATAAATGAATCCTTAACTCCTTTTAAAAGAAAATTATTTAATGCCGCTAAGCAGACAAAATCAGAAAAAGGCTTCAAATATCTCTGGATGCGTAATTATTCAATTTTGATGAGGAAATCCGATGGAGGGACTATTCACCATATCAACTCTATGAACGATCTTGATAATTTATAATTAGTTTTTCTTTTATTTTTGATATTCTTTTATAATGTTTGATTTAATTTTAGATAATCAGGATCAAGAGTTGTTTAATGATGACCCCTCAAATAATACTTTTACATTTCACCAACTAATGGAAGGGACTAAATCATTTATAATGCACCAGAACATCCGTAGCATTCGAAAAAATTTATATGAATTCGTTGCTCATTTACAAGGTTTGAAAACTAGCCCATTAATAATTTTTTTATCTGAAATTTTTGTTGATAGCGTTGAACTGAATCTCTATAAGATTAATCATTATGTTAGTTTTGCCAGTTGTAATAATAGGAACAAAAATGCTGGTGTTGCTGCTTACGTACATAGTTCTGTGAAATACGAAAATATAGCTTGTCTGAATTTTTATAGCGCTGATGCCTTAGAAATTGAATTATTTTTGGATAAAGAGTTATTTTCTGTTGTTTGTTTTTATAGATTGCAGGAATTTAATCCTAATATGTTTATTGGGGAGTTACGGGAATTTTTATCTGTTACACCTTTAAAAAATTTAATTATACTGGGTGATATAAATATTGACACTTTAAAGGATACTAATGCATCTAATGAGTACAAATTATTATTGTCATCTTATGGATTTTATTCTATGGTCAATGAGCCCACAAGGATAACTGTTGGTAGTTCCACTTGTATCGATCATATTTATGTTCGAAAAAAGCTCAACTGTAAAACAGTTTTTAATTCTTTGGTTTACGATTTTTGTGTCACTGATCATTGTGCTATAGTTCTATTTCTTTCTTCTAATTTATTCTGTGATTCTGTTTTAAAACCTACGACAACTACCCGATTAAACTATGATAAATTAATTGATTTGCTGTTAAAAGTTTCATGGCTGCCCTTATATGAATTGTGTGATGTGAATGATGCATATTCTTATTTTCTAAAAATTTTAGAATGTAATATTCGCAAATGTGAGGAAATTTCATATTCAGTACATAACCTCAAGCACCATAAACATAAAGATTGGTTTTCTCCGGGATTGTCTAAAAAAGTTAATCTTAAGAATTATTTAGGAAGAAAGCTAAAATTACATCCTTTTAATGCTAAATTAAAACAAAGTTATAGAAAACTTAAAAATGAAGTTTCTCATGAAATTAATTTTCTGAAACAGAATTATTACGAAAATAAATTGAAAAATACAAAGAATAATCCAAGAGCTCAATGGCGAGTAATTAATGAGTTGGTTGGTAAAACTAAAGTAGATAATCGATTGAATAATATTATTGATGAACATGGCGTCAAATATAATGATAATGCTTCAATTGCTAATTGTTTTAATAATTTCTTTATCAGTATTCCAGGTAAATTATCTAATGACAATATCGATACTGTAGATTATTCAGCTTCTGATTTAAAATGTTTCTTACATGGTGTTGAAGATAGAAGATCAAATAGCAGTTTCTTTTTTAAACCTATTTCTGAAAGTGAATTGATTATATACATTAACGATTTGAAGAAGTCTAATTCTACTGGTCCTGATATTGTTTCGAACAATATTTTGAAGGGTATCGCCATGTGTATTATTCAACCTCTGCTACATATTTTTAATTTAAGTCTTACAACGGGTATTTTTCCATCTTGTCTAAAATATGCTGTTGTTATTCCGTTGTTTAAAAGTGGACTTCAATATGATCTCACTAATTACAGGCCCATATCTTTGCTTTCCGCTTTTTCAAAAATATTAGAAAAAGCGGTTAAAACCAGAATGCTTGATTTTTTAAATATAAATAACTTTTTCAGTGACAAACAATATGGTTATAAAAAAGGCATTAATACTGAAGACGCCTTAATTGATTTTTTGTCACCCATTTATAATGGTTTAAATAGTAATATGAAAGTTTTGAGTCTTTTTCTTGATATAACTAAAGCTTTTGACACAGTTTCGCATAGTGTATTATTGGATAAGCTTTATTTTGCCGGTTTCAGAGGAATTTCTTATCAGTGGTTTCATTCTTATTTAAGTGAAAGAAAGCAATGCGTAAGAGTAAATGGGGTTCTTAGTGATACATGTCAATAAATACTGGTGTTCCTCAAGGTTCCGTATTAGGACCGATTTTATTTTTAGTTTATTTTAATTCGTTATGTAAGTTAAACTTTAAAGGTCACTTGGTTGTTTTTGCAGATGACACATCTCTGTCCTATTCTGGCCCTACTCTAAAGGATATTCATGATGACTTTTGCAACGATTTACTAATTATGCGTAAATGGTTCAATCTTCATCATATGATAATTAGTACAAAAACAAAATATATGAATTTTGATCTCAGAGATAAATCTGATATCATTTCTCAACCTTTTTTTATTTGTCATAGAATCAGGTGTACAAAAACAAATTGTCAAGGGTATTGTACAAAAATTGATAAAGTGAACCAGTTTAAATACCTAGGTGTTGTGATTGACAGCAAGTTAAAATTTGTTGATCACATAAAACAGGTAAAAACTAAGTTGCATTTCGCTTTAAGAAAATTATATATTCTTCGGCCTGTTTGTCGTAATAGCTTTTTAAAATCGTTATATTTTTCTTTAGTTCAAAGTGTAATTGCATATGGTATAACTGCTTGGGGTGGTGTTTATTTCACCAATCTTTTACCAATTATTAAGATGCAAAAAGCTGCTATTAAAATTATACATTTCAAGCGTCAAAGAGATCATAGTTTCCCGCTGTTTCTTAAATCTGGTATTTTAAATATTCGAAATTTGTACATTTATAAAGTGTTAAAATTATTTTTCTCTCGTAGTGGTTTTAAACAAAAAAGACAAGTCAAATGTATGGGTTTGCGTTTTAGAGGTTTGTGCCAAGTGCCTTTTACAAGAAAGGAAAGTTGCAGAAGATTTTATGACTTTGTAGCGCCCCTTCTTTTCAACAAGTTTTCACACTTTGTAAATGAGGAAATGAGTATTAAGGTTTACCTTAAAACTTTGAAAATATATTTAATTAATTGTTGTAATATCGAAGAATTGTATTTCTAATAATATTTCGGTTGTCAAGTTTTAAAATACGTTCGTTTTTGTGCATTGTTATGTTTTTTATACTCTGTCAATTATTTGATTGGATTACTTTTATTGTTTTTATGATTGAATGATTACAATTTTTCATTATTTACTTTTGCGGGTTGTTTGATAATTTTTTTTCTCGATTTTATATTTGATATTTATTTTTTTTATTTTTTTATACATACTTATATCATTTTTAATTGCATTTTATTTTGAAAGTATAGGAGCACCTCACGCACTTATATTTTTTTTAAATGTATTATTTTCGGGGTCGGGATTTCCGATATAAATACTTTATGTATTTCTGGAAGTACCTAATATTTTATTCTACTATTATCATTTTCTTACTTTAAGTAAGTTTTTTTATTTTGTAACATTTGTTTTTATTAGATAATTGCATTAATTTTAAGTAATTTTTTATTGTAATTTTGAATAAAATAAATAAATAAATTAAATTAAATTAAATTAAATCGAATTAATGTGATTCTGATTTTGATATAATTGATAGAGCTCGTCCAGATGTCGTCTACTGCCAACCAGATTGGTACCATTGTCGCTTGTAATTTCAATAGGAGCTCCCCTCCTAGAGATAAATCTCCTTAGTGCTGAGATATATGCCTCTGTTGTCATATCGCTAACAAGCTCGATATATACTGCTTTCACTGCGAAACATATGAAGAGTACTATATATCCCTTCACTACTTTCTTGCGTCCACGGCTGTGATTTTCCTTGAGATAAATGGGACCCGCAAGGTCTACGCCCGTTGACAGAAATGGTCTTCCAGAAGAAACTCTCGACTCTGGTAGGCTTCCCATGAGTTGTTTTGAGGTAGCTGCCTTTTGGCGAAAACAAACCATACATTTGCTAATCTGCTTTCTAATCATGTGTCGAGCACCCAAGATCCAAAATCTTTGTAGAAGCAAACTTGATAATAAGGACGGCCCCGGATGAAGATTGATTGCTAAGATTTGTTGGCAAAATTATGGGGTGCTTTGCGTCAAATGTGCATGACGACTCCTCTAGACGTCCACCGACACGAAGTAAACCTTGTTCGTCTAATATTGGGTTAAGTGACCGGATTGCACGATTTTTTATTTGGGTTGCTGATTGAACTGACCTAATTTCTTCTTTTAATTCAGAAGTTTGAGCCCATTTAATGCATAACTCTTCTGCTGTCTGCATTTCGTCTAGTGTGGTTTTAGATTTCACTGCTTCCTTTAGCTTAGAGTAATATCTGAAAATATAGCTTACAATACGTTTTATTTTCTCAAAAGAAGAGATTTTTAAGAATAGTTCGTTAAGAAAATTAATATTTAAATCTCCATGAAAATTGTCTAAAGTTCGTTTTCGCACATCACAAATCACTTCACTTTCATTTAACTGGAGCTCATGGGTTGATATGGAGGGCCAGCAGCACTGTTGAAGTTGTATCCACTGTGGTCCATGCCACCACAAATTATGTACTAAAAGTTTTTCTAGTGTAATTCCTCTGGAAGCAACATCTGCTGGGTTGTCCTTTGATAGAACATGATTCCAGTATTGCCGTAGTATCTCTTCTAAAATCTGAGATGTTCGATTTGCTATGAATGTATGCCACTTTCTGGGATGATCCGAGAGCTATGATAATAAGATTTTTGAATCGGTCCATGCGTAAATATTATTAAATTTAATGGCCAATAATTCCTTTGCCAGTCTTACTAACCTGCAGAGAAGGTGTGCTCCGCACAATTAAAGCCTTGGTAGAGATATCTGCTTCAGGGGAGCTACCCTTGTTTTGGCCGATATTAGGGTAATAACAACTTCTCCGGACAATTTTTCGACACGAACATAAACAAAGCTTGCGTATGCTAGTTCTGAAGCGTCAGAGAACGCGTGAAGCTCTATTGTTTTAACTTGGCTGGAGATAGCCAAGAATCTAGGAATGCGAATTTTTTCAAGTTCAGGTAAAGCGTTCATAATATCCCACCAATTTTCTTCAATTTTTAATGGAAGATGGTCATCCCAGTCCAGTTTCTGCAACCAAAGGCGTTGGAACAAAATTTTAACTTGGATTGTGGTTGGTGATAGCCATCCCAAAGGGTCAAATAACCTTGCAGCTTCTGACAGAATAGTACGTTTGGTAGCCTTTGTGTTATCGTTTAGGTGAACCTTGAATTGGAACTTTGGAACGTGTCTTCCTTTGGGTTCCAGTTTAATCCAAGAGTTTTAATACCGGTAGACTCATCATCAAATTCCAATGCTTTTGCCTCTTGATTCTCTATTGGTATTATCCTCAGGAGCTCTTGGGAATTTGACATCCATTTTCTGAGATTAAAACCACCCCTCTTACACAAGGATACAGTTTGCCAGTATATTTTGATGGCTTCGTTGATATTCTCAGTTCCAGACAATAAATCATCCATGTAAAGATCATTCTTTAGGACAGGTGCTGCTAATTGGTGATCACTTCCATGATCAATAACAGTTTATTGAATCGTACGGACGGCAAGATAGGAAGCTGGCTTGGTCCCGTAAGTGACAGTGTTTAAGCGATAATGAGAAATAGGATCTGAAGAATTTTGTCTCCAAATAATTCTCTGAAAGTCTCTGTCAGCGTCGTATATTAGTACCTGCCGGAACATTTTCTTCATATCAGCAGACATCGTGATGGCGTTTTTTCGAAATCTGAGTAAAATGTTTATTAGATTTTGTTGAAGCCTTGGACCGGATACCAAGGTGTCATTAAGGGAGTTGCCAGAACTGGTTCTGGCTGAACCGTCAAACACAACCCTTAGCTTAGCTGTGGTACTAGCCAATTTCTGGACAGCATGGTGTGGTAGGTAGCACTTCTTGTTCCATGCAGCATTAATGTTGGCTTCTGGGACTCGTTCCATATGTCCCAATTCGAGGTATTCAGTCATGAAATCTGCATATGCTTTCTTTAAAGACTTGTCCTTTTCAAATTTCTTCTCCATAGAAAGTAATCGGGAAGTTGCTGCGTTTAGTGAATTGCCCAAATCTGGGGCAATTCACTAAACGCAGTCTTAAACGGCAAGCGTACAATGTATCTACTATTTATGTCACGACTGTGATGCCCAGAAAAAAGATCCTCGCACAATTTATCCTCCGGAGTTAATTCTGGTAAGGTGGCAATTTCATCCAATTGCCAGAATTTTTCAAGGGTATTATGAATATCAGAATGATGGCATAGTAAATGATTACTCCTTATTTCTGCCTCGTTATTTAATGGCGTTTTGTGAAATTGTCCACCGAGCATCCAGCCAAATATTGTGAGCTGTGCGATTGGATGATTATCCGAAATAATGCGGCCGCTGCACAATATATTGAAATATATATCTGCACCAATTAAATTGTCGATTGGTGCGGGATTATTGAATTGAGGATCAGCAAGTTCCAGACCCTTAATGTAACTCCATTGTGTACTGTCGATTTTGCTGCTTGGTAGATTAGACGTTAGTCTGTTTAAAATTAATGCAGAAACCGATATGGTGTTGTCTGCATTATATCGGGAGGCAAGTTGCAACTGTACTGCCCCCTTGGTGGTACCTGTTTGTGACATCGCTAGGCCATTAACAGAAATACAGGAATGCGTTCTTTTTAATCGGAGACGTTGAACGCAGTTTTCACTGACAAATGTAGTTTGCGATCCAGAATCCAACAAGGCCCTAGAGATTATTGATTTTCCGTAAATATCCTTGAGATGAACTAATGCGGTCGGTAACAACGTTTGTAAATGATTTGGATAGTTGTGAGATAGAATTTGAGATATTTGTTTAGCTTTGTCCCTCAGGTGAGAATAAGAACTGGGCTCAGTCACATGAGAAATAGGCGCGTGATGGCCTTGTGTTGACATATTTGATTCTTTGTTTGTAGAATTATCAATTTCAGTATTTACAAAATTAGATGGTACTGTGTTGTTATGGAGCATGGTGTGATGTGGTTGAGCACAGATATTACGTTTATAGCTAGAGGAACAACTTGCAACGTTATGATCACCGCGTAACAGTTTATGCAGAGATTGTTGTTGTTGATGAATTCGCTACTTGCCTTTTGATCTAAAGCCTGAAACCGATAGCATCTATGAAGTAAATTTCTGGATTTGCACATTGGACAAAAAATAACTATCGACGCAGCATGCGATGATGTGGCATAACGTTTAGCATTGGGTTGAAATGGCTTAAATGCTCCTTGTGATGGGGATGGTATCGGTTCGCAAGCTTCACGAATATTACATCTTTTCGTTAGGAATTTCACAAAATTCTCAAATATTGGGTAATCTTCGTCGTCTGTCTCCTCAGCCCAATGCATCCGAGTTTCATTGTCCAATTTTTGTAGTAATAAATAAATTAGGCAGACATCTCTAGTCTCAGCTTTCTTTCCAATTGCCGATAAACCACGAATTACCTCGTCCGCTTTTTCACTTAACTCCCTAATCGTATTACCCCCTTTACAAACAGAACCTTGATCCATGAATTTTTTAATTAAAGGTTGCGTTAAGATCTTGGGTTTATTGTACCTCTCGCTTAGCTTCTCCCAAGCACTAGTGTATAGTTTGCGTCGGTTACGGGTATATGCTGGACCCCGGTTAGCTGGACCCTTTAGAAAACTCATCAGACATTTAAATGTTTGGGCGTTTGACAGTTTATCGTTATTGTGGATCGAGATTAAATATAGATCACGGAAGGTCATCCAAGATTCATAATTACCATCAAAGGATTCGATAGTAATACGTGGTGACCGCAAATCGACGATTTGGGTTCTCGAAAAATCTGTAAATCCATCAAAAAACGATTGTTACTGTTGAACTAATTGGTCGATACTTGAGTTTAACCTGAGCGTTTGATCATCTGGGGCTCCGGTTCCAGCAGGATTTTGTTTCAAAAAATTTATCATAAAATGACTCACTATCCGACTCTCCTCCCTTTATTACTATTTCGTCATTGACTTGATTGAAATCATCCCACAAATTGTCTATCTTTTCAAGACGGGCGGTCTATTTTGTAAATCCATTTTCTCATGTTAGTGAGAATATCCTTTAAATTACCACGTTTTTGGTTTAACCCAGCTAGTTCAGCCATTTTGCAAAATTTTAGTGAATTAGAATCTTATGGCCGAAACACGTGCAATCAAGGCAAAATTAATGTGACTGGCTTATAAAAATGTCTATGAAAGATTTTAGTTGTCTATAATACTGTATCACATATCACTATAACAATAACGAAAGAATCAAATGGCCGGAACACGTGCAATCGAGGTAAAATTAGTGTAACTGGCTCAATAAAAAATGTCTAAGAAAAATTTTAATTGTTTATAAGATAACACTTTATCAATATCACTATCACAAAAACACCGCATATACTAGTAAATCCGGCTAGTAGATCCGGCTCGACTTTAATTAAAACTTTAATTATTTATTATAAATTTATTCAAGTTACTTAGATTTAGTTAAATGTATACGTATTTGCTTATAAAAAGATTATTATTTGCTTATGTTTTATTTGTTTATATAATAAAGAAATATTATTATTATAAATTATAATTGTTTATCCTCACCTGACAAATTCTCATATCCAAAAACAAAAACAGAGAATTTTTTTGTCATTACAAAATGGTACAATAAATTATTTGGTTTGGGTATTGTCAATCAAATGGATGATACACAATAGACGCAATCCGCCGTTAAAGTAGATGGTAATAAAATTATACAATACAAATCTATAACTTATTGGCGAACGCAATTCTACCTTAATACAATTCGCCTATGTAAACAGAACATATGGACATATATAACTGTTTGGTCCTATGGACATATATAACTGTGAACAACAAAAATAAATAAATAAATATATTTAAAAATAAAAAGTATTAACTTTTATAGACTTAACATTTTATCGTAGAGCTCTAAGTTTACAAGATAAAAAAGTTTAATTCTGCGCTTTTTGATACGTTTTCTCTAAAACTGCAATAACTCGACAAGGAGTGGCCGCACAGAAATTTTCCTAATATCATTTGGCAAGGTTTCTAAATTCTCTATAAAATGGCCGATTTGAATTTTTGAATGAAATATCGAGCAAGTTCGTTTACAGTTTCAAACAGAAGCAATTTTTTTTTTTAGACACCTTTTGTTTTACTCAGAAAAGTCATAAAAAAACAAAATAAAATAAAACGGTTTCCAGTATCGAAAAGAAAACAAAATTTCCTTCAACTAGAAACAAAATTTTGTTTTTGAAAGGTGTTGTTTCACCAAGATACAAGTTTTCAAATCAGGGTATTTTTTCGAAGAAAATTTCTGTTCCGTTTTTTAATTGGCGCAGTGTATATAGTGAAGGACTTAATGCAGCACCTTGTGGAACAAGAGCAGGAATTGAAAAAACTTTTGATTCAACATTTCCTATGAATACTGAGTATGATCTATTCTGTAGATAAGAATGAATGATTTTAATTAAATATACACGAAATTTAAACTGAATTAATTTATGAAGCAACCCGTCATGCCATACAGTATCGAAAGCTTTTTCAATATCCATCATTACAAAACCTGATGATTGTTTTTTGTTTAGTTCGGTTTTTATTAATTTACATAATCTATACGTTTGGTGAACTGTCGAGAGTTTTTGTCTAAATCCGAATTGAAATTTACGAATCAATTGAGTTTCATCAAGGTACAAAGGTATTCTTGTTTGAATTACTTTTCAAATACTTTAAACAATCCACATAGCAGGCTTATTGGACGGTAATTTGATGGCCTGGAATGGTCCTTATTAGGTTTTGGGATTAGTATTATTTTAGCAAATTTCCAAGCTTTGGGGAAATAATTTAACTTTATAGACCGGGAGCCGTAGAGTAATAAAAATGAACGACATAGTACACGGCTTTACTATACGAGATTCAAAGGATAATAAAATTTCGAACTGAAACGTAAAAATAAAACAATATTTTTTGTTGACGATGTCCTTCAAATTGACTCTCAAAGTGGTAAGTGTCGTTGTTAAAAAAAAACGATAAGGTACACGGATAGTTATTTGACTAACATAATGTAGATCCCCAATTATAAAAAAAATCATTCAAGCGTCAAACAGTTTTTAGTGACCTTCAGTAAGAAAATGAGATTTGAAACAGGTGTTGTCGTTGTTTAAAAAAAACGACAAGGTACACGGCAAATTCGTAAATCATTTGAAAGGTTTTAATGCGAGCTTTCCAAATATATACGTGGTTTTTATATAGGCGATGACAAAGATGGTTAATTTCACCAAAATTAGACAGAAATTGGTGTTTTTTTCATATATAATTATTAAGTATCGTTATTCGTTTCCTCTATTTCGGTTTCAGTTTTCAATTATATATGTGGGAATTATGTTGTGTAGTCGAGAATATAGAATAAAGATGTACATATGTTTTGGTAAGTGAGCGTATTTACCGGTAACAGTTTGGTGGAGGAAAATTTGGTTCTGCGCTTTCTGTAATTTTGGCCATATGACTGTATGTATATGTATGTAAATACCACGAAAGTTTGGTAAAAGTGAGTTGGATGTATTATTTGAATGTACACACAAAAAAATATCGCGGTGTGAATGGCATTTTATCCGAAAAAAACTTTATTTTTTATCCAATAGTACCATATTAACTCCGCAAGATCGGGTACAAATTTTAAAATATCCAAAAGGATCGAACAGTATACTTTTGCACCGTTTGGAGTAAACGCAAAAGTTGTCAACAGCGGATATTTTTAAAAGGTACTTCCCAGAGATTATTTTCGTTCTATCGGAGTAAATATTTACACCGTTTGGAGTTTTCGTGAAACAGTAAAATTGTAAGAGATTTTGGCTGTATTAGTTAAATTCGCTAAAGCAACCTGCATATTCCTTCTGTATATATAGAATTTAAATTGTGATACAATCAGTCTAGTCGTAGCGGCCTGATGAGAAGATTCAATTCTCTTACAATCTTCGCAACATGTTAAAATCATATACATTAAAATAAAATACCAATGGGATAAAAACCATACAGTCAAAAAATGTGCGGTTTTAATTGGTTTTTTATCCGAAAAAGTATTTTATTTTTGTCCAACTGAATATAGTTTTATAAAATTAAATATGCATCAACGAATAAATATTTTTATCTATCCGAAAAGATAAATTTTTATAAAAACTCCTTTTGGATTTAATAAAATGTACCTCTAGGTGTTTTCCTAAAGATGAATGTTCCTGTTTGGTTTTTATGCGGTGTAAAAGTTTTTATCCAAATGTATTTTATGCCATTTTAATTATAATATCCGATTGGATTCAAATTATAAATATCCGATCGGTGGGACACTATGTAACACCGATTCGGTGTTGTGGTGACCTTTTATTTTTCTGTGTGTACTATGAATTACCATAATGTGAAACGCTGGTAAAGATAATCATCCTGAAAAGAAATCCGTCTGAATTACGATACTTATCTTAGTCCTATAAAAGATACTGAACGAAGCAGACGTATGTCGAACCGTCAAGATGTTTATAATGTGATTGGGCTTGACCAAAAATTACCTCGTAATCTCCATCAGATGGCATCCTCACCAAATTTGTAAATTTTTTTGTTACAACGCTACAAAATTATGGATCAAATTTTTACAATTCTTTTAATGAAAAAACATTGTATTGATCAGCCGAAAACGAATATTACAAATTTAGTGCAATTGAAGGTAAAATATGCTGTGAAAATGTTGCAGACCTCTACTGTGAGCACGAAGAAGCTGATGTCAAAATTGTATTTATTTCATCTAAGCAAGATAAATAGCATGTCACAAAATGTAATTTTTCGAGCAATAGATACGGATATTATAATAATTATATTGGGAAAAATGTATAATTTTCCAAATTTGAAAATTTACATGGAATTTGGGCAGGTATCTAATAAGATATACAGTCAAACCTATTTTTGTGCGATTTTTTTTATGCGGTATATGAATATCGAGATTCTGTTCGCCATAAGTAAGTTCGACGCCATAAGTCTGTTCGCCATAAGTGCTGTATATATCAAGCCACCACATTTCGTAGCACAAAATAATGGATGGATGTAGAGAAAGATAACTCTCTAGATTTTTACTGGTTCGGTGGGACTCAAACATCAACTGATGTACATCAAGTATTGGATGAAAATGAAAGCAGTGACGAAGAGAACGATGAAATTGGCATACATACGAGTAATGAGGAAGACAATAATTTTTAACTATAAATCAATTACATATTGCTAAATTAATTTTTTTTTTAAAACTATAATTTGTCTATTGATTTAAACTAAACTAAATTAAAACAAAATTTATTTCAATTATATTTATATATCTTATGCTAATTCATAATACATTCAAATAGTACATACATTCAACTCACTTTTACACCCCAGAGATTTCCTGGACCACCTTGGCAAATGTGGTATTTATAAAAGTCATATGGCCAAAATTTCAGATAGCGCAGAACCAAATTTTCCTTCACCAAACTGTTACCGGTAAATACGCACACTTACAATAACATATGTACATATCTTTATTCTATATTCTCGACTACACAACATAATTCCCACATATATAATTGAAAACTGAAACCGAAATAGAGGAAACGAATAACGATACTTAATAATTATATATGAAAAAAACACCAATTTCTGTCTAATTTTGGTGAAATTAACCATCTTTGTCATCGCCTATATAAAAACCACGTATATATTTGGAAAGCTCGCATTAAAACCTTTCAAATGATTTACGAATTTGCCGTGTACCTTGTCGTTTTTTTTTAACAACGACAACACCTGTTTCAAATCTCATTTTCTTACTGAAGGTCACTAAAAACTGTTCGACGCTTGAATGATTTCTTTTATAATTGGGGATCTACATTATGTTAGTCAAATAACTATCCGTGTACCTTATCGTTTTTTTTTAACAACGACACTTACCACTTTGAGAGTCAATTTGAAGGACATCGTCAACAAAAAATATTGTTTTATTTTTACGTTTCAGTTCGAAATTTTATTATCCTTTGAATCTCGTATAGTAAAGCCGTGTACCATGTCGTTCATTTTTATTACTCTACGGCGCCAGCCCTATTAGACATGCATTGATTATGCAACATAGCAATATTTATCTTTAAATGTTTAGGGCTTTGTTTTAACAATTTATTAGATATTTTGTCGGAACCTGGAGCTTTAGATGTTTTCAGATTTTTAATTATAAGTGCAATTTCCTTAGTAGTTGTAATTAATGGATTGGATTCAAAATTTGGTATTGATTCTAATTGCTTTATCGAATTAGCTATTGTTAATTCGGTAGCTGGTTGAGATGCATTTTTAGTTAAAAAATGGGTTTTATGAAATTCTTCAGCAATGGCATTAGCTTTTTCTTCTGGTGTTATTAAAATATTATCATTCACTTTAAGATGTGGAAGACCGACAGTTTTATTTCTAATTAGTTTGGTTACATTCCAGAAAGTTTTACTACCTGTTATTTGTAGTTTATTTAGTAGTTTATTCCAGTTTTGGTTTCGAATTTCATTTATTTCTAATTTTATTTGCATGGTTATTTTATTTATTATTTTTCTTAGATAAGGCTGTCTGGTCCTCTGCCATTGACGTCTTAGAGTGTTTCTATATCTAATAATTTTTAATGTTTCTTCATCTAGTTTTATTTGTGTTTTCTGATTAACTAACAATGGCACTGAAACATTTTGAGCTTTTATGATCAATTCGGACAGATGGGTGATGTTGGGCTAGATACTCGATACTCAGATAAGCAGATAAGCAGTTATTTTTTGCGAATTTGCTAGAAATGCTATACACGATAATTTCGCAATCCAATTTGTTTCTGAATTACAGAAAATGGGATACTTTAACGCACTTTAACGTTTGTGCTGAATACAAAAATATATTTTACTTTGCTAAAATAATCGAGTAGTTTACGCAATCAAATTTTCGATTAGCAAATCCGCCATATTTGCAGAGTTGCGAATTGCTAAAGTATCTAGCCCGTTATCGTCTGTTTTTTCAATAGAATTTATATTTTCGCTAGTATAGTTTGTTAACTTTATGTTAACTTTATGTTATCTTTTATATCTTATGATACTTTTTAGATGGTAAACCGTGCCTATTACATAAAACTATGTCAAGCGTGGATGGAACGCCATGCGATGAACTGGGGTAATACGTTGGTTGAGAGGGAAAATTTATTGTAAAGCTACCTTTATTGATTTCGTTGTATATTAAATTACCGGCACGGTTAGCTTTGAACTATTCCAATATCTATGTTTAGAATTGAAATCACCACCTAATATATAATCATTGTTAGTATTTGAAAGCTTTCTCAAATCATGCTTGAAATCACTTAACACACTTGCATCAACACGGGTGCCAGGAAAATAAGCCGAAATTACATTAATCGGTTTATTGGTGCTTTCAATTTCTATACCAATATTTTCAATTACTTTAGTTTTAAAAAATGGTAACAACTTATGCTTAATAGTTTTTTTCACGATAATTTCAACACCACCACCAATGTTATTTAGTCTATATCTGCTCTATATACTATTTTATAATTTGAATTAACATAGAACTTATCACTAGGTTTAAGAAATGTTTTTGTTAACAATAGTGTATCTAATTTATTTGTTTGTATAAAATTTGATATTTCAACTACTTTATTTTTGATTCCTCTAGCATTTCAGAAAACTGTTTTAAAATTGTTTGCTATTTGTTGACTGATCATTTATTTGAATATAAGTGTTTATAGGCTAATGAAGTTATAGCAAAGAATATTTCTTCTTTTTTGGTGCAAGAGTTTAGTCTGGTTAGCACTTCTGTCAGTAGACTGGAAATCTCCTCAGGTGTGAACAGATTACTTTTGTCCTGATTGGCGTTGAGTTGTGAGTTATTATTTAACGTATTATTATTATTATTGTTGTTGTTTACAAATAAATTACTCCATTGGATTGTATTTTTTTTTTTTTTTTTTATAATCTCTTTAATTGGATGCAGAGCGGACTTATTAACGGTCCTAGCTCCTTGTAACTGTCAGAGCTTCTGCACCCAATGCGCGATCCTGCAAGTAAAGATTAATAGCTACCTTAAATTTATTCATTTTATATTCCTTCGGAAATTTGAAATGTATTAGCGAATTCCACTTTTCTGATGTTCGGTATATAAATTCGCGCTTGATTTCTTCAGTTCGAGGTTTCGGGAGCTTCACCGTAAACCTATGTGCATTGGTTGTTCCTCTTGTTACTCTTGTTGTTGTAACGAATGGTGGTATTTTCTCCGATAGTTCTGCAGAACATTTACCATGTAAGCATCTGTAGAAGACGCAGAGTTCTGCAACATCTCTGCGATGCTGTAAGCTGTCTAGTTCTTGAGTAAGTCTGGGATTCCGTATTATTCTGATAGCGCGGCGTTGAACCCTGTCCAATAAGTGGAGGGTGGTACCAGACGCACCTCCCCAAACTTGACAGCAATACTCTATACATGGTCGGATGAAGGTTTTATATATCTGGAGAACTTGATGCGATTTGAAAAACCTTCTGCATCGATTCAGGAACCCGAGTTTTTTTGAAGCTGATTTAGCCAATGCAACAATGTGTTCATTCCATTTGAGTTTGTTACTTATTTGAACACCAAGCAGTCGAATTGAGTCGCAACCCACAAGGATATGGTTTTTTACCACAAATGGGTAGTTGTTGCGACTTTTTTTACGTGAGAATGTGCATATTTGTGTCTTTTTTTCATTAAATTGTACTAAGTTGTTGTTACCCCACTCAAATATTGTACTTAAATCGGAATTAAGAGAAGTTACGACTTCTGACCGTTTATTATTTAGATCTGTAATGCTAGGCTCCGCCTCGAATGAAATAGAAGAATGCAATGTGGCATCATCCGCAAAGCTATGGTGACAAAGGTGATCCCTGAGGGACTTCGGCATTTGGGGAGTGCGTCGATGATGATCTCCCATTAAGCACGACGCTGATTTTTCGGTCATTGAGATAGCTTTTAAAACACCTGGTGGTCATCGAGTCCAGCCCGTATGCGACAAATTTACAAATAAGATTCTCATGCCATACCTTATCAAAAGCCTTGGATATATCCAAGGCGATTGCAAAGGCCTCTCCGTGGTGTTCTAGGGCGAGATTCCATTTGTTCGTGACATACGTCAGTAGATCGGTCGTGGATCGGCTTTCACGAAAGCCGTATTGTCTATCCGAAATTAGTTTGCTAAGATATTTAACTATATGTTGATTGACGCATTTCTCAAAGACCTTAGCGACGCCTGACACAATTGATATTGGCTTGAAGGGTCAGTTTTGTCACAACCCCGTTTCAGCACGGGTTGCACCATTGCATTCTTCCAGGCGTTCGGGTAGTCACCTTGCTTATATGAAAGTAGGAAAATTTTAGATAATATTGGAGCCAATTCACTGGCAAACTCCTTCAATATTCGAACTGGAATTCCATCAGGTCCGGTGGCGGGCAAACTTACCTTCCCCGTATAAACTTAATAACAGTCTTTAAAAATATTTCAATATTTTTTTTTCGTCTCAATCTCTGCAATCTTTTTCTGGGGCTCTAGGCACTCCCAACTCTTTCGCAGTTCCCTTTTAACGTCCTACCTTACGCCGTTGCCAGCCAACTCGAGGACGTACGGCTATAGACCCGCTTTTGTTTAAACCACCTGCACATTGCATTGCTTCATGCCAGCCTATATATAGTACTGACATGAAAGGTGGGTCGGCCCATGGATTCCGCACTCTCAACAGGGGGTCATAGAAGTGTTCATCGTCATCACCGATCGTAATCAGATGATGAAAAATCCCTTTTGCATCCCGCCCCTATAGAGATTCGAACCCGGTACCTCCCGATCCAACCGTCGTAGCTTTAACCACTGGCCGTTTGGTCGGTATATTTCAATATTTATATATATAAAGTTATCGTCATACCATCACCATATATCTCCGCTACGTAAAACATATTATACATGAAACATTGAAAAAATTTACAATCAAGTATTAATTATGGATGATATTGATGAGTCTGGAATTTTTTTTGTATATTTTGTTTTAAGCACATAACAATCGTCCTTCTACATACATATTATGTAAAGGCACAATTAATCCTATCTAACAATTTTAATTATATTCTTATAGATAGTTGTAAAACGTTTATGTGGCGTTCATCGAGTCTGATTACCACGACTACGTTCGTCAAACTTTGCCATTGGCCGCTATTGATGATTGGCCCGGTTTGATTGTGATTTTCTAATTTCGAACCATCGGTTGCATTTCAACGCCATTTTTATCGACATCCGGTACTATTAGACGGTCTCTGCAATAAAAAAAAAATAAAATTGATTTTTAGTAAATCGTTTAAAAGTTATCCGCAGGCAAAACCTACTTTACAAACCATAGCCAAACCATTGAGACGGCCATCATCACCGTCATAATACCAAATATCCATATTGTACCAAACTGGATATATATATAGCTTACAAATACTGGTCCCATTACACGCGATAAACATCCTGACCCCGTCATAATACCCATCCAAACACCTTGCTGTCGCGGTCCTAATATTTTCGAAAATATTGTTTGAATTAAGGTTAAACCGATCGGATATCCGATCGACGTTAATACGTAACCAATTATAAATTGTGTTATTGTCATAGCAGGGGTTGTTGCGCACCAAGCCTGTATCGTTGGACACCCAACCAATTCGACTTCTCCGTCCGTACTTTTTAATTGTGTATGATTCGCGAAAAATGTTTGATTACCTAGTGTAGAATTTCCGTTGTCAAAGGCAATTAATTCAGTGATATTTGGAATAGACTTTCCCATTTCCAGAAGCTGTGGTGGACCGTCACCCCACGGTATATAAATTGCTCGTCCCAGTACCATTAAAAAGAATCCGCCCCATAATAAAACATGACGTTCTTGGAATTTTCTACATAGTGGCCCAATACCAACAAATGTAAGGCAAGCAATTATTGCACCTGCCGACATCAAAACGCCCATGTAATACAGTGCCTCAGTTTTTGTCCACGCAAATTGATCCATGGCTAATGATGTGCCAAGAGTTTCGAGCAGTACAAAATTAAACACCAACACAAAGAAGGCGACAATTAATGTCCATGATGATATATAGTCTGGTTTGGAAGATGCCCAAGTTTCTTTTTCTGTTTCTTTGCCCTGTAACAGCATAGCCTCCTTCGCCGCAATTCGCTTTTCCTTGAAAAACATTGGCAAGAAAAGAATAAAGTTTCCGACACCGAGCAAAACACTTAACCAACCGGCTGCTGTATACATATTTAATATTAATACTCCTTTAATTAAGGTTACACCTTGATTACCAAGCGGTGTAACAGCCGCCTGAAGTCCTGGACCTACGACAAAACCTAATACTTGTGCGAGTGACACCATTGAAACGGCTCCGGTTCGTTCACTCAATCGTGTCGCAGCCGATAAATATGATCGGCATAGAGCAATATTTGCTGAGCTTACGCCGACAAAAAATCGTGCGCCCAACATCCACCACTTAACGTGTGATGGAAATACTTCCAGCATTGAATACACCGAGCTAGCTAAACTAAACACAGCCAGCGAGAGAAGCAGTGGTGTTCTAATTGAACCTTTTTTATTACCCCAATAGCCGAATATGGGGCAAAATAACATTTGACCAAAAGGATTAGCGCCCACTATATATCCCATAAATTCTTTGCCCGCCGTTGGATCCATTTTATCTAGGTACGGCCACACACCAGTCAATACAATACTAAATCCTAACGATATCAAAAACATCGTAAAATATATTATTCTAACGGACGCCCATCGCTGTTGGTATTCCTCCTCTGTTTCTAAATTATCAGTAATCACATCATTTTTTGGACGACGCTTCTTACACAGCCAATCCATTGTTTATAGAGTATGATGATATTAATTATACTATGTACTATAGAGTCCCCAAAAGTGGAGAATAAAATTTCAGTCTTCTCGTATTTTATTCCCCACGCACTAATTTCCTGAATCAGCTATACAGTTCCATCCGCATTATAGATCTGCAATAAAAAAATAAAAAAAGAACAAATAATTAGTATGACCATGTATTATGGCGATAAAACATAAAATTCATTGAACCGAATAATGGATATGTTTATTAACAATTTTAATCTTGAATGGAAATGGTTTTGATCTCGTTTGTTGTGTTAATTGCAATAATTTCGCAATTTAAATCGGAAGTTTTGTTTTAAAAAAAATCAGACTATGATCAATTCTGTGGTTTTTTTGACAAAACTAGTTAACTGCATTTTTGTCGATTTTGAGTTATGAATGAAAATCATCCTAAAATTGTGAAAATTTTCAGATAACTTTGCCAAATTTTCCAAATTTCCCTTAATTTCCCCAAAAAAGATTATTGAAAGTGAATAACTGCTTCAAAAAATAAATATTTTTATTAAATAAAAAATGGAGGTGTGGCCAACACACGACTTTCTTTTACGAACAGCGAATTTTGGAAAACTTTTATAATTCAAATTTCCCGCGAACTAAATTAAGATTGTTTTTATTATTTCATGTTTTCTGTAAATTGTATATTTTTGAAATATTTGCAAAATAAATTTTCTGTTTTACGGAATCTGGGAGCTGGGAACTGGGACCCCAAAATTTATGTAAAAAGTTTAAACAGGAAGTTGCAGTTTGATTGCTTAAACCATTTGGACTACAAATTGACAGTCATATGTATATACCAACAGACACCACTTCAAAACTCAATTTTTTGAACTCAATAGTACACACGTAAAAGAAATAAAAGGTGATATTTATGAATTTAAATTTTTTCTTTTAATTTTTTGGAATTTGTATTAGTGATTTTTTGTAAATCTTATACTTTTTAAAATATGTGCAAAACACATTTTCGGGCCGAGAGTGGCCACTTCCGGTTGACCGATTTGGCAATTTAACATACATGTAGGCTAAATATTTTTATAACATACAGTACGTCACTGAAGTGTGCAAATTAATTATAATTAGCATAATTGGGCTAATACACACAATAATTAAAATGACAAATGCAAGAACTGCGGTAACTCCCTGTAACAAAGTGTGGGGGGGGGGGGGGGGGGGTGGGCAGGAGTTGCG
Organism: Tipula helvola; assembly: GCA_963556165.1. Lineage (NCBI taxonomy): Eukaryota > Metazoa > Arthropoda > Insecta > Diptera > Tipulidae > Tipula > Tipula helvola. Next base: position 173,824,139 of record OY744481.1, on the reverse strand, counting down.
AAATATTTTTGCAATTATAAAACGATATATATACTTAAGTATTACAAACCCTAATAAGTCGTTAAAAAAGTTAAGAAACATGAAAAAATGATCCACATTCAATTATGTAATATTTGCATTAAAAACCGGAAGTATGTCACTGTAGTGTGCAAATTAATTATAATTAGCATAATTAGGCTATATATACACATATATTTATATGTTGGCAAAACAATATTTAATTTTTTTTTTATAAAATTTTTAAATTTTTTATTAAATTTTTTTTTTTAATTTTTAATTTTAATTTTTTTAATTTTTAATTTGTTTATTTTTATTTTTTTTTGATTTTTGGAAACATTTTGTATTAGTAATTTTTTGTAAACCTTATACTTTTTAAGATATTTGCAAAACAAATTTTCTGGCCCAAGGGAGTGGCCACTTCCGGTGGACCGATTTGAAGTAAAATTCACTGGGACCTCCCAATTTATCCAAAAAGCTTAAATCTGAAGTTTCAGTTCGATTGGTTAAGCCATCTGGGCTGTAGAGAGGACACAGACTGACAGACAGACGGACAGACAGACGGACAGACAGACGGACTGACAGACAGACATCATTTCGAAACTCACTTTTTCGGACTCAGGAGACCTCAAAACAGATAAATCTTCAATAATCTCAAGGTCGAAAATTTTCATGATTACTATACTTTATTTTACTTACGTAAAAGAAAGTAAAAGATGTCAAGTTATTACTATATTAGTTAAATTTACATAATTTTTTTTTTTTTTTCAATGAACTTGTTATAATAAGTTATATAGATGTCTCAATCGATCGGATGTCTTTATATTTTTCTACGTTTCTGTGTATTTATTGTTCGTATAATCTTTATTTTAATAAACATAATCTTATTCTTTAGTAAACCATAAGTTGTACATATTATACATATTAAAATTCTTGTGATTTAAAAAAAATATTGTGTTCTTTATAACGCCACTTTTAAATTTTATTTTATATTGTTAATAAAATACGTATGTAATTCTTGCAAATGTAGCAACGACAGTAATAATAATATTATGGATAGGTACATAAAAATAATTATGTTTATTCGATTTTCATTCAAACTATTTAATTTATGCAAAAATTTTGTTTTTTTTTAAACTAGTTATCTTTACTTAAATATTTACAAAGTGCCTCTTGTTGTAAAATTGAATTGAATAAAAAATCCATCAGAGGGCGAGGTAGAAGAAGAGAGAGAAAATAAGTTTTTGTAAGAAGAACAATTATGTACGTCCGATTGGATCAATTATATTTTGTAATGCGTAATTTATTTTTTTTAATAAAATGTTAAATTTTCAAGTGGAACATTAAATAAATAAAGTTAAAGTAAAAATACTTAAAAATAAAATTATATCATAAGTTTTTGTGGAAAAGAAGTGTGTGCGTTTTTTTATGAAGAACAATACGATCACTACACAATTTTGGCTACAAAATGGTGTCCCAACAATGTGGCTCGGAAAAGAGTTTTAATATGTAAAATTTTAATAAAGCAATTGGAAAATTGCGGAAATAAAATAAAAAACTAGAAAAATAGATAAATAATTAGACTAACAACAAATAATACCAGAACCATCTTGATATGAATAGAGCCGGCATGTAAAAATTGAACTTAAAATAAATGACATAGAAACACTAAAAGAAAAATTTATTTTCATATTATGTAGTTTGTATGAAAAAACGCGATTTCGATTGACGAAAAAACATGAATTAAAAATTAAACCTAGGTAAATAATTTTTCCTGAAATCACTAATAAATAACCCAATGACTAACTCATTTAAAACACAGATTCTCTAATTTCCCCATTTTCCAAATTTAATAAAAAGAAAATAAGGGAAATTAAATTAAAAAACGTTCTACAACAATAACAATATGTATTAAAAAGGGAATATTCAATATAATGACGTCATCATTTATCCACATTCCACATCTAAAACCAAGGGTGAAAAAAAGACAACAAGCCTTCGCGCAACAGCCGAAATTAAAATAAAACAAAAAGAGCCAAACAGAAAAAAATTAAAACAATGGATTAGAGCGAGAAGAAAACAAAAAATCAACAACCCAGCTTTCTATGCATAACTTCTAACATTAACTGAAATATTAATGCCTTATTTATTTCTCAAATATTAGAAATATTATTTAAATTAAGTCCCAGCTGAAAATAAATACTACTTAAAAATATTTGGCATTTTTATTCCCAAAAATTAATGATTTACATTTGAAATAAGTTTTTGGTTAGAATATTTGAATTGTCATTAAGTATGTATGTACATTTGAATTGAGAGCGGTTTATAAAATAAAATAGCTCTTACTAATTATTCCCATTCCTAGATGTCACTTAACACACCAATTACAAAACAGAGATTCGGGCTGAATAATCGATGTGAAAGAAATTTTTTACGTAAAATTAACATAATTTCTTTCAATGCAATGGTTCATTTTTAGTAAATTTGTAAAAAAAATTATATTAATTAATTATTATTACAATTTATATATTTAATTACTATCAAGAGCAGCCACCAAAAATATGTTTAACCGAAGCAAAAATCAGACTAAACAATTAAAATATCGGTTCGATCCCCTAAATTATTATTATTATTATTACTTGAGGGCCATGTGGGGGCTCAAGCCACCCCGCACTGCGACCTAAAAGATCTGTTGTGCATAAGCCCTACTTAATTATCCGTCCAGTCAATATTCAGGCTCTTAATGAACCTGATAATACTTGCCTAACGGTACGTGATACATACTATCTGGGCTCATTTCTCTCCCTCCTAGATGTTTTAATTATCCGTCCAGCCAATATTCAGGCTCTTAATGAACCTGATAATACAGCCGACCGGTACGTGATACATACTATCTGGGCTCATTGCTCTCCCTCCTATATGTCTACTGTAGGAAGTACTTCTACACGCGTTACATACTATCTGGGCTCATTACTCTCCCTCCTAGATGTAATAACATTTACTTCTGCTAGAAGAGCGGTAGCATTGGGACTCAAGGACTTCGAGAGGGCAGACCCACTCCCGTATATTCCTATCCGTGCCTCGTCTACCGTTTTGATTTTACTCTTGCGAGTTGCTGGGACATACTATCTGGGCTCATTGCTCTCCCTCCTAGATGTTTACTGTTGGAAGTACTTCTACACGTGATACATACTATCTGGGCTCATTGCTCTCCCTCCTAGATGTCTACTGTATGAAATACTTCTACACGCGTTACATACTATCTGGGCTCATTACTCTCCCTCCTAGATGTAATAACATTTACTTCTGCTAGAAAAGCGGTAGCATTGGGACTCAAGGACTTTGAGAGGGCAGACCCACTCCCGTGTATTCCTACCCGTGCCTCGTCTACCGTTTTGATTTTACTCTTGCGAGTTGCTGGGAATAAAACAGTCGCCTGTAGGTCACCCAGGTTTACTACAGGAAGGCTAAATAAAACTGGAGGGTGCCTGGTATCCAGAGTCCGCATATATAGACTGATTAACCTATCAGCCATTCATCCATCGGCATATGCTGTTCCACCTTAGATTAGGGATTTTTTGTCAAGGTTTTCTCCTTTAGCGCCGTACTTTAGCCTGTCACAAAAGTCTATATTCAGCCTAATGGTTACAGTTACCGGTGGTTGCCACGAGGAGGCAGCACGTACACTTGCGCCTACTGGAAGGTTACGGAGCCCCTTCCAATAGACGCCAAACCACCTCGATCCCCTAAATAGTAATTAATTTGATTTTTTTATGTTTTGTATCTATATCTGTCTCTTTTACCGAAGTAAGAGATAATTATTAAAATTCAATTCAAATTTCAAACTGATAAGCCCAAAAATATTTAAAAACAGTTAAGTTTTCAAATAAGAAATTTTTTTTATCGTAAAAACATAATTTAAATTTGTATTTGCAATTTTTGATTCACAATTAATAACAGAAAAATATTCGAAATCAAATTTGAATGGAGGCGACAGCTATGGTTCATTCCATTAAGCTTTGGTTAAAACAAAATATCGTTATTACCACATGATATGAATCTGTATTTGGGTAGATTTGTGTCATGTGGCAATACTTTTAGAAAGAGACTAAAAAGAGATGGTTATTGTATTGTTTATAAATATTTATGACGTATTTTACAAAAACAACATTCGATAAAAGTTTAGCAATACTTTATATTCCAAGAGAATTTTCACTAAGAAATAAACATTTTCATGATTCGATTTGTCAATCAAATAAAATTAAACGTTTCATGAACTTTTTCCAATAAAAATAATACAAAAGCTCATAATTCTTATAGACTAAAAATGTAAATGAAAACAATCATTTTCCTATATAGTTTCATAGTTGATTGATTGATTGATTGATTTAGAGTGTACGACCAAGCCTAAGGCAAGTTTCCCGGATTACGCCGGGTCCACCGTACACCCTTTTACGAATAACAAAATCGAGGGAAAGGAAAGGTATGTTAGTAACAAAGAATCAACCCGGTTCCAGACACCTAAGTAGTTAATAGTTAGTAAATAAGACGGCACAAGACAACACAATTTCTAAACTATATGGTTTTAACAGCTTGTTTTTCCTGGAGAGTTGAGTTCAGCTATAGTTTTAGTTCTGAAATTAGGATTAAATTTAATCCCTTTAAGAATGATTAATTCTGGAACTATCTTATAGCGTTGCCAGACAGCGGTTCAATAAGTCCGACCTGGCCAAACTGGTTTAGGCACTCTATGAAACAAAACCGCGATTAGCAAAAATTAGATTTGGCACTTTACATTCAAACTCAGACCGCCAAATCTGACTTATCAGACCAAAGTGTGTCAACGCCACTAGACTCTGAAACAAATTTAATTATTTTCTATACTAAAGAAAAACATACATCTATATGCTCTTATTGTTCTAAATTCGCTTAAAAATTACACCCTGCTCAATCCTAGTTCACCTAAATAATTCGGTAAACAATTATGACCTCTAGGAGACATCTTTAAAAAATGTAACAATTAAGAACCATTTTATCCGCTTACAAGACTAATGTTAACATAACTTTCTACTGGATCCACTAGTCACCAAACAAGATTCCAGGGAAATTTCTCCAACGCACACAGACACTAAACACCCACATACACACCCTACAGCAAGCATTCAATAAATACCTTTAGAAAATAGGCAATACATTTTTAACCAACCACAGTTAATGATTCAAATTTCGAATTCATTCAGCACGTTGTTCCTAGAGATATAGATTATGTTCCTCTGAATATTTTTGAAAATCAAGATTATTAATAATTTCTAATTATTCAATTACTAAAACTCTAAAAAAACTCCTCATGATTTAGTTGATGAAAATGGTTTTAGTACAAGTAATTAATTTACACCTCATCAAGGTCATAACTTTCTATGAAAATTCCAAGCAACTTAATTAAAATAATCGTTTTCTAAGGAATTTATAATTATTAATCCAAACTACATTTAAAAATTGATTAAGTGGAAACTCAAAAATCCAACCTATAGTCATCTTCTGAATTTGAAAATACATTCACCACTTTCCTTTGATAACATAATTCCACCCCTGATGAAGGTAGCCTAAGATGTAATAAAAATAAATATTTAAATCCTAAATCAATCAAATTTATATGCCAACGAGGATGCAGCAATGCTCTGGAACTCTTTTTAAGCTACAAAATTTATGAATAGTAATATACATAATTAAATTAGAATTATGGTTTAAATTTATTAATAATTTTTTATTCCTAAAAAAAATTTTTTGTTTTTTTTTTGTTTTTTAATTATGAATTTGCATTTGATGAACAATTTTGTTTCAAAAAATAGACTTCCGGATAGACGACACTCTAAGAAATTCTACTACAAGCTAGTGAATTTAAATTTAATTCCTTTACTTCGTTATATTATATTTTATCTTATTTCCCCAGCCAAATCTCCATAAACGGTTAACCCCCTACCACACAAATACAACAACTACTTGTCTCCAAACACTCACATATTTACACCACGCATCACTACTATACATTCTCTTGTTTTCCGTGTATGTGCCCACACAAAACACAGCCATTAATCGAATACTATCTTCGAAGATATTTACCAAATTGCAGTCAATTGTGGATCGATGTCATAAAAAACGAGATTTAATTTTACTCGGCGATTTCAATGCCCTTATAGGATCTCTTGATGCTCATAGAGGACAAAGTGTCGGGTCTAGCTTGTATCATCAAACCTCTAATGCAAATGGAGTTGCTTTGACAATTCTTGCGAATTTAGGACGCCTTTTCATTCAAACCACTAAAGGACGTCGGAGGACTATTACTACCTGGACTGATGGGCATATCTATTCACAAATAGATCATATTTTGACTCGAAGGGAAAATAAGGTTGTTTATGTGAAAGCAGCAGGATCCTTTCAATCAACGATAAGCGATCATCGCTTGGTATGGATAAATTGCACTTTTCGCAAGAGATCACCTTTTCGTCAACCATCCTTAATTGCGTCATCATATTCTTATAAATCACTTGATTTGTCCTTGTTACAGGACGAACAAATTTGCGGTCACTTTAAGGATACGCTGACAAGTACTTATTCCGGTAAAACGGCTGAATCACACCAATTACTAAAAATTTGACTAAATAACGGTCCATGTTGCATACCATTGAAATAAAATGTCCCTCCTTTTAATTAAACGAAAACAACTACAGTCACGACATGATAGGGAAATACTGTGGTGTTCGGCGCCCGTACAAACACCACTTATTTACATGACCACAATTACGAATCATTTTTCGTAAATCAATAACAAATCCCAACAATTAAATAGAACCATAATATTAGTGTAAAAATGCATTAATTCAACCAATCAACACAAAAACCCTCTACCTCTTTAGAAGAGAAATTTTTACCACGTCTTGAATCAATGTAGCTGCATATGTACATAATTCTATTCAAACCAACAATTAGATTATACGCCATTTACTACTCCAAAACCATACACCATCAAGACTATACACTAAGATAATAATTTTATGAACTTAAATCAAAACCAACAATAATTTCAAGCCTGACTACCACCAATATTATAAATTTATTTTTCGCTTATACATGAAAGCATTGGTGATCGGATACACTATATAAATTGTAGACAAAACAAAACGTACCTAGTTTCCCACCAATACTTCCAAGTATAAGCGATTTAATGTAAGAAGGCATCTGTGTACCTCATTACGGAATCAGGCTTGTTGTACATTAGTGTTGGTTTTCCCACAGCCACACCATATCAATATAGAATACCAGCCAAATCATAAATGATTTGCACAGTAAAAAGCCAGACAGAGAAACTAAATATTATCAGACAACCTATTCAGTTTACTCTTCTGTACATGAAGATTATTTAAGAGCATTCAATCAGGTATTTAAACAAATTTAATCCATTTCTCCACAATAACATGGATTATCGCACCAATCACACATACACCTACATGTCCACGCCATATATATGTACTCATCATAGCACCGCCCAACCGCTTTACATTCAAATAAATACATATGTACCCTATACTTGTATCTATTTAATGCACCAACCTTCCCCTGTAATATAATATACCAAGATAAAGTCCGTTATCTTTAATAAAACAGGACCGAAACATGACAAAACAAGAAATATCTGATGATCTATTATAATTTTAATATAACATGATATTATAATGATATTATAAAGGGATAAGTGAACAAATCCACCGTTAGAGTATATTCATCAAAAATTGACATCAAATCACGGCCGGCCTATTCAAGTAAATCCATTGAAACCATATACGGATATTTCGGATTGATTTCCTGAACCAGTGGCTCCTTTTGATTATTTTGTTTGAAGTTATGAAAACGCTTGCATGCACAAACCACGGCCAGAAGTTCTTTTTCAATTTGTGGCCAGATCCTAGATGTGGCTTCGATGTTATAATTCTCTCCATATTCTCAAGTTCAACATCATGTTTTCCCCCCATTCAAATGGGGGTTCCGAAATGAACCTTTCCAAATACTTGAATAATCCCAGTAATCGCATCACACCATGTTTATCGGTCGGTTTTTCCATGTTTAATATTTCTTCAGTGTGATTTTCCGGTTTAATTTTTCCATCAATGACCCATGAACTTAAGTTCCGATTTACAATACTGAATTTTGTCCGAATCAATCTGGAAATTATTTAAGCGTTCACGCTCAAGAACAATAGCCAAGATTTTATCATGTTCTTCCATATCGGAGGCTGTTATTCCAATGTCATCAAAGTACACAAAAACGCCAGGTATATCACCAAAAATCTGAATCATTTTCCTTTCCAAAAATTACCGTGAAACACTCCGACCAAACGAAAGTCTCTCAAATTTATAGCGACCAAACGGCGCCATGAATGTTGTCATAGTCCTGAGCTTTTTCAGAAACAAAATACAAATATAGATACTAGCATATACTAGTTAAACCGCACGAACTGTGACGCTTTCAATATAGGCCAAACTGGACGATCATTCAACACGAGATATAAAGAACATATAAAAGACATAGGAAAAGAGAACAGTGAATCGAGATTTCCACAGCATATAAATATCACGCGGCACCAATGCAACAATATGGATGATAATTTTACAGTATGTATTGTATAGAACAGCAAAAGGAGAGAAAATGAACAGATTGGAAGAATTGGAGATATATAAAGAGCGTAATAACCCGAATCTATTAAATAATAAAATCAACACTAACACAAACAAAATATATGAACTAATAATACAAAACACCACTAATCCATAGAGATAAATAGTATGTATATAAAATAGTAGTCGCAGGGAAATTTTAAGCATACAACTGAGGATGGTAGCATGCACTGCTGAAATCGATATTGTCAAAATAAAAACAAGGAATTTTTTTTTCACTATTGACGATTGGAGCATCAAGGATTCCACAATTCCATTTTCCACCTAGTGGAACATTTTGAAACTAAGCTACCTGATAATTTGACGTTCGAAATTATTGTAAACAATTCCCATTTTGAACTATGGAAACAATTTTTAATTACCGCATTGCTAAATTTTCTTTCGTCGCGTTTGTGACAAATGTCATTTTATCAGGTGCATCAATTTAATTTTTTTCCTCGAGAGGCGCTTTCCCTACTTTTACAATCGTCAATAAGGAAGAAAAATAAAATAAATAAAATTTTTTAAAAAAATGTTTAATAAATTTTGTTATAATATTAAGTGAAAGAAGGGACACAGAAATAATTCATTCACATAAGAATGGATCCTATAAAAGATATATAATTATTCATTTTGATAAATGGCGACTGGGTGGTTAAAAAAAACAAAAAAAAAATCATCGTGCGGCGTGAAGTTTGTTGTAGTGGGTAAGAATTATTTATTATTGACCAGCCGGTTTTCGTCGAATATTCTATGAAATTTTTTTTTCTCTGAGTCCGGAATAAGTGACAGTTTTTACGGTGCGAAAAATTTCGTTATTTATTTTAGGGTTGCGATAAACGATGTACTGGTTTTATGGTTAATTTTATGTCCGAAAGCGGTATTTGGTGTTATAGTCTTAATTTAATTTCTATTAAAAAAAAAAACGCATAATTGGCATAGTTTTTAGAGTTTGTTTTCCGAAAACGTTATTGTACTTTTGTGCTGAGGGATTTTGTGGGTTTGTCAGCTATTTTTAGGGTTATTTTCCGAAAATAGTGTTTAATATTTTAAACAAAGACAACAGAATCTGTTATGGTGTATATACATACATGACATCATATTTTCAAAGAAATTAGTTAAACTTTTGTTGATCGAGTATTGTTTCTTGGTCGAGTATTTGATTCAGATTTTTTGGTATTTTATCAATAAAAGCCCAAATCAGAAAATGGCTAAAGCCCCAATTCAAATGACTGATGAGCAATTCTAGAAATTGTTATCATCTATTCAAAAAGGTGACGGAAACGCTACTGCTATACTACAAGTAGTAAGTGGAAGTTTTGCGGATTGCACTTCCAGGTTTAATGGAACAAAAGCCACAAGTGTAGAAGCGTTTGTCAGTGCAATAAATATTTACAAAGATTGCAAAGATAGTTCTGCAGAAAATGCATTAAAAGGTTTGCTAATGCTGCTTGAAGGCTGCGCCGCCACTTGGTGGTAAGGGATCAAGGCAACAGTGGTTAGTTACAATGATGCCGTCGATTTATTGATTTCAGTTTATGGGAAAAGGAAAAAATCATTTAAAATTTACCGGGAAATTTTTGCAAATCCTCAATCAGAAAATATAAAACCAGACTTATTTATTTGTAATATTCGAGCTCTTTTTGCACAATTGCCGGTTAATGATTTGAGCGAAAAAGTACAGTTGGACATGATCTACGGCTTACATTCGTTCAAAATTCGTGACAAAGTGAAACGCGACTCTTTTAAAACATTTGACGAATCATTCATTCATTTTGTAAAAGTTGCAAAAAGACCGGTCATAAAACCGAAGACTGTCGGAAAAATAAATCTCGGGGTTCGGAGGATCAGAAACCGGAATGGTTAAAAAATAGACCTAATATTGAGAAAAACGAATTAAAGTGTTATACGTGCGGATTGCTGGGGTATGTAAAAAGTAATTGTCCAAGATGTAATCTGAAACCATCTACTCAGCCTAAAACAACAGCGTCTTCCATTAATTTTATTGATCCATTGAGGGCCGAGTTTGATTGTGTATCGGTGGATAGTTCATTTCCAATATCAAAAAATGAAACACACATTTTAAAACCTATTTGTCGACCCATATTTAATATAAATATTCTTGGTTCTAGCGGAACAGGTATTGTTGATACCGCTGCAAAAATGAGCATTACTTCACCAGCTTTGTACAAATTGTTGGTTAAAAAGGGACAACAATTTATCTCAAAACAGCTATCAGTTGTATTGGCTGATGGTTCTCAAAAATTGGAGAACATTTTACATACGATCGTAGAGGTTAAGTTGGTTGGGAAAATCATTCCCACTACGTTCATTGTTTTACCTAATGCAGTCAATAATAAGACTCTATATTAGGGATTGATTTCATAAGAGATTCCAAAATCATACTTAATTTTGCGGAACATACATGGAAATTCTTTGACGACAATCAGATACAGGCAATCACTTACGAAAGTGAAAATCCGTTTATTTTGGATATGTCATCCATAAATTTATTAAGAATAGATGAGGGACCTACTTTAAGTCAAATTGAGAAACGCGAGGTAAACCAATTTTTGACACAGCACGAGGAGACCTTTCCACTAGGGGGAGATTCGACATTTCCCGAAAAACGGGAAAGTCTTCGGCAAGAAATTGACAAAATGCTCAAAGATGGAATAATAGAAGAGTGCAAATCACCGTGGGCTGCGCCAGTAGTAATGGTGAAAAAGCCAAACGGATCCTATAGAGTATGTGTTGATTATCGTAGACTAAATGCCATAACTGTGTCGAATAAATATCCCATGCCTCATATTGACGAATTAATACATTTAGCAAAAAGAACCTTATATATGACAACCTTGAATTTACGTGCGGGATATTAGCAAGTTCCGGTACACTTAGAAGACCGAGACAAAACCGCGTTTGTTTGTTCGTTTGGTTTATTTAGATTCAATAGGATGAGTTTCGGCCTTAAAAATGCTCCCGCAACGTTCCAGCGATTAGTTGACCGGTTAAAATCACGTTTACAAGATGTTACAATGTTCGCATACTTGGACGACACAGTAGTTTTGTCTGAGTCATTTGAGCAGCATCTTATTGATTTATAAATGGTATTCGACCGATTAAAACATTTTAATTTGTGCGTTAATCAAGAGAAATGCTCATTTCTTCACGATAGAATTAGATTTTTGGGTCATATTATTGATCAACACGGTATTAGAACAAACCCAGAAAAGACTTTAGCAATTTCTCAACGGAAGGAACCCCAAAATATAAAAGAGGTAAAATCTTTTTTGCAAACATGTAGTTGGTACCGAAAATTCGTGCCAAGATTTTCAGAAATTTCCAGGCCTTTGTCGAATTTAACAAAAAAAAATGTAGATTTTGAATGGACAGAAGTACATCGTTTATCGTTTAATACGTTAAAGCATTCCTTAGTCACTGCCCCAATACTACAACAGGCGGATCCTGCCAAACCCTATACAATACGAACCGACGCAAGTAAATATGCAATCGGCGCTGTTTTACTGCAGGGCACAAACAAGGACGAACGCCCAATTGAATATGCCAGTCGTCTATTGATTGCCGCAGAGCAAAATTACAGTACCACTGAACGCGAGGCGCTAGGGGTCGTGTGGGCGCTCAATAAGTTTCGAAGATACGTCGATGGTGCAAAAACCACTATAGGTACTGACCATCAAGCTCTTAAATGGTTGTTGACATTGAAAGCACCAATGGGTTGTCTTGCCCGCTGGGTACTCCTTATATACAAGGATTCGACATAAAAGTAGAATATGTTCCCGGAAAAGCCAATTTGGTTGCGGATACGTTGTCTAGACCACCAACAGATGGAGAAATTGAGATTTGTACATTGTATTCATCCCAAATTGATTTCCCATCGTACAAGCCTAGCGAACTTCGTAAATTACAATTAGAGGATCCAGAAATACATCAAATTATCGATTGTTTTGAACAAAAGAACCACCCCGATCTGCAAAATTGGACCGGAAGGGGATATCTTATGACACATGGTATACTTTATCGATACATACCCGATCAAGAAAGTGAATAAGCCCAACTAGTGATACCAGAAGGATCTAGAGCTTACATTGTACATAAATACCACAGTGATCCAACCGCGGGACATTACGGAATAGAAAAGACAGTCGAGAAAGTACGGTCAAAGTATTTTTGGTCGAAAATGCGTAAATATGTAAAAGATTTCGTTAAATCTTGTGAAGAATGCCAAAAATACAAATCATCTAATTTAAAAGCAAGCGGTTTACTAAAAACACCTTCGATGCAACAACGATTCGAGGTGATAGCCATTGAACCAAAACGGATATAAGTGGATTTTTATTATTGAAGACGTCTCAACTAGATGGACGGAAATTTTTCCACTACGAAACTCAACGGCTGAGACTTGTTCCAAGAAACTCATCGAAGAAATATTTTTAAGATATGGGTTCCCAAGGCGCATTGTAAATGAGATTATGCAACATGTAGCGGATTACTTCAAAATAAAACAATGTTTGACACCCTATTATCATCCACAAGCGAATCCAGTCGAACGGAGAAATCGAGATATGAAGCAACGAATAGCGATACTCGTCCAAAACAAACACACCAAATGGGCAGAAATGTTACCATCAATAAGATTCGCCTTAAACTCAACTACGAATGAATCAACGGGGTTTACACTGCGTGTGTTTGAGGAAGTGTTAACTGATTTACGACCTATTTCGGATATGGAGAACTTTATTCCACAAATAACGCCGTATTTACAATACAGTGACATCTTTAGGATGCTCGAGAGCAGCATGAACTTTCACAAAATCGTCGAAAAGCTGACTATGATCAAAAGCGAATTCGACAACGCCCATACAAGTTAGGAGATCTTGTTCTCGTGACATTCCATATTCACAGTGATGCAGAAAAGAAGATTACAAAAAAGTTCGCCCCAAGGCGAAATGGGCCTTACAAAATTTCTAAAGTTATTTCATCTAGCACTTTTGAAGTACAAGCGCTCGATCAGAATAGTACCATAATTGGACGATATCATACGTCACAGCTAACTCCTTATAATGATAAGCCATCGGACAACTCAACGAAGCATTAGTCCAGAACTATCATCGGGACGATGGAGACGTTCTGAGGGGGAGATTGTAGCAAATTATTATTATTATTATTATTTGTGTTTTGAATTTGTACACCCCCAAAAAATCCATCAGGGAGCGAGGTAGAAGAAGAGAGAGAAAAAAAGTTTTTGTAAGAAGAACAATTACGTCCGATTGGATCAATTATATTTTGTAATGCGTAATTTATTTTTTTTAATAAAATGTTAAATTTTCATGTGGAAAATTAAATAAATAAAGTAAAAATACTTAAAAATAAAATTATAAGTTTTTGTGGAAAAGAAGTGTGTGCGTTTTTTTATGAAGAACAATACGACCACTACACAATTTTGGCTACACCAGCTGAGTCGGTATGGGCATAGGTCAGGAGAAACACCTCGGATATGATCAGCTGCTATGTTAGAGCATTGTGCAATTAATAAAACCGAAACTAATTAAATCAAAGTACACCTCACATATCGTACAGCGGAATTTGTTCATCATGTTGAGACCCCCTTATTTCTCAAAAAAAAGAATCTAAATCATCTCTAAATATATATTATAACTCATAAATTAATACCGATAACATAGGGCATTATCATTTTAAATATAAATGTCAAATAAAAACTAAATTTAATATACGAAATGGTAAGGCAGGGAAAAAAAATATTTAAAAATTACCAAACCCCTGTAAAGCGCTTCACTGGTGATGGCTGATACTTGGCTAATATAATTAGATAGCAATTAAAAATTAAATTAGCAAAGGCACCATATCACTGCACAAGATCTATTTACAGAAAAAAAAACAAATGAAAAACTTAAAGCACTAACAAACTTAAATAGAAAAACTAAAACTTTAGAAAATTATTTTTAGAATAGAAAAAAAAATGGCATGCATATGAAATATTTTAATTACTTTAAAACTATGATGAAAATTAACAATGGATTTTAATCAATTGAGGGGCATATTAAACACTTTATGTTCGATAAGCCGCGATAAAAAGCCGCGAAATACGCCGCCAACGGTACAGCCACAAACAACGCCACCAAACTCGCCAGCAACCGATACGCTCCTCCCCGCAAACAACAATCATTCAGTAGTAAAAATAAATGCACCAACGTAAGCCCGCTAGGCGAAGAACGAGAACAATGCACAACCAAAAATGCCAACAAATGACGGGGCACACACAGCCAAGCACGCCCAATACGAAAAGCAAGGCCACTTAAACCAGCCACACCTTAAAACACAGAATAAATCCAGTTACTTATGAAAGAAATGAGATAATTACCACTGGTAATAATTACCTTTAACCAAGGATTACACACACTTTAATCACCAATTATTAATTTCAGGCGCTAGCACTAGTGGTTATATTTAATCCTGCAACTTTACACGTAAGAAAACACCACCAAAACGTCTTTTATAATTATTGGTAATACACCACGAACACGAAATTTTTATTTACTTCCTGGAATGATACACAAAAAAAAATTTGAATAATCACAGCTAAGGTATAAGTTGTTATGATAAACAGATAATCATGATATACATAATAATATAAGATAAAGTAAATACGAGAGAGCCAAAACACGCTGGTGCACCAAGCCAATATTTTTTTGTTTTCTTTCTATCTCTATTTTTGTTTATTGCTTTGCTTCATTTTTTATGTTTTTGTACGATTACTCGTGTCGATCAGCTGATGCGCGACCGTCATTACAATAATGAAGATCAAACGGGATAATGGGACGTGTTTTTTTTATGGTTAAATATTTTTTTATATACAAAATATTTTTTAGTTATTTATAAAATAATTTGATATTGATGAATAAGTAATTCATAAATTTTGTATTTATAAAATTGTGCAACCCAAATAATTTAAACTCGCTCAATAACTCTATGAAAATAAAAATGGGTTTAGCAAAAATCGAGGTTAACACACTACGACTAAACTCAAAAAAATTACTAAATCGGTTTTATTAAACCGCAATCTTAGTCGATTTCTAAAATATTTAATTAAATATGTATTTTTAAAACAAAAATAACACAATATATATTTTTAAAAATGAATAGAAATGATGTACACTTCCTCTTCCTTTGGATTGCAAAAGCAATCTGTATCTGACGGTGATTGATTGAAATATTTTTCTTATTTTTGCTTTATTTCAGTACTTTTTCTATTATGAAAAAAATGTTGGCGCACCAGACAAAAAGTACTTTTACTTTACCTGATAATCAAGAGCCATAAACAACAAATCAAAAAAACCATTACCATTGCACATACTCAATGTTACAAATGTTAGGGCTTTGCCCCTGCCTTGCAAATGTACATACATTAGGTTGAAACGTAAATTCGTTTCAAACTGGTTTTACAAAATATGTTTATGTAAATTGATTTCTGCTATCTTGTTAATTTGATAATACAAACAAAATAAATAAATTATTCAAAATTATTGGAATTATAGTCATTTTTGTTTCAAATGCAATTTCCCAAAAATGCTCTTTTTGCAGTTAACTAGTTTCTAAAAAAAAACACAGAATTATTACCAAATAAATGTGTGTCATTAATATTAATTATTATTAACGGTGTATGTGTTTGTGTTGTGTTATTATTCGCGCTAGTTAGTCGATTAGTGTTTTTTTTACCCAAATAAAGAACCTATTTTAACCTCCGTTAAGTTGGCCAATAAATTTAATTATTTAAATTTTACTTGATGTTAATCGTTTGTTGGCCATTTGTTGGTGTTTGTTGGATTGGTTTTAGAATTTGTTGGTAATTAGTTTCATTTTAATTTAGCAATTAAAATTAGGTGTTAAGTTAGCCAACTTAAAATAATCTTCATGTGTTTTTATTTTTGATATTCGCGAATGACAGAGAATCGTGTGTTGGTCACTTATATCCTATTGACAATATATGTTGGTTAATTGTTTAATAAATATTATCAATAAAACATTTAAATTTGAGTGAGTCTTACTGTCAACTGCCAAGTAATATATTCTCCGTGATTTTAGCTAATACATACTTACTTCATTTCATTGACTAAAACCACGGATATAAAATTTACCTCCGGGATTTCAGCCAATTAAAATTACGTATTTTATGATGCGAAGAATACTGCTCCGTGATTTTGTTATAAAATAAATTATGATGAACAAACACACATATAAATATAAAATTGCTTATAGAAAATATCAATAAAAACGGATTTATGGTTGCCTTCGTTCATTCGGTCTGATTTTTTTTTAATCAATCGTATTCCTTGAAAATTACGTTATTTTTCATTCCTGTTCCTTTGATTGGATTTTGGAAAAAATTCAGACCGAATGAACGAAGGAACGAAGGAAATCCGCCTTAAATTTTCATAGTGGAGACGGCATGTAAGCTACTGAGACTCTACTGAGCACTGCGCTGCCTGTCACTTTGATGTTTCCTCTCGTTGAGTGCCAAACTGGTAGTTGTGTTAGTTGCGCACGGCTAAATACTTAACAGATAATATGAACAAATAAAAGTTTTTAATAAATAATTTAACTTTACGTTTTTATTTTTTAACAAAGTAGTATGTAATATGCATTTTTATATAGTTAACATACATAAATTACTCCAGATGGCACAATCTTTGTCTCCAGGACAATTTTTGCTTTGGCATTTCACTTTAATCAAACGTTTATAATATTGAAGACTTTCCGATATATTAACAAACCCTTTTTGTTCAATTATTTTAAAATTCACTTGTACGATTGGAATTGCGGTTTCCGTATTTTCACAAAAGTTATTATTACACTCAAATATTTTGAACATGCTGGGCTCACGATTGAATAAATTATGCCAAATATTATTGATAAAATCGTGTGAGTCAATTGAGTAAAAAGTACAAATGCTATTTGATTTTCCGGATTTTTTCATTGGATAGTGTTCATTTAAAAGTTTCGCTCGATTTTGTTCGATTAAAGTTGTCGCACCAGTGCTGAGAAAATTAAAAACAAATTTAAGCATTCCAATTGTTGAGGTTTCTATGTAGGTGCTGTAATTAGGGTTATCCAATGCTGCCGTCAACAGTATCTGTGCAATTGCATCAAATCCACATGTTCGGGTAACAAATACAGTTCTGTTGTTAAGTTTTACGGGCTTGGACACCAAGCCGTTCCTGAGCAAAAATAACTTCTGATTCTGTTGATTAGTTCGTTCATTCAAAATTCGTATTTCTGGAAAAGGTTTAAAATAAAGACTGGATTTTTTTCCTTTAATTTTAATGACTGTATTTACACCCTCTTGACTAGCATGAGAATGAACAAAAGGCAGCTCAACCATTGGTGGCTGCAATTCAGTAGTTGATATTTGATTTTAAAAATTATCATCATTGACGCGTCCCCTCCAATTTTCAACCGAAAATAAATATGAATCTGCAAATTCCTCGTGATCTAAGCTTTCAAACGAATTTATAATAAAGGAGTTTATGCGAGTACTTTCGTTTTCATTTTTTAAAGATGAATATGGTTCAATAAATGTATGAATAAGACCATCTTTCTCTTGTGATGCACTCGTACAGGGTACTTTTAAAATAGTTGGTTTATTATCGAAGTTGGTGTTTTGAGCTTGACAGGAAAGGTCGTTTGAACTGATTTTACTTTTTAAATTTATTGAAGCTGCTTGATGTTTTATCAAGTTATGTGTTTTTAGTTTTGAAACAAACAGAGCGCTGTTACCTACTAAATCTGATACATGAATCTTCAAAAATTTATGTGCAATTAATGGTTTTCCATATTCAGCCAACACTCGATTCTTTAAATCATTGTAGTAGCTTTCTATATAACTTGAAGTTGCATGTTTACTATCATCTGGCACAACTACATTGGTCCATAGTGGAAACTCCTTTGAGATTCTTTCTAAATTATAAATGAAATTAGGTAAATAAAATGCGTTTAATTCCACCCCTGATTCATCACTTATTTCGCAAATTGCAATTAATCTTTTCAACCATTGCTGTGTTTGTGTTAATTTTCCAAGTCTTTGCTTCTCCTTCGTTTTAACTTCGTTAGGTAGTTTTCGCTCAAGTTCAGGATCAGGATCGTCTAAATTTTCGATTTTTTCAACAATTGACTTACGCACAGATATGAAGTGCTCTAAAATTAGTCTAGCTGCTTTTGCCGATTTCGCAACTGATGTTGCTACATTCGAATCTTCATGCGTTTGGGGAGCAACAATGCAAATCAAAAGAAAAATTCGTTCAAAATCCTGAATATTGTTGGAATCTACCATTAAAGCTACACACCTCACAAAAAACTTTTTCAAATACGGATGTCTTTTATTGTTAAAACAATCACAGCGAGTGACCATATGAATTAAGTGGCCTACATCTACTCGTATATACGTATTAGCGGGCTTACAATTATCTCTTTCCTCTTTCGGTTTGTTTGCCCATACAAAACATTTATTTACATAACCTTTGATGCTATTATGGTTAAATGTCAATGACAAAGCTGACAGCAAGGCATTCGAATAATCACAAACTGATTCTGTGGGTGAGGGGGCACCTTGTCGCTTCCATTGCTTCAACCAGTATTCAATTAATTCAGTTTCATGCTTTTCAGAGAGCATATGGTGCACAGCCAAAGTAGTTTTACCGAAATTTATTACTATAGCATATAAAAATATATGGCCACTTATTCTACCATTGGAACGGTTTATTCTTTTTACTATGCTACCGGTTGCATCCACCGAAATTTGAGTATGTTTCATAACATGACAATACTCTTTGTAAGCGAATAACTGCTGCTTTGTACTATAAAAAACAAAAAATGGTATTGAGCTAATCGACTGAATTACTTGAACATATGGTAAAGTGAATGCCATTTCTTCTATTGCTTTAATGATATCACGATTATCGAAACGATTTATCCCTAGCTCTTGATCAATAAACTCTTTTTTGGCAACTCGCAGAACATTGGCACTATATAAATTTGGTGGTTCTACTTCCCCAATTCTCATCTCATTTTTTGCAAATTCTCGCCGATAAATTGCACAATTTCGACCTTTTATTTTTTCACCCAGTTTTTTTCTTTCTGTACCATTTAAAGGACGTTTGATTTCTTCATGCTCATCGTGCCTAGTATCACGAGTTTGAATATTTATAACTAAATCCCTGTTACCAGGGTTTTCGTCTGCAATATCCAGCAATTTATTTCCACACTTATTCTTACTTCTACAATAACCTTCTATTTTGAGGTAGTACAATTTTTCAGTAGAATTGTTGATATGCCCTCGTTTAAAAGCAAATTCACAAGGCAAACGATATTGAACTCGTAAAGCATTGGCGATAACATTTGTCCATGTATATTTTTGTAGCCTGTTAGGAGCTTTATTGTTTGGTTTTATTTGAATCCACTCTGAAGATGTCAATAATACAAGAAACCATGATAATTCTGGGTCTGTATTAGTATCTTCCATGAAAGAGTTATTAGTAAACGATGATGAAGGTGAGCTATTATCGATAGACTCTTCACAAAACACCTGTTTTTGCAATTGAAAATTTTCCACGCAGATATTTTTATTTTGTCGTGCAATTGTCAAGATTTTTCGTTTATCTTTTCTAACATTCTCGTAAACTGCATTAAAAGTCCACGCATTATTTAAGTCTCGGCTCATTTTCTTCCACACATCTGAAGACCATGCGGGCATCTCATTAGTTTTAAAATGTATAATATAATCTTCCACTATTGCAATCGCAACATCTTTTGCTACATACGAAGGTCGAGGCATTTTGAAATAATATACATATAATAGTTATTGCACTTGAAATTTATTTTTATTTATTATTAAACTTGTACCAAACACTGTCAATTACTTTGAAGGGTTTATAATCAAGAGTTTTCTTTATTTATTTTATTATTCTGAACTCAGTCATAATAGAATTCTATTTTCTTGTCTAGATTCTGAAAGTTCCGTTTCCGTTTTTTATTTGAAAATTTTGGACATCCGTCGTTTTAGTCAATGAATTGAAGTAAGTATGTATTAGCTAAAATCACGGAGAATATATTACTTGACAGTTGACAGTTAGACTCACTCAAATTTAAATGTTTTATTGATAATATTTATTAAACAATTAACCAACATATATTGTCAATAACAATATAAGTGACCAACACACGATTCTCTGTCATTCGCGAATATCAAAAATAAAAACACATGAAGATTATTTTAAGTTGGCTAACTTAACACCTAATTTTAATTGCTAAATTAAAAAGAAACTAATTACCAACAAATTCTAAAACCAATCCAACAAACACCAACAAATGGCCAACAAACGATTAACATCAAGTAAAATTTAAATAATTAAATTTATTGGCCAACTTAACGGAGGTCCTATTATAACGTGATTGGCAATTTGGCATACAAATTTTGGTTAACAATAAACAATTTGCAATTGTATCGTTAAGAAATACTCGTATTCATACAAATGCGGTGGCTATTAAGCGGTAAAATTACTCAAGAATATTGAGAAACCTTTTCATTAAATTTTTATCAGCAAGTTAGAAAATTATTTATAATGTTTCAACCAATTTGCCGCGCGTAGAATCAACTCTCCATAATTTCCTAAAATCAATTTTTATTTCAAATATAAATGTGTATTCACTAATTGGTTTTAAAGCATGACAACAGTCAATTATTCAGATTAGTTTCCAAATAGAAAATGCTTTTAACTATGTATTTTAGATAAAATAAAATCCTTATAAGTTCGTGTCCTTTCTATCTTCATTGCATAAACCTTGTGTTCAATCGGGCAAAAATGATAAAAAATATCATGATTTTTTTTATCGCGTTTGCCATGAAACGCACTCATTTATCACGAAAAAAAATCAAGTTTTTTTTCAGTTCTAGCTGTCAGAAGAAATTAATTTTGATTTTCAGTTAATTATGTGCAATATTAAAATATAATATTTATTAGAAATAATATTTAAAATGATATAAAATAACCAAATTCAATTTATAGTTAAGAAAATTTAATTCAAAAATTGACGTTATCGGTTTTATTGTTGTTTGGAAAACGCATTAACATTTAAAATCAATTTATCATTTTTTTATACATTTTGGCTGTTTAATCGGGTTTGACGTACAGAATTACGGAATAAAGTTAAAGTGTCTAAAATATCATGATATTTTTTATCATTTTTGCCCGATTGAACACGTCCTAATCGATTTTAATTATTTGAAGATGCATCCCACAAAATCTAATCCGGAGCTTTACAAATCCCTGAGAAATCTTTAATATTGTTGAAGCATATTGGTGTCTTCACTAAATTTTTTAAAGCAAGACAAATGTCAACTATTTAGATTACTTTCCAATTAGAAACTGCTTTTAGTGGTTAATTCGCAACTTTCTTATGATGTACTTATTTCCACATAAAAACGATTTTAAGCATTTGTATACTCCCACAAAATATAATCCAGAACGTTAAACATTCCTTAAAGATATTAGATGGTGTCTTTATTAATTATATACACATTGGAGCATTAAAAAAATTGAATATTCAGGTTTCATAGAATACATTTGCAATTATGTGGGATTTAAGCAGTGAAGATGGTTAGAACGTGTAAAGTTAGTTGAAACACCTTGTTTAAGGTGAAGTTAGAACTGTCTTTTTATTATTTATTAGTCTATTACATGACATGATAACCCTATCAACAATAGTGAGTAATGCTCATATGTTACATTCCCTTTTTTTTTTTTTTTTTCAATATGTTATAAATTCATTTTAATTATTGGTTTGACACCCTACCCGATCTGGTAACGATGGATAGCTTGGTCGTTGCTTCCGTAAATTCCATAGGTGATGTTCGTTTTGTGTTATGATGAACTACAACCTTCGGAACGTCCACCTTAAATTACAGCAATACTCCGTTGAGTTACGATAATGTTACACCTGTGTAAATACTTATGGGTAGGTGGGTCAAAGAACAAAGTTGCCGATGACGGAAAGTCGCAATTCATTACTCACTCGATTGTAGCGCATTTTCTTGTTTATAGCGGAGGTTTGAATAACTAGAAAAGAATAAATTCTGCATTTGTTAAAAGATTTATTAGAGATTATTCCTCCTTTTCCAGAATATGCCCCCTTTTCCAGAATATATTTAGAGAATTTACCCATAAATAAACGTCTTTTTATTAACTTCTTTAACATAGATTCAAACTTAGTTTATTGCCAAGACATGTGGTGAGAATTGTGCATCACACCCGATAAGCCTATTAAGTATGTTACCTAGAAGCCAAAAGAATATTATAGAAAAACTAGGATGAAAAAATCATAAATCTCAACAAATTTATAATAGCCGATCAAAAGTTAGAACACCTTTCTTTTTTTTTTTATAAATTTTTTAATTGGGTGCAGAGCGGACTTATTAACGGTCCTAGCTCCTTGTAACTGTCAGAGCTTCTGCACCCAATGCGCGATCCTGCAAGTAAAGATTAATAGCTACCTTAAATTTATTCATTTTATATTCCTTCGGAAATTTGAAATGTAATAGCGAATTCCACTTTTTTGATGTTCGGTATATAAATTCGCGCTTGATTTCTTCAGTGCGAGGTTTCGGGAGCTTCACCGTAAACCTATGTGCATTGGTTGTTCCTCTTATTACTCTTGTTGTTGTAACGAATGGTGGTATTTTCTCCGATAGTTCTGCAGAACATTTACCATGTAAGCATCTGTAGAAGACGCAGAGTTCTGCAACATCTATGCGATGCTGTAAGCTGTCTAGTTCTTGAGTAAGTCTGGGATTCCGTATTAGAAGGTAAATGACGATATCTTATACCAAAGAGGAAAACTTTGGCTTAATAGAGGCAAAATTGGCTTAATAGAGGTCCCAATTAATTAAAACTGGTAATAAAATTTTAAGAAAAAATTAATTTCATTTAAGGTCAACAAAATAAATCTCAATTTAAATAATATGGAAAATGGAACAACATTTAAATAACGAACCAAACTAAAATGTAGTTAAGGCTTTCAAATCGTTGAGATTAATACACATGCATCTTTAGTACCATAATATTGCTGAAAATTCTGAAAAATTTAATTTATTCCTATCAGGGAGCATCCACAATGTTCAAAATTTCTCTTCTGAACGTTTGTGCCGTTGTTTCAGATCTCAACATTATGTGAGCAACGAAATCATGAGAGCAAAAAAAACAAACAACTACAACAGGTACTCATATTGCAAATCACCACCCTCATGAAACTTACGCGTACCAAAACAAAAATTTATACTACCAAATATTATAATCCCACAAGAAAATCATAACTTGAACGATCAATAGTAGATCAAAATAAAATAAATCCAAAATGTAAATAATTAAATTAAAACAAAAAAAAAATTAAATTGACGTACTTGCATGAAATGACCCTCAACCGAAAATGTACCAAAATTACTGCATACCATGGAGAAAGCTAAATATGAAAAAAACCAACGAGCGAGTTCACCCTCAACTCGCAAAACATTTATGTGAAAACTTTTTCGTATAAATATATATTGAATCATTTCAAGCCATTTCGTTAAGGCTCAGAAACCCCTACATAAATACGGATGTTGTTCGTATTTAAACTAAGTTACATTTTTGGTTCAAAAAATCAGTAAGTTATAATTCTATTTTGAATTTTGAGGACGAACCTTACTGACATTAATTGAGCATGAGCAAAGTACAGTTCTGTAAGGTTAAATCACCTAAACCACCATAGTAGTAAATAGTCACGGCAAACTCACTGAACCAAGCAAAATCAGGTTACCGTACTTTAAATGATCGTTGCAGTACTCGTTCAAAATTCTCAAATAAACATCGAACTCGCACTGTAACAACTCATTTACCGCCCTTGTGACGTAAATAACTAATACACTACACAAGCATAATTTGTGGTCCTTTTACTCGTATGTAATTTTCATTTTCAAAAACACTTGCTGCTGCGGTCATATATAGCAGATATTTTCAGAACAAAATTAATTAAAGAAGGCGGTTTTTTTTTAAATTTTTTTTTGTATTCGGCTCACGATGTTTTTGAAATGCCGGATGATGTTGTATATTGCATGTGTATGCGTAGATTTTGCATTGATTTTACGTTTTATTTATTTTTTGTTCTTATCGATATTCACACATACCAGCAATATTTTTTGTTCGGCACTTTTGTTTCCGTAACCCGATTTCTATACAATTTTTTACTTACTCCTGCCGCTAAAGATGTTTTCACATCAAAAATATAATAATCAACATAAACAACACTGGGGAAAATCATCAATAATATGACGTCATCCCTACAGTATAAGTCAGAATTATCACTCCACAATTCAATATGTTACAACTTACAAAGTAAAAATTAATAGCTACCTTAAATTTATTCATTTTATATTCCTTCGGAAATTTGAAGTGTGTAACTTTATTAACAAACTAATTACAGTTATTTTTTTTCTTTATTTATTCGTAATTCGTATTCGATTTTACAAAAAAAAACAAATTCTCACCAACCACTCTGCCGGACTACTCTTTTTTTTTCAAAAACAAAAACTCATAAAAATTTTGTTAAAACAGGGTTGTCCAACATACCCATAAATGGCCCGTCACACCAATGACAGCCGACTTCACCGCATACAGCAATCGTATGCAAACTATTGTTACAATCTCCTCCTCTGTACTCCAACTTGTCTCGAGAAGGGGTACAGAGAGTACAGAGGAATGATGAGCATGTGAACGAAAATACATACATCACCCAACACAGGCAACATTTAAAATCATTAACAAAATTAAAGTATGGATAAAATTCAAAATCATTGATAACGTAACGGCTTCCTTATTAACCGCGGCCCACGAGTACGTATCGATGGTCCCGGGTCGGTTTCGTCGTCGTCATCCTTATCATCAGGATTGGCAGTTCGGGCAGTTCGCTGTCCATAAGGTCGTACCGGGTCTACGTCACTAGGTCCCTGATATTCAGTTAGCATGGACACATGGTAAGTGCCAACGGGCGAACCATTTAAAGTTGTAACAACATACGTCGTTGGAGACTTAATTTCTGAGATCTTATAGGGTCCATCGCGTCGAGGGGCGAATTTAGCAGAACAGCCACGGAAGGCGTCACTAATGGGGTGTGTCTTTACTAAGACCAGACTATCAAGGTCAAACTGTAGATTTTGTCTCTTCCCATCGACATGTCCCTTTCGTTGATCCTGCTTACGTTCGTGGATTTCTCGTGCTCTTTCGATAACTTTCCCTATTCTCAGCAAGTAAGGAGTAATTTCCGGTATAAAGTTTTCATTTTGGATTACTGTCCGGTAGTCATGTTTATTGTCAAACACGTGTCTCAATTCCATTCCGAAGGTAATATAGGCGGGGGTGAAACTGGTGCTTTCACAAACGGTGGTATTCATCGCGAATCGTACCGATGGTAAATATTTCGGCCAATCTGAATGGTCGTTATCTACGATAATTGACAACTGCGTTTTCATATCCCTATTCCTCCGCTCGACAGGGTTTGCCTGCGGATGATATACTGGGGTAAAGGATTGTCGAATATCAAGTACGTATGCCACTTGTTGCATTATTCCGCCAATAAATTGTGATCCATTATCGGATATGATTCGACGGGGAATTCCATAACGGAAAAAATATTCATTTATTAGGTTTTTACTGCAGGCTTCAGCCGTCGCTGATTTTAATGGAAATATTTCAACCCATGTAGTTGCCGTATCCTCAACGATCAAAACCCAACGAAAACCCTCCTCACTTTCAATCAACGGGCCAAAAAGATCAATGGAAATTACTTCAAATCGCTAATTGAGGACTGGGGTACGAAGAAGTCCAGTCGGTTTTAAATTCGATGGTTTGTACCTTTAGCATTCCGTGCAGTTCTTTAGATAACTCGAAATTTGCAATCGCATACCCGGCCAAAAATATCGATGGCTAATCTTTTGGTAAGTCTTGGCCACCCCATAATGTCCACCGCTAGAATCATCATGAAATGCCCTCAGAGTTTCCAATCGATTCACAGTTGGGAGAACCAACTGTGGTTCCTCGGAATCAGTTCCCGGAGTAAATCGATACAACACTCCACACGACATCATGTAGCCACGATCCATCCAGTTTTGGACATCGGGATGATCATGGGTCTCAAAACAATGAACGATTTTATTTATTTCGGGGTCCTCGATTTGATTTTGCCGGATCGTGGATGGAGATTCCGATGGGAAATCCATCTGCATAGAACACACACCGCATTCCGATTCCTCATCACATGGGGGCCGGGACAATGTATCCGCGACCACATTTGCCTTTCCCGGGACATATTCGATCGTGAGATTAAACCCCTGAATATAATGCCCATCTAGCGAGTCGCCCTGATGGAGATCTAAGGGACATCAACCATTTAAGCGGTTGATGATCGGTACCTATTCTAACGTCAGATCCGTCTAAATATCCTTCGCACTTCTTGAGAGCCCAGACCACTGTGAGGGCCTCCCGCTCAGTGGTGGAGTAATTACGTTCCGGTGGTATCAATAATCTACTGCCGTATTCAAGAGGCTTTTCTTCTTCATCAAACCTTTGAAGGAGTACCGCGCCGAGTGCGTAGTTACTAGCATCCGTGCGTAAAATATAAGGTTTTATTGGATCCGCCTGTTGGAGAATAGGGTGAGTTGTTAACGTATTCTTTAACAAGTCAAAAGCATGTTGGTGTTCAGAAGTCCACGACCAAGTTGCCCTTTTTTTCGTTAAATCACTCAAGACCCTAGATTTCTCCGCGAAATTGGGTACGAATTTCCTGTACCAACTACAGGTTTGAAGAAATGTCTTCAGATGACGAACATTTCGAGGGACAGGGAGATTGGATATAGCCAATATTTTCGATGGATTTGGTTGGATTCCTTCCGGTGTCAACACATGTCCTAAAAAGGTGATTGTGTCCCGAAGAAACGAACACTTCTTACGATTAGCGCGCAAACCAAATTTATTTAATTGATTGAAGACGATTTCCAAATCTTTCAGATGATCCTCGAACGAATCTGAAATAATGATCAAATCATCCAGGTATGCAAAAATCGTCACTCCAGATATTTCGGCCTTCATACGGCCTTCATATGAGTCTCTGGAATGTAGAAGGACCGTTTTTCACGCCGAATGGCATACGCTTGAATCGGTATAGTCCATAAACACAAATAAATGCCGTTTTGTCTTTATCGCGTGGATAAACTGGGACCTGCCAATACCCGCTTTTCAAATCTATACTTGACATGAACAAAGTTCGCTTGGCAAGGTGGAGTAAATCGTCAATTCTTGGCATGGGGTACTTATCAGATACAGTCACCGAATTCAGTTTGCGATAATCCACACAAAAGCGGTAAGAGGCGTCTGTTTTTTGAATTAACACTACGGGAGCTGCCCATGGTGATTCACACTCTTCAATGATATCGTCTTTCAACATTTGATCCAATTCGGCTTGGAGGATCTTCCGTTTTGGTTCAGATAATGGGTAGGGTGGCACAGCCATAGGACGACTATCACCCGTTTCGATATGATGTTCAACAAATCCGGTTGGATCTCCCCTTGGAGCAAACGTCATCTCAAATCTCTCCAAGAGTTTCTGTACTATCAGTTTTTGGTCACCATCAAGTCTAGACCCCTCTTCTGGTCTAAGACTCAATTCCATAGACGATATATCCATTGAAGATATCACTTTCTTTTCATTAAAGTTAGTACTTGTACTTTCAGGTCGTACCATTTCTGGGTCTGGATCAGACATTACAATCTCAGACAATAATTCAGCACTTGTCCCCGTATCTGTTTCATGTGGCAGGGAAACGACCGGCTCAGTATAGGGCAAGTTACTTGAACGTTCAGAAACGATTTTATTTTTAGTCGCGTTCTCGAATTGCAATACAAAGTTCTCTGTTGAATCATGAAACGACCAGACCCTTTCATAAAAATCCAAATGAATTCCCGCATGTAATAAAAACTCTATTCCAAGGAGTGTTTCTGTGGATTTTGGAAAAACAACGATTCTTGTGGGAATGCAACAGCCCTGCACTCCGACATCAACTGTGCACATCTGTATCGATTCCAGTTTATGAGAACAGTCGGCTAATTTGACATTCATCCGCATTGTTTGAAACCTGATTCCCTTTTTTGTTAGAATTTCAAATAATGACCCACTCGCTACTGATAATTTCGCAGCGGTATCAATCAATGCCGTTCCATTTGCACCGCAAATGGAAATGGAAAATATTGGACGAACTTGAAACTTACTCAATTCTGGATTAATTGACGAAAATTCAACAAGATGTGACGAATCACAAACATCAATATCAACTGAGGATTGATTTGTTGGAAAGGAAGGTTTTAACTTGCAATCCGGGCAATTAGAACGAATAAATCCCTTTTTCCCACATCCGTAGCATTCGAATTCCTTTTTGGAAGTCATGACGTGAGACTGTACCTTCGGGTTTGCTACTTGAGACTTTTCACTATTACCAGCTGTTTTGTATTGTTTGTCCTCAAAGTGACCTTTCTTTTTCAACTTGCTACAACTCGAAACGTTGTCAATATTGGTCTTTCTGGTTTATTTTCCATCGGTGAAGGTGTTTTCATCGATCGACAATGTTCTTTCTCCAAATAAAAGGTTTCTTCTGTTCGCGCGAGAATTAGTAACTTCCCGAACGAATCGAAATCATCGCGTTTTATGTTTTTTTGTATTTTGAATAATAATAAACCGTATGTCATATCCAATTTCATCTTTTCGGATAAATCTCCTTCAGGGAGTAATGCAAACAGAGCACGAATTTTATTTAGAAATAGGTCCGTACGTTCGTGGTTCATTTGTCTTGTCGAAAATATGTCTCGGTAAATCATATGAGGAGGATTTATTATACGGAAAGTGGATCTCAATAGTTTTGTGGCTTCCCTGAATGACTGTACAGATGACTTAACACCTTCCCACCAGATACTCGCCTCACCTTGCAGCAGCAGTGGAAAACCTAACAAAGCATTTGCATCAGACATTCCTGTCGTGTCTTTATAAATCCTAATTGTGTTTATAAATGCGTCCACATACTCATCATTTTTGCCGTCAAACCGGCTACTACAAAACGCAAAGTTACCAGTCGGAAACACCATCACCAAAAGCATATGCTGGACTCACCTGTGTTCTAAACACTCGATCCATCAAGGTTGTGAATTGGTCCTCGGTAAACGCGGCAGCCAGAGTGGGAGGTTTACAGTCTTTTGAATTAAGTTTGTTTTCCTCGTCACTCATCTTCAATTGATGGTTGGCGTTGTACGCACGCGTAGATGAACACGTGGCCTCGGTATTAGTTGCGGTTACGTCCTCTACCGTAGCTGGATGACTATTATCCAACATTGTTGAAAATTCTCGTTCTCCAGATGTTTTGTTGTCTGGTACTGCAGTGTTGTTGGATTCCGATTCAGACTCACTACTATAAATGTAACAATGTGCCCCACTGAAAATTTCCTTTTTCACAACTTTTGTTTTAAAAATTGGTGGATTTGACACGGTCTCTATGGTTAATTTATCCTGAAGTCTGCCAGAACGACGAGCAACTAATTGTGTTTCGCTGGCTAATCTTCCCTTTTCCCCACTTGCAGATAACCGGGAACGAGATTTCCTTTCCGTTTTGGCTATCGGTTTTTTCCTCGGCATCCAAAATAGCGAATGCCGCAAGTCCTTCTCGAACTTATTTATTTTGCAGTTTTTATTTATTTAATGAGAGTGGTGGTTCGAGCAACACGTTGGGACGACAATTTGTAACTTGATTAACAAACTAATTACAGTTATTTTTTTTTCTTTATTTATTCGTATTCGATTTTACAAAAAAAAACAAATTCTCACCAACCACTCTGCCGGACTACTCTTTTCTTTTTTTTTTCAAAAACAAAAACTCATAAAAATTTTATTAAAACAGGGTTGTCCAACATACCCATAAATGGCCCGTCACACCAATGACAGCCGACTTCACCGCATACAGCAATCGTATGTAAACTATTGTTACAAGTGTATTAGCGAATTCCACTTTTTTGATGTTCGGTAATAAATTCGCGCTTGATTTCTTCAGTTCGAGGTTTCGGGAGCTTCACCGTAAACCTATGTGCATTGGTTGTTCCTCTTGTTACTCTTGTTGTTGTAACGAATGGTGGTATTTTCTCCGATAGTTCTGCAGAACATTTACCATGTAAGCATCTGTAGAAGACCCAGAGTTCTGCAACATCTCTGCGATGCTGTAAGCTGTCTAGTTCTTGAGTAATCTGGCATTCCGTATTATTCTGATAGCGCGGCGTTGAACCCTGTCCAATAAGTGGAGGGTGGTACCAGA
Organism: Tipula helvola; assembly: GCA_963556165.1. NCBI lineage: Eukaryota > Metazoa > Arthropoda > Insecta > Diptera > Tipulidae > Tipula > Tipula helvola. Next base: position 173,792,969 of record OY744481.1, on the reverse strand, counting down.
CGCACCTGCCCAAACTTGACAGCAATACTCTATACTTGGTCGGATGAAGGTTTTATATATCTGGAGAACTTGATGCGATTTGAAATACCTTCTGCATCGATGGAACCCGAGTTTATTTGAAGCTGATTTAGCCAATGCAACAATGTGTTCATTCCATTTGAGTTTGCTACTTATTTGAACACCAAGCAGTCAAATTGAGTCGCAACCCACAAGGATATGGTTTTTTACCACAAATGGGTAGTCGTTGCGACTTTTTTACGTGAAAATGTGCATATTTGTGTCTTTTTTTCGTTAAATTGTACTAAGTTGTTGTTACCCCATTCAAATATTGTACTTAAATCGGAATTAAGAGAAGTTACGACTTCTGACCGTTTATTATTTAAATCTGTAATGCTAGGCTTCGCCTCGAATGAAATAGAAGAATGCAATGTGGCATCATCCGCAAGGGTCGGTGATCCCTGAGGGACTCCGGCATTTGGGGAGTGCGTCGATGATGATCTCCCATTAAGCACGACGCTGATTTTTCGGTCATTGAGATAGCTTTTAATCCACCTGGTGGGCATCGAGTCCAGCCCGTATGCCTCAAGTTTGCAAATAAGATTCTCATGCCATACCTTATAATTGTACAGTCGAACAAATGCATTTCAAATTCCATTTATCCTTGTCTTGAAGTAATTCCAGTACTGCAACCCTTATTAAATTATAATGACTGGCCTAGGAGAGCACTTATGTCAATACATATTTTTGGGGAATCGGAGAAATAGGGGGTACACGAAGCCAAATTGCAATACCTTAATGCTCTGTTATGTCAGTCAATATAATTTCAGACATTTTTTTTTTTTTAAATTCTTTATTTACAGCAAAAATTCATATTTTTTATAATAAGTATAAAGAATTTCAAACTTGACAATAATCTTAATTAACAATGTTTGCAATTTGGTCAACCTAAGAAGCGGTTGTTGACGCTCATTGCATGATTCAAAATAAAAATTATAAAAAATTACAATTATTTTTAACAATTATTTATTTAGCCCATCGCTTGTGCAATCATCAACTTTTTTGGATACCAAAATTGCTAATAAAAACGCATCCTTACTTCACAAAGAGATATAACTAATGGACGTTATAAATAGTGGACGGAAGGTTTTAGGGAAAAGGAATTTGTATACTTAGAATAAAGTAAACAGTATCATTATTGTTTCAAGGGTTATGAATTTGTAGATTGGTATTCTGTGTCAAGCCACTAGAATTTACATTTAATTTTTTCAAAATTTCTTGCATAAGCATCTGAAAAGCTGGGTTGAAACCTAATTAACGCTGGATCTTGAAACTGTGATTCGTTTACTGTTTTATTGTTAGTTCGCCGAGAAACATGGTAAATTATTGGAATGCCGCAAGAATTTTGGTTAAATCCACACTGATCATGGTACAAAAAATCCTCAGGCGAAGGTATGTAGGTATATTGAATAGATCTAAAAATTTCAAAATTCGTATAGTATGGAGCGCAAATCATGGAATTTTCAGTGTTACTCATTGATCGAATAATAGGTCTACGAATCAGATTTATGATAAATAGGTCAATACGATAGAATTTGACGTAATTGTATAGAGTTTTATTAGAGAGGTAGTGTTGCCGATTTTGAGGTTTTCGATACTTGGAAGTACATACACGAATGCAACATCTTTCAAACTGTTGTGTTATACCAGACAGGGGCTGCATATGTTAACAAAGGTCTGATTAGTGATTGATAACAGATTAGTTTAATATTTCTATTTAACTGTTTATTGAAAAATAGTCTGTGTAGCATACCGAACGCTTTTCGTGATTTTGTAAGTTGTAGGTCGAATGTTGATTAAAGTATAGATATTGATCCAGTAATACACCAAGATATTTTACTTCAGTTTTTTTTCTATTGCACAATTATTTAGTTTAATTGTCGCTGATTTCCAGTATTTTCTGATGTTTGAGTTCATTTTTGACAATGGAAGTCGAAATATTATAAACTCACATTTTGCAGTATTTATTTTAATTTTCCATTGATTGAAATAATTAAAAATTAAATTTAAAGATGATTGTAAATGATTTTCTATTTCTTGGATATTATTATTTGTTGAGTAAATCATTATATCGTCTGCATAAGCTAGAGCCTGACACTTGGGAGAGTTCAAAAGATCATTAAATAAAAGAGATGATATGTATAAACTAAAGAGAACGGGGGCAAGTACAGTACCTTGCTGGAAGCCGTTGAATAAAGAATATTGTTTTTTGCAGGTGGATACACCATCTGTAATAATGAATTTTCTGTTTGGTAGCATCTCACACTCAAAAAAAATAGCAGTCATTCAGAATAAATTGGTGATCCTATTCATAAAACAACCATCAATATAACGCTAACAAACTTTTTTATCATTTTGAATAAAATTTGACAAAATTTTATCAAAATTTCTTTACAAACATTTTAATAATTTTGAGAATGTTGTTTTCAATTTGATGTAATTATTGTTTAATTTGATAAACATTTTTATTTGATTGATAAAAAATTCCTTCGATTTGATAAACATTTTATTCATATCATAAAATATTTACTCAGATTGACAAAAATTTATATTAATTTAATAATATGATTTCGCAAATTGATGTAAAATGATATTTCATTAATATAATACTTCTTCATATTGATAGCGAATTATATTTGATTCCAAAACTAGTTTTTGAAATTGATAGAATTTTCCTTGAAATGAGGAAGTAGTATTTTTTCAAATAAATAGAGAAATACTGTTAAATTTATGATTTATTATCAAGCGATTTATTTAATTTTCTTATTGTGGTTTATTTTATTATTCAGGATTCGGAGTTTACCACATCTCTAGTTCCCTATTAACCTTCAACCTGGCTTGAATGTTCGTAAGGTACTAAAGGAGTAATATCCGAAATATACATAACACAAATTACCACAATAAGAAAGTTAAACAAACCACTATTTACTTTTCGATATTAACAACTAGTAAAATAATACACCTAAACAATTTTTTTTAAGTTTGTGGTTATATTTCGCAAGACAATTTAATATAAGTTTCTCAACTTATTTTCATTAAAATCAAAGAAATACGAAAAAGAATTTAAAACGTGTTTACATCACAAAAAGTTAGTTTATGCATACCAAATTCATTCTTATCTTATAAATTTTATTTTAATTCATCATAAAATTTTATTTTATTTTATAAATTTTATCAATTAATTCTTTTTCAATTCTGCGATTAAACTTCCAACCGAAGGATGTTTTTTATCTCGGTCATTTGCAACAAACTGAAAAAAGAATTGTTTAATAAAGCTCCATAATAGTATGGATGGCGTTGGAAAACTTAAATTTAATACATAAAAAAGTTTAAAACATGTTTCAATTGCACGAACGATTGAAAAAATTTTATATTTTATTCCGTCAAAATATACACATATTTCTTCCGGATTTTCCAATGACCCTTTTATAACTAAAAATGGTTGTATCGCTAAACCCTCGTCAATTTTCTTTTGGATTAGTTCTTCGATGTGTTGTGCTGTTGCACCAACCAACATAAATGATTGCTGAGAATCCTTAATTGTAATTTTATTAACTAGCTTTTGTCCATTTATATTCTTAACCGTTCTAGTGGTTGGCACAAGAACAAAATGCATTAAATATAAAATTGTGGCATGTAATCCATCTGAAAAAAAAACATTGGTGGTTACAAAAAATAGATTGAATTGAATAAAACGGCTTACTCTCAGAAATATTTCGCTGTTGCTTTAAACTATCCAATAAGCACCTTGCTTTTTTGTCTTTAATTTTTCTTTCAAAAACTTCCATAATGTCTAATGCGAACGATTTAAACTTGGTCTCAATGTTTTCCGTATCTGGATACATGGTTTTAAAATCTATTTCGATCTAGTGAATGAAAATTAAAAATAAATAAAACGTTAAAAATTGCAAAACTTAAAGCATAAACTATATTCATATTATCTCTATTAAGCAACATTATATGTATACCTAGGCATAGCAACATTATATGTGTACCTATGTATAAATAGGCGCGTTTAATCACGTAAAATTACCGCCAATATTATTTCAAAATTTTACAGAAACATTACTATAAAATTGTGAAATCATATTAGAGGTGCTTTGCACCCCCACCAGTTTACACGAGTATGAGTGCATGATGTGCTTTCGTTGTTTCTTTCGCCTTTGCCACTACGCTGGATTGCCTGGCAATGCGGCTTAGTTTGTTGACAAAGGAGAAAAAACGAGGAGAATATCATTTACTGTATAATGGTGTAAACAGGCTAATAAATCAATAAGAAATACATATATCTGTAACATTGGTATAAGTATATCTATAAAAATTTATATTACTTACTAATTTATAACCGTACGGCTTTTTATACTGCACCCATTTTTGCAATATTTCTACCGTTGAATTACATTTAGAAATTTGTTCAATTCTGTAATTTGATGTTGCTGAGTAGTGTTGTTCCATTTCGGCCCAACTACAATTATCTTTACTAATTTCGTTTAAATGTTCTTCTACGTTGGTTTCAATGTTTAGCTGCATCGTTTGCCTCTTTTTGCTGATATTCTCTTCCGAACTCGTATCTAACAAACAGCGTTTTATCCTTAAACCTGAGTTTTGCAGGGACCTTATTTGGTTGAAATAGTTTGAATAAATTTTACCCATGGGTTTTTCACCAGGAACTTTAAAATAATACACCTCCTGCAAACAAATGGATTTATACATTTTTTATTATTACATTATAATTCATAAAAATTTATTAAAATCAAAATAATTACCATATTTTCTTTTGGGAAGAGCGTGATCACTTTCAAGGCAATATTTTTTGCGATTTCCACTGACATTTTAATATGATTGCTAATCATATATTGGGAAATTTTAGTTGCTAACAAATTACGTAGAGTGTCGCTTAAAATGTTGTTTATTTTGTAAAACGATTGAATTTGGAATCCGGTGTGACTTTCGTTTAATAAGGCACTGATATTTAAATTTTCTATTTTGTTAGTGTCGTTGTCACTAGAAGCGGCACTTATTGGTTCAAAACTGCTGCTTGTTGCTGGAGGAGATTGTCTCAAGAAATCCTGTCGAACATGTGAACCATTGTCTTCGTTTATAATCGATTTATTTATTTCGTTTGTTTGTTGCCATCTGGTCAAATGATAATCCAATTTAATTTTAATTCCAATAGGAATTTTTCTATAAAATTCTAATTTGAAATCATTTGTCATTAACCTCAATGCCTCCACGTCTATGAAATTTTCTGTATAAATTATAACAATTAAAAATATGTTTATTTGATTTTTCTTATGTCGTTACCTATGCACGTTTCAAACAATAGCTCTAAATCCCACGATTTCAGTAAATGGTTTAGTTTTTGTTTCGACTCAACCGAAAACTGAAAATTTTCCATATTTTTACAGACAAATTTGTATTAGTTGCTTGATGATCAGCATCTGCGTTTATAATGATGAATTCGTTAATGGATGCATCTACACCATTACTGATATGGTATTCATCAGGATCACAGGGTTCGTTTTCAAATTGTATAATGTTACCGGGTTCGACGTTGATTCCAACAATATTATCGGCCATTTTCATATTTGAATTAGAATAATAATTCGTTATTTCTAGCTTTTATCTTTGTTTTATTCAATCTATCTAAACTTAATTATATTTAAACAATGTCATATGAAAAAAAAAAATTATGAAGAAGAAAGAATTATGAGCTTTTGTATTATTTTTATTGGAAAATGTTCATAAAACGTTTAATTTTGATTGAAAAATCGAATCATGAAAATGTTTATTTCTTAGTGAAAATCCTCTTGGAATATAAAGTATTGCTAAACTTTTATCGAATGTTGTTTTTTGTAAAATACGTCATAAATATTTATAAACAGTACAATAACCATCTCTTTTTAGTCTCTTTCTAAAAGTATTGCCACATGACACAAATCTACCCAAGTCCCAAATACAGATTCATATCATGTGGTAATAACGATATTTTGTTTTAACCAAAGCTTAATGGAATGAACCATAGCTGTCGCCTCCATTCAAATTTGATTTCGAATATTTTTCTGTTATTAATTGTGAATCAAAAATTGCAAATACAAATTTAAATTATGTTTTTACGATAAAAAAAATTTCTTATTTGAAAACTTAACTGTTTTTAAATATTTTTGGGCTTATCAGTTTGAAATTTGAATTGAATTTTAATAATTATCTCTTACTTCGGTAAAAGAGACAGATATAGATACAAAACATAAAAAAATCAAATTAATTACTATTTAGGGGATCGAACCGATATTTTAATTGTTTAGTCTGATTTTTGCTTCGGTTAAACATATTTTTGGTGGCTGCTCTTGATAGTAATTAAATATAAAAATTGTAATAATAATTAATTAATATAATTTTTTTTACAAATTTACTAAAAATGAACCATTGCATTGAAAGAAATTATGTTAATTTTACGTAAAAAATTTCTTTCACATCGATTACTCAGCCCGAATCTCTGTTTTGTATTTGGTGTGTTAAGTGATATCTAGGAATGGGAATAATAGATTGAATGCTAGACAACTTCATTGTGATTTTTTGTGTTAAGGAAAACAAATAAACGTCAAAATATTGTTCATATCTTTTTGTATGACGTGGCACAGATGCAATTTTATTTCTATAATTACAGACATATGTTAAATATTTTTTAATAAAAATTTAATCGAAATGTATTCATTTTATGTCATTTTAAGCTAAGCAAGTAAATTTTTTTTTTAAAAGCGTGTGAAAAATTAAAACATACAAAGAAGGCAAATTCGTATTCTTTAGGTTTAATCTTGTGCCGTTTGAGTTTTTTTATGGTTATTTTTATTAAAATTAAGTTATTTTCAAACATTTTAAGTTAGCTTCATATAAACTGCTGTTTGTTTTCCTTAACACTCAAAAAAATTTGACATATTTTGGCTGTCAAATTATCGATCTATTAGTAAGAGCTACATATTTTATTTTATAAACCGCTCTCAATTCAAATGTACATACATACTTAATGACAATTCAAATATTCTAACCAAAAACTTATTTCGAATGTAAATCATTAATTTTTGGGAATAAAAATTACAAATATTTTTAAGTAGTATTTATTTTCAGCTGGGACTTAATTTAAATAATATTTCTAATATTTGAGAAATAAATAAGGCATTAATATTTCAGTTAAAGTTAGAAGTTATGCATAGAAAGCTGGGTTGTTGATTTTTTGTTTTCTTCTCGCTCTAATCCATTGTTTTAATTTTTTTTTCTGTTTGGCTCTTTTTGTTTTATTTTAATTTCGGCTGTTGCGCGAAGACTTGTTGTTTTTTTTTACCCTTGGTTTTAGATCATGATACAAAGAATTAATATTGTATCATATTAATTCCTTGTATCATGGTTTTAGATGTGGATAAATGATGACGTCATTATATAAATATTGAATATTCTCTTTTTAATACATATTGTTATTGTTGTAGAACGTTTTTTAATTTAATTTCCCTTATTTTCTTTTTATTAAATTTGGAAAATGGGGAAATTAGAGAATCTGTGTTTTAAATGAGTTAGTCGTTGGGTTATTTATTAGTGATTTCAGGAAAAATTATTTACCTAGGTTTAATTTTTAATTCATGTTTTTTCGTCAATCGAAATCGCGTTTCTTCATACAAACTATAAATTTTTTTTTAGTGTTTCTATGTCATTTATTTTAAGTTCAATTTTTATATGCCGGCTCTATTCATATCAAGATGGTTCTGGTAAAACAAACAAATTTTACAGTTTTAGGAATATTCCTTTCCCCGTATCATACGTTTTCCATTGATAGTTTTTGTAATATTTATTGGAGGGCCACCAAATGCTTTTATGTTAATTAATAGATTATTTTGAATAATTTGATTTATGTCGTTTATTTCAAAAGCTTGAAAATGGGAGTTTAGTTTGCTAGTAGCAATTTGATCAACTAAAATTAAAATAATATCTTCGAATTTGTTAACAAAAATTTGGTTTATCTTATAGAGTTCCAATTCTTTATCGTATTTAGTTAAAAATAAATCATTTTTGTATAAAGTGCCTTTATAGAAAATCTGAGAATAACAATTAAAATTATTTTTTGGCTGCTGTGCTTAATCATAAAAATTACTTATGTGTTTGGCATTCACTTTATACTTTTCTTCTACATTTAAATTAAGTGTAGAAGGTGTCATAAGAAAGTTTGAAAATTTGAGTTGTGCCTTTTTAGCTAATGTGAGACAAATATTTTTTCTTGAATGTGTAGTTTTTGCGCAATACTGTGAATCTCTGTGTTTGCCTTCAAATCCAAAACACCAATATTCCCTGGGGGGCCCAGAGGCTTCTATTATTTTGGAATAGTGTAATAAGAGGTGGTGTTTTGGTTTGAGAGTATCATTAAAAAACAGTAAGTATTTTGTGTGATGCTCTTTTATAATTTCATTAAGAAATTCTAATTTCTCTCTATTGAATCGCTTTGAAAGTAAAATGTCTATAATTTGAATTAGGTTAATTACAAAACTTCAAATTTCATCATTTTCAGGAACTAAATCTCCTATTATAAGAGGAAAATAATGTACAAAACATTTCATCTCGCTTGCCGACATTTTCAATTTTGATTTTTTAAGATGAATTTCTAGAATTTCAGCGGATATGTTTCCTATATCAAGGCCGTAATTACTTTCTGCTGTTAAGAGTTTCTAAAGAAACTATTTTAACCGTTTCCGTATAAAATTTTATTACGTGGCATAAATCATAATGACATATGCCCTCGAAAATATCATGCATAAGATCAACAAAATAATTTTCTACAACGTGAAATGTCTTAATACCGTTAAATATGGAGTTTCTTTGAATGCCAGTTTTTTTTGGCATTTGCTGTGAAACATCAATTTCATAATTACGGATATTTCGCTCGCTATTTAGTTTATTCTCACACAGTCGTTGCGTTTCGGATTTATGACATTTGCAAAATCTACAAAAAAATAGCTTGAAAATGATTTATTAAAATCACAAATATCATTTACGCCTAAGTTATCCCCTACAACTAGACCTAAAATAAAATGAATACGTATTTCGGTGCCGGAAAAATTTACTAATACACCTTCTTCCTCTAACGATTTTATTTGGTTTATTAAATATTTTAAACACGAATCATTTCCAAATGTTTTTAAATATTGGGATTTTATAAAACCAGAACAAAATATGTTTTCAGTTTTTGAAATATTATTATAGAATGGGAATGAAAAATATATACCGGTAATTGATTCTGAATGGGAACCTAATGGATTATTGATCTCAAATCCATCAAAGTACAGGAAATATGGAACACATAAGATACCGGGTAGATGTTTTATTTTATTCTTCCATAAACTTCCATCTATAAAACATGAAATAAAAGAATTGTTTTCAGATGAATGATTTTCCATAATAATCGATTCCAAGTCACCAATCTTTTCTAAAATTAATTTCATTTGGAAATCTAAAGATAAAAACACGGCTTTAGTTAACATTTCATCATAAACGCATTCGCCATTTCTGTGAGCAATGCCAATTTCACTGTTAAAAGAAACTTGAATAAGCGGGATTGATAAATTGTTCTCTTGTAACCATTTATTTAATTTATATTCAGTATTACACGGTTGGAAGACGTTCTTTAGCATATTTATTGAATCCGATAAAACAGAATTAAGTTCAGGGCTAACACAATGGGTCTGGAGAATATTATCCAAATGATTAGAAATTGGCTCAGTTTTAAATTTTACCACTGATTGTTGAATTTGATCAATATTTTTTCGATTAAAGTTGTTGTTATTTATTATGTAATTCAAGACAAAATTTAATAGAAGACTCAACTAAATTTTGTTTAATTACAGACGTATCTAACATACAAAAACTAGAATTCAAATTATTTGACTGTTCATAGGTACAAGGAGAAGTGTCATCTAAATATGTAACGGTAGGAGAATTTTGAATATCTTTGTACAACGTGGTACAAGTTTGATTAGATGTATCAATTTCAATTTTTTTTTTATAAAATTGGTATTTAGCTTCACTTCGTGATTTTTAATGTGTTTTCTAAAGGTATTTAAGCATCCAAAATACTGGAAACATGATTCTTCATAACACTGATAATCACTATATTCACTAAATGAATGAAAGATTTTTAAGTGTATTATCAAAGCCCGTGAGGAAAAATTTGCCTTTTTGCATTTAAAGCATTTCATTTCGCTTATTTTACTAGCTTATCTACCATAAAATATAGTTCTAATGTAAATAGATTAATAACTTATTTATTTAAATAAAAAGCAAATACTTCAATACTAATCTATGTATAATGATTTAATAATTAATAAAATCACAATTAGCAATTTGAGTAAAAATGGCTGACAATGACCATTATCCGAAACCTAAAATATTTTCATGAAGCACTTAAATTTTTATAATAGATAAAATCATCAATAAATTTTTTTTATGAAATACTTACTTTTCCTTAATAATTTTCAAAACTAATTAAAATGTACACACTTCACAAACTTTAAAAAAAACGCGCACGCAAACCAAATTTCTTGCTGTTGTGTTCGACAGTATAAAGTTAAATAATTACCGAGCACATTTTCAAATCGTATTCGCAATAAAAGGAATAAAATTTATTAAATCAATAAAATTTTCGTAAAAGTTCAACGAAATATCATCAAATTAATTAAATTCTATACCAAAGGTGGTCTATTTGATTAACAGTTCTCAAATTGAGTAAAAAGTTGCTATCAATTTGAGAAAAATTTACAAAAATCTGATCAGAATTTAACAAGAAAATTTGACAGTACGTTTATTTATGATATTTTGACGAAATATTTCACATTTTGATGGAAATTTTATTATTTTCGATTAGAAGCCATCAATTTTACTACATTTTCTTCAACAAAGTTTCGGAATCGAATAAACGAGAGAAAAATGTTCCAAACACAAAAAACTGTTGCTTTTTGCAATAAACTTAACAAAGTTTTATTCAATTTAATAAATTATTTTATTACTTTGATGATACTGATTAAAATTGATAGATTAAGTTTGTTGGCATTTTGAAGCAAAATTTTCATCAAATTTACTTCCTTTTTTTTTGAGTGCATGTAACATGTAGATGATATGTTTATTGAAGCTCATTTCCTTGTCCATTTTGTATAGTAATCCTTGGATCCAAACAGAGTCAAATGCACGTTCAATATCAATAAGAACAGCTCCTGTTGCGTGAGAATTGTTAAATCCTCTTATAGCATCTGAGACTAATTTGTTTACAGCATGAAGAGTGTAATGATTATGTTTAAATCCAAACTGTATGTCTGGTTGCAAGTTATTTTTTGTTATGTGATCGATGATCTCTTCATATAAAATTATCTCAAATAATTTACTAATGTTAGACATCATATTGATAGGACGATAGTTCTTGTACGAAGATAAATCTTTATTCCTTTTGGGAATTGGGAAAATTTTTGCTAATTTCCATGCGTTAGGGAAATAATTATTATTAAACATATTATTAAAAATGACACAGAATTCTCGGAATTGTGGGAGCATGCTTTAGCGTAATACTAGGGATTTCATCGAGGCCAGACGATTTCTTTTTAGAAGCGCATTTAAATAAAACTTCTAACTTGCTGTTAGAAGTGAATATATTAGAAGCGTCTGGTATTTCTGTTATCTCATCTGGTTGGCCGGGGAGAATTTTACTTTATAATTTTGGTTATTATTAAAAATGGTTCTGATTTTATTAACGTCCAATTCTGATATATAGCTATTAACACAATTGTCATAATCGCAAGGAAAGTTAACTTGCCGGGGCCGCCCCGGTGGCACAGTGGTTAGCGTGTTTGCTTTAAGCTCCGGAGGTCCCGGGTTCGATTCCCGGCGGGTGTTGAAAAAATCACGGCTGGTAAATGTTGGATCAATGAATTAATCACTCATTTATCCGTTAACAAAATGATTACAAAATTTCAAATAAAGCGGCCAAATTCCTCTATGGGATGTAGCGCCAGCGAAAAAAAAAAAAAAAAAAAATCTGATATATAGCTATTAACACAATTGTCATAATCGCAAGGAATGGATTGTTTTTCGATAAATGATCCTATTAACTTGAGTTTATCGTAAGAATTTCCGATTTCGACTTTATTGTTAGAAGTTTGCGCGTTTACATTACTCACATCAATTCCATTTTCGTTACATAATAATAAATCATCGGCACTTGAACTGTCGTGTCAACTATTAAGTTTTGTATATTATTTTTGGTTTTATTACCAAATATACGCTGTATATTGGAGAACATATGTTTGGGATTAATATTTTGAATTTTACTGTTCCAAAATTTATTTATAACGATACCAATATTTTGATTTATTAGGTTAATTACATTTTTAAGAATAGATTTCAATAATAAAATACGTTGGGTGTTTGAGGACTGGTTTCGTTTTAAAATTTTAATGCAGGTAATTATTTTACTTTTCTCTTTATAGAGATTTAAAATGATTCTGTTGTGTAATAAATGCTTTATGGATTTATCTGAAAAATTTCGTTTCGGTGAAACTTGCTTTAAAGACAATAAAATTAGTTGATTTAGCGAATTTAAATGTACATCTATTTCTTCGTTGTTCGAATTCCTGTCGTTAGGAATAAGTCTTTGAGATGCTATTTCATTTAAGGCCTTATTATAATATTTGGTTAATTTTTGGCTATAAATTTTCCAGTCTATGGGTTATTGTGAATATCTAATAAATAATCATTAATAAGAGAAGATGATACAACCAATTAAATGGCCCGATGGTCGCTGTCGAATCTCAAAGTTTCGAATGTTTTAGATGCCTGTAAGCGAGAATCAATAAATACAAGATCTAGGAAGGATCATGCAGGTATATATGTAGGATTAATCGAGTGAATTAAAGACATTTTATATAATGCCCCATTGTCTTCTAACCATTTTTGCAGTTTTATTCCCCTAGTGTTTTGTGTTGCATTTTTCCAATAAGAACTTTTAACATTGAAGTCCCCTGCAAGCACGAAGAAATTATTTGGGTTTTGAAGATTCAGTGAATTTTGAATGTATTCCCAGCTGCAGTAGAACTTGGCCGATCAGTACGAATAATATCATAATCATCAATAAAAAACGTATGCTTAGGATTCAACTTTGTCTCATAAATTAATAAAATATCCGATTTTTGTGTAGCTCTAAGAATTTGACTAAATTCAATCTACGATAAATTCTAATTATAGAATTGACATTAATTGCAATAATATTTAAATTAAGAATCATATTTAATCTTTAAATAAAACAATTTAAGCCTACAGAAGCTATATATCTCACTAACAGCAATTTTGGTATCCAGAAGTAGATGAGTACAGTTTTTAAAATAATTTAAATACAAAATAAAAGAAAAATTAGAAAAAATTAAACTACTTGCTAAATAAAAAATTTTTAGGCGTACTGAATTTAAAATAATAATAATTAAATATAGTATATAATCAATAGTTACCAAAAAATTACAAAATTCTTGTAAGTTATGATACATTTCAGTTGCACTTGCAATAAAAATTGTATACAATCTACAATAGTTATGCTATTAGAAAACTCCAATGTTTGAATCGCTTTGGTTTGAGTGTATAGGTAACTTTTCATATTTATTTTGGTACTTTCTCCATCAATGAATCCAACGCAGTTATAATAACTTATAGATTTTTTGTTGTATTTATCATGAAACTTTCAAATTTCTCGATTTTTAATTGCATTTGTTCAAAAGCACTATTTCGTGAATTTGTTAACATTGGGTTGGGTTCTGTTAAACCTTTATCACCGGCGTTTGTACATGCTTGAGCAAAACTAATGTTTGGTTGTACAAAAGATTGATATACATATATTACTATTATGATTTAGAGTTGAGTTATTTCTCTTGTTTACCTTATTTATTATTTTTTTTTTTAACAATTCTTGGTAAATTTTGCATCCTCTATAGGAAGCAGGATGACCAACTTCTTTGCAGTTAATGCAGTAGGCCACAACGTGTATGTTTGTTGCAAGACATTTTCCGGGCTCGTGCTCCCCTTTACACTTCACACATCGATAGCTTAAATTACAATTACTGGTCGTATGGCCAAAACGTTGGCAATTTTTACATTGAGGCACTATATCTTTACCCGAAGGTTTTTCCCACGAAATTCTATGGTAATGTAAATACCTGATGTCTGTCAATTTTGAAATATGACTGTCGGCTGAAATTTGAACCAAATAAATGGGTAGTGTCTTTCCGCTTTTCTTGGAAAAACTGGTAGAGAATTGTTGAATATGTACTATTTTCAAATTCTCCTTTTCATATGTTTTCAATTCTTCAGTTAGAAAATTAATGTCTTCTGTGTTTGACAGCCCTTTTAATAACATGCACTTTAATTTTTCCGATTTAGGAACATAAGAATAGTAAGGTGAAGCAACCTTATTCAGTAGTTCTTTGGCTTTTTTAAATGAATCAAGAGATTCTGTCTGAATCTAATACGTTTTATATTGAAATCCATAATGTCGTATTTTTCTAAAAGCGTTATTGACTCATTGACTTACAACAGCAAGTGTATTGCTTTGGTAAATTTACAAAAAAATACAACAACAATTGCATTAAATAAATCCAAAAAAGATTCAGCTAAATCCAATAATTTTTTGAATTTACTTAAATCAAATCCGATTTTTAATTTCAATACCTACCACTAGAATTTGCTTCATATGAAACACATCAAACAAAAATTAAATTCAAAAATAAATCTTTACGGGTTGCTTTCTGAAATTTTAAATCCAAACCTAAATCTAATCCTTTTTAACCAAAGCAATACACTTAGCATTCACCAGTTAAATAATATTTCCTCTCTTTCTTTTTTTATGAAATTGCAATTTGTTTCATAATTCAAAATCAATGCTATCTGATTATATTTCTTTTTTACATGAGCATTTTAAAGGGAGAATTAAATATTTGACTTTTCAATATCGCTCAAATAAATATTTAATCCTTCCTTTAAAATGCTCATGTAGAAAAAAAATTTAATCAGATAGCATTGATTTTGGATTATAAAACAAATTGCAATTTCATAAAAGAAGAAAGGAAATATTATTTAACTGGCGAATTACTGGTTTGTTCTGAAATCGGGGATAAGCAAAGTTTTAGACTGATAATTTTTTTAAATTAAAATCTAATTTTTACTGTGGTAAAAGCTCCCAATAAACGATCCAGCATTGAAATTTGGAAAGCTCCAAGGATTTATTTGTGACCGATAAATGTACTGGTTGTCGTTAACGTTTGTTTGATTGTTTACAATCTAAAAGAGTACAGAAATATAAATGATCTTCTGCAACTGCAACCATTTTTGCTATTGCTAACGATCTTAATTTGTTAGGATAGATCGTTTAATTGAATCTTTAACTCGCAGAAAAACGAACGTAAAAATAAAAGCCACTGAAATAATTTCATTTTTAATTTATATTAATTTTATTAGTTTCATTTTTTTTTAATTTTCATTTTAATTAAACAATTAAATAACAAAAAATATTTTTTTTTTTTAATTTTCCTCCATTCATTTGATTCTGGTTTTATTTATAATAATATTTTATGTAATATAATATTATATAATAATAATTTATAATATTCATTTTTGTTTGTAAGGTTGTTTTTATGCATGGATGAATGACTTACAGGGTGTTTGTTTAATTTTCTGACAAACAAATTTATCAATTTATTTATTAAAATAAATTGAAAAATTTATTTTAAAATTTTTTCTAAAAAAAATAATGGGTGTTTTTGTTTATTAATTTATACATATAAAATAATATTAATTAATTTGATAATGTAATAATAATAAAAAAACAATTCAGTATCAAAGTTAAAAAAAATTATATAAGTTAAAAAATATATTTATATATGTTCAGTAATTAATTAATTAAATTATATATTTATACGAGAAATTATTTATTTTTTTTTTTTTTGTTTGTTTATTTTTATTATTTTGTTTAGTATAACAAAAACAATTTATATAAAGCATATTGTTTTATTATATTTTTGTTATTAACATTATTCTTTAGTTTTTTTTTTGTTTGTTAATTATCGTTTTTTATTCATTCACTAATTCATATTTTTGTGATCAATTACTAATTTTGTTTCTATCACACATCAGTCAAAAAATAATAATAATTTTTGCGATTAACAGAAAACATTAATGAAAACTAAATTAAGCAGCAAAATTAATTATATTGTTTAAATTATTTGTTAGAAATATTCAATTTAAAATTAAAATGGCTGGCACCGGGAAGGGAGCACGCCGATTAGAGTATTATTTTGTTCGATAACCAAAAGAAAAAATTGCGCGGAATGTTTGATTCATTATTAAGTTTTAGTAATTAAAAATTAAATCATAAAAAAAGAAAAATTTATAAACAAAATATATCAATTCCCATAATGTTTTTTAATTCGATTTTTGTTGATTTTTTTGCCAACTTTTCTGTTTATTAATTTATATTATGCTTTTTGCTTTATAAAATTTTTTTATGTTTTTTTATTATTTCACTTATTATATTATTTTTACCTTTTTTTTTGCTTATTTCTTCTAATTATAATTGTATAATTAACATCTAATATTAGCAGAAAGCTATATATATAATTTTCAGAAAGGGGCCGATTACATATTTTTGATTTCTTTAAAAAAAATTCAAATAAATTAAACAACTCGCATTAAAATAAAAATTAAAATACAAAACAAAAAAGAGTATGTAAGCTTATAAAGTTAAATAATTAATTAATTAATAATATTTTTAATTATAAAAAAAAATTATAAGCAATTCTATTATTATTATTAACATTATGTTTAATTATTCATTTACATATAAATTAAATTAAATTATATTATTATTCATTTTGTTTAATTTTTTAACAAATATAATGACTATTATTTTAAACATATTATATAATAAATATAAAAAAAAAAAATATAAAAAAAAATAATTATCGTTTTTTAATTAATGACTGAAATTTATGTTATTATATTTTTTTTGTTTATTAATTAATTATATTAATTTTTATTTATGTAAAAAAATTTATTTATTTTTTGTTTTTGTTTTATATCTTAATAATTTTAAGGAAGATTATAATTATAATTATAATAAAGAAAAATTATATAATAAAAAATTAGATAAAAATATATATTTTTAATAATAATTAATTTTGTTTATATATTTAATATAAGGGGACAAAATCACACATTCATCAATTTTTTCAAAAAATCTTTTTTTATCTTATAATTTTTTCCTATACAAAATTTAAAAAAAAATAAAAATTACAAAAAAAAAATACATTTGTTTTATTTAATTATATAAATTAATTAGTTGTATATTTTTTGATACTTTGTTCGACGTTTTATTAATTTTTTTTTTTTCTTCTAGTGGAATTTGCGTTTTATTGTTCTATTAAATAACAAGTGTCATGTCTTTTTTATTAGGTAAATTCACTTTTTTACCTTGCCATAATGAATTGTGAATCGTAAATGCATCAATTGTTACCGTTAAGTGTTTTGTGTGGATTTGTGAAAAACATTTTCCACCGGAATTATATCTGTGAAAAGAAAAGAAATTATTGAAATACCAATGATTGAAAATAAATCGAAGATAAATTTATTCTGAAATTTTAAATAAGACTAAATTAATCCGATACTTGTAAAATCTGAGCTTTACAATTTTAAAATAAATACATACATATTTCTTTTAATTTTGGCAACAAGTCCAATTAAAATTTATAAAGCAGGTTTGTCACAGATTTTCGCCAAACAAAAAACAATAATTAGATAGAACTTAGATTTTGATCTTGAAATGTCCATTTTACCCAATCATTTGTCCTCAATTTACAAAACTAACCATTATATGCCTTTAAACTATCGAGCACTATAATAATTATAGGGGTGAATACAACTATTCCATTGCTCTTCCACGAATTAGTCGATAGACCCCGGCGGAATCCGTACTGGAAGTCGAACATGAGTTTGGAAGTTTATACTAAATTAAAAAAAAACATGATTTTTGGTAGGCCACCTATCTATGCGTGAACTTTAATCACACCGATCCGCTCAACAAGCTATTGTGTGTATAAACTTGGTAAAATTTTTGAATAAAGTGGTAAATTCGGAAAAAAAAATCTTTAACTTACAAAAGTCTCCCAGCCACTGATGATTGATTTGAAAAATAAAAGAAACTGTGAATTTTCCGACCCCTTACAACAACTAAACAAGTGTAAAAAATTCGAGGTGGGCTGTATCGTCACATTTATCTTACGCACAAATATATGTGGGATTTTCCCTCTACAGTGTTCTCAACTATTGTATATCGCTATTTTGCAGATTTTAATTTCAATTAAAATTTATGTGGATGTATTATTTTAATTTACAATAAATTATCTGCCATTTATAAATCGTCATTTTGTAAATTTTGATTTTAATTAAAATTTATGTGAATTATCAACTACTCTTTCTTTACGCAAAAATTGACTTTAGAATTGTCGGATCGGATGAGTCATTCTCTCGCTACAGTTGTTGAAGCATTCAAATCGTGCGAAATTAGAGGTTCGCGGCGCGGTTGCCTCACCGCCTGATGACGTCATTGCGATAATATTATGCGTGAGGTATGAAGCTTAAGGACCAACCTAAGAAATCTTACATTTAATTTAAAGGTGATGCTTACAGTTGATGAGTAATTGCCCACGACCAAGGGCAAAATTTTGTGTAATTTTCTGAACATGAGGTGTAAGACGTTATCACGTCAAAATGAAATGAGAAATTAATTGTTTTTTTGCAAACATGGAAAAAAATAAATTTCGTGTGTCAATTTTAAACATTATTTTTTGCGTGGAAAAACCATTACGCAAACCAAAACAAAGCTTGATAAATATTATGGGGACTCTTTACCATAGACTAAAATGATTCACAAGTGGTTTATTGATTTTCGTTGTGGCCGTACAAGCACAACTGATGCCGAACGTTCAGGATTCCCAAATGAAGTCACCACACCAAAAATGGTTGGCAAAGTCCATGATACGGTATTGCAAGACCGCAGAGTGAAAGTGTGCGAGATAGCTGAGATAGTAGGCATCTCAGATGAACGTGTGCGCAATATATTACACGAACATTTGAATATGAAAAAGCTATCCGCGCGTTGGGTGCCGCGTTTGCTTACAATCGACCAAAAACGCACACCGCCAAAATCCATGAATTACACTTCGAATTGTTTCCACATCCGCCATATTCTCCAGACTTAGCCCCTGCGACTATTTCCTGTTTCCGAACTTGAAAAAATGGCTCGGCGAAAAGAGATTCGGCTCTAATGATACAACAAACGCCTATTATGAGGGGGCGAGTAGGAGAGTCAGTAGAGGCGCAACAACTTCAAAAATAACGTCAAGCAACACGTGCTATAGTTAGTATCAATTTGGGTGACCGCATGGGAACATGATGTTGGAACGAAATCTCGCCCCCCCCTCACAATGCCGATGGAAATAATGAAAAAAAAAAACTACCAAAATGTACTAACTATCGACTGCATAGGCGGCTGAAACCGGGTCGAGTCTATAATGCTAACATTCCTTTCCTATCCTTCGGTCTTGTTTGTTATATGTAAGCTGGTGTACGGTGGATCCGGCGTATCCGGGAATCTTGCTGAGGCTTGGTCGGACATCCGTATCAATCAACGAATCAATCAATTTGAATATGAAAAAGCTATCCGCGCGTTGGGTGCCGCCGAAACATGGATCCACCACTATACACCGGAGACCAGAGAATAGTCTATTTTCATTCAGAAACGCCTATTTTGAAGAGTTGAAAAAATCGTATTATTCGGAAGGGATCGAAAAATTGGAAAAACGTGTATCAAGCTAAAAGGCGACTACGTTGAAAAATAAATTTTTTTTTGGCCGAAAATATTATTCCTTGTTTTATTTTTACCAGACTTCTCACTCCACCCTCGTAGTTGGGCATTTCACTATCATAATTATCTTCATGTCAAGCAAAACCGTTTCATTACTATAAAAAAATTAGTTGTTTTTTAACACATGCCACTTGTGGTTAGGTTAAAAAATAATTAGTTTAGGGTTCGACTCTCTAAGATAACTCGACCCCAGTATGTAGTAAGAATAGTAATGGTGAGTACCCGCGTGGGTGGTCGAAGTGTGAAAAGGAAACATTTCTAGAAGGGGTAGGACGAGATTTACTATTCGGGACAATGCGGATATGCTGCTTAACTTTGATCCAACTGACGTAACTGGATTGAATTCCGATCAGTGGGTTAAAAATGTTGAGGTTATGATGGATATTCATCAGCCAGAAGAAAGATTGGTGCTGTGAGGTGCGAGAAACATAATGCTAAAGTAAGCGCTAAAGTTGTATGAGTCGGTGATGGATAGATAAGATGATGTTGTCATATAGGTTCGTTGGAGTTACGAGACAATTTTCGAAGCAAGTGCCCGCAGGCAGAAATTCACGAACGATTGAGAAAGAAAGATAATCCGAGGAAAACAAGGGTTAATTGAATACTAATTATGTGTGAAATAGCCTAGGGATAAGTAGAAAAGAATACAGTTTACTATGTAATCATAGGCATAAACGAATGTAAACTAAGCTCAGCCTTAAAGTCTACCACTCTGAGAGGAAGGAGCACATGGAGAGGCACATTAAAATAAATGAGAGTGAGGGAGAGAACGGGAAGAGAATCAATAGCCAGAGTTATTAATCGGAAAAAACAAAAGGCTGCGAAAGTAACCCAAAGAAGTACAAGAGCAAGCCGGGTGAGGAGGAAGGAGTGTTACAACTGTTTCCAACAACGGCATATACATATGTAGATACCAACTGTACATAACCAAAAAGGAAACCGACGTGTGGAAGGTGCAAACAAATTGGACACGTGAAAGAGCAATGTAAAGTCAAACTAGAAGGAGAAATCTTGTAAATAATGAGCAAATATGGAGGCAGAGAAAGAGTTGATAGTTGATGGCAAATAGTAAAGGACAGTTGGAACGAGTCTTGGATAGATTCCGGCAGTAACTTGAGTATTATAAAAGAAAGACTGGTTAGAGGCGAAATAAATATTGAAATGATTTCGGAATTAAGCGAGTTAATAGTTTTAGCTAGTTGGGACAGAGGTGCATGCCACTCTTTATCGGGGGCGAAAATTAGTACACTCAAAATAAACACAGAAATCGATAGAGGGATGAATTCTAAGCAAAAAATGTTCAATGAAGTTGTTTCGATAATCAAATTTTTCGAATTATTCGCGACTGGAAATTTTGATTTTACTTCTAAAAAAGGCATGTTTGAGAGCAATTCGAAAATTTCATAGAAAAACGCGATTATTTTTAAACGATAACTTCCTTACTTTTTAAGATATGGAGAAATGCAGTGTGTAAGTCCATTGTTCCCAATTTTCCGTTTTTCTATATAAAAAAAAGTAATATTAAGGGAAAAAACTTGGATAGTAAATAAGTGCTTGCGTATAAACAACAAGGAGAGTGAGATAGTTTTCATTGTCTCCTGAAAAAAATTATTTTTGACTTACACATTCTGTATTTCTCGCTGACTATATCTAATCGCTTCAAAAATCATTTTGCAGAGAATTTCAAGGGGTACAAGGCCTGTGAAATTAAACTTCCTTGAATCCTTTGTTTTTGAGATTTTTGAGTTTGGGCTCGAGGAAAAATCTAAATTTTTGTACTCTTGCATTTTGTAAGTATCGTTTTTAGTTTTTGAATTATTGAAAAAAGAATTTTTTTTTCAAAAATTTCAAAAATCGATCGGTTAAGCCATTGGTTTCATTGCTGATTTTTTTCTCCGATAAAACGAGGCAACCATTTTATTTTTCAGCGTGGTTTTAACCCCTAAAAAGGACTTGGTTGCTGATAAAAAAAAAATGGTTTCGTTAATGTCTTACAGAGTTCTACAACTTAGAATAGTTTTTATATATTTTTTTTTAATTTAACAGTTCAAAAGATTCCCTAGTGAGTAGAGCTCAGGTTTGTTATATAGAAGCAGAATAGAAGGATTTATTTCTAGAGAAAATGTATATTAGGCAGCTTGATGACGAAAGTACCTTAAAGAATTACCTAGGTTGAGTATTACCTTAAAGAATTAGGTTTAATTATATAAAAGAGAAAAAAAATATGCATGTATAAATAAATTTATATACATACATTTATTCATACATGTGCATGGCTGTAAGAATTGAAGGAATTATGTGTAGGCGCCCGTTTCCAAAACTGCCTAAAACGCATTTTTGAAAAAAATCACGGACATATGTTATATCAAATGAAATACATAGAAGTTAAAATAATGTTTCAAAATAATCTTTTCTATCCATACATATAATCAGTAATAAAAATCATGAAATTTTCCAAAACTCTCCAAATTCTTGATATTGTGTATTCTAAAACTATCTAATTTACATTATCTGTCTTGTTTCAAAACACACCAATTTCAACGATTAGGTATTTTTTATTCCAAAACTCTCTAAATTTTTCGATAAAAACAACAAGAACTAATTGAGTAAGCAAGTATTTTTTTTAATCTCTATTTTTTTTTATTTACGTTTTATGATTGTTTTATCCCAACAAACTATTTAAACGATTAGTGCTGTTCTTAAAAAATTGTCTAAAAACTGATTTGTTTCTAAAACTGTCCATTTTCATTTTTCAAACAGATTTAAAAATTGAACTAAGCGTTTTCCATGAGCCAAATTTGCTTATGTTGTTCATCGATACTCACTAACATAGGACAAAATAAACTCAAAAGAAAATTGTATTTATGAAATTTTCGGTAAACCGCTCAGCTACGAATAGGCAGTTTTGGAAACGGGCGACTCATATATTGTACAAGAAAATAGACAAATAAGGAAATAGAGTGATAGTAGCACTCTGTATTTGCCCATTGTAATAAAGCAAGATCCACGTCACATAAGTTATCCCCAGAAGGAATGAAACCATTAGGAATAACACATCGCTGACGGTCCGATTTATACGAAAACGTTGTTAAAGTGATAAAAAAATAAATATTAATATACAATAATCTCTTTTATTAATAGAAGGAAAATATCTTAAAAACTATAAACAAATATTTGATGTTTCCTTTTGCAACTGCTAACCAGCGATTTCAACCCTCCAAATCGTAATTTGTGTCCATCAAACCAATTTTACTTATAGAGAATTGGTATACCAATTGAGATAAATGTGTACTAAAATTGAAATTTACTATAATAAATGATTTACTCGTCTATATTCCGTCCACAGGCTAATATGGACATAGCATAGTTCTCAAGAATTCAATGGACTTATGAATGTGGTGACGGTTCACAGTTTATTTTGTGACGCTAAACCATGTTCCGTTTGTGTATATGATCTATAAACTACAATTGTTCAAAGTCAAGTTCAGTTGTAATGCTCCCATACCCAACAAGAATCATTGCCACGGAAATGTATAAAAATCATGAACGTATTTAATTGCCTTGTAAAGCAAAGAGCTTCCATTTAAACTTGCGAATATTTAACAGAAAGTGGAAAATATTTGCAATCTAGTAGTGCCAAAAATGACTAATGAGATACTAATAAAACTATGTGGGATAAAATCCTAAGTGGCTTTATCAACAAACTTGTTGACCACTTGCGAGATATCATAAAGAAGTAACAAAAACTGACATTGGGCATATTATGAAACATATGTAACCTTTTAATTAGCCAAAAATAATTTTAATTGGTTTACTATTTCTTTTTGAAAATTTTTCCACGTTACACAAATAATTCTGAATATAATTAAATTAACTATAACTTTTCCTCGAACTAAAACTTAAAAAATGTGTTGATTGGAATGGAACGCAGATAATCTAATCTACCTAATTAAAATGTTTGATTTTGAAAAATGTATTATTTACCTACATATATCAATATTAAAATAGCTTTTACGGCGTGGCCAGAATACGTTTATTTTTCCTAATCCAGTGAATAAAACAACTTTTACAAAAAATCAAAAATCAAATTTATTTATAAATTATACGGAGGAAAAAGATGCGCTCAGTGGCTTAAAAAACATTTCCACCATATTATCACTTATTTTCAGCACATTGACCACATTTCCCACATTATGAATGATGGCCGCTTGCTGTTGTCGTCGACACATAACTTTTCGGCCAGCATATTTTATTTGAATGGTATACTCAAAGTTTGGTTTCAATATTAAAGAATCACCCAAATTGACAGCCATAACATCCCATCCCTTTAAATCATTCACCGTATATTTAAGCGTTTCACTATTTCCTGATTTACCATCATGCGCTGTAATATCAATTATAACCTCACCCTTACCATATTCATGTCCAAATCGTAGTCCATTTAGCATTGTATCACCCAAAACCGAAAATTTAGTTTCAAAAATCTCATTCGCCGACACGTCGCGCCATCCTGTTCCTTCTAAATAAGTATCACGCACTGTTGAATTCCATATGGCACTTGCATGCTTCGAACCAAATATCATTTGTTTTGAAATGGTTACAAAATCACTTTCAGTGAAAAGTTCACCAAATTTGTCTGCACAATTACGTAACTGTTCAGCCGTCATATTCGGAAAACGTATAAAGCAAAATAGGCGATTAAATCGTGTGCGACATTCGGCAAGTGTCATTATATTTTCGTCAGCATAGTGGGTCATCCAACGGACGAGCGCATCAAAAATTTGTACTTCTTGCACATTAGTTTGGACACGATCAAGTTTTAGTATTTCACCAAGTGCGTCCGGATGTAATGACACAAAATGTTTAGAATTTAGATAAGACATTAAATTGCAAGATATATTATCAGCTAGTCGGTTGTATGACATCATATCATTTTGAACGACACCATACTCGAATATGGCGAGGCACACGTCAACATCCCGTGCAAAATCAAACACTTTATTCACCAATTTTACGACTTTATACATATTGGCCAATTTGTATAGTTCAAAGGCGAGATCATTATTTAGCTCACATTCATCGGTATACAAAAAACGGATAAATTGATAAACACTTTCATAATTGTATCCGGTTATTGGTATAACTTTTTTATCGCCTTGTGTCGTCTCCAACAGCTTCTCGAAAATAATACTTCGTTTCATCAGCTCCAGGGAATGAGCATAGATGATTTTTTCGTCCACTCTGAATTCAATGTCGGAGAGAAATTTCCGATTGAATAGTTTTTTCGTAATCTGGGCCATCGTATGTTCAGGTGAATTGTTTAGTTTCGATTCCATGGTTTTCCTGTATTATCTCAAGACACGTTAACAGCTTTAAAGTATTCAAGCACAAACTAAATTTTTTGTTATAACTTATAATGCTATACGTTCTCAAAATGTATGGGATAAATTGATAAACGAAATTCTAGGAAATTGTAAAAATTACGTAACCGAATTATTCGATAAGGAAGTCAATGTTATCGAATAGTATGTTTTTCTATTATACTCGTACATATACTTAAGTTAAATGTCTGATATTAAATCAATAGGTTCGGTTCGTTTTACAAATCTTATCATTATAAATAGTAGCTATACCGTGTGTTCATTTGAAAAGTTTCCAGCCGAATTATGTATATCGAAAATCAAGATTTTTGAAAAATGTATTCCATATAAAAGTTGTGTTTTTGAGAGAGGGGGGCCTTATCTATTTTATATTTGATGTTATTTATTTTATATTTTAGGATTATCTTTATGGTTATTTGAAGGTCAAACTAGTTTTTTAATAGGAACCTATATTTTTTTAAGTAGCAATGTATTGTATATTTGTATTTAAACAAACATCTTTTACTCAAAATATTTTTAAAGTTAAATGAAATTACAAATTAAAATACCAGATATAAAGAAACAAAACTCTTGTTGGTTGTGTGTGAATTTTAAGGAGAATGGCGAGAACGAATACAAGTATCGTATCTCACCTGTTTTGTTTTCCAAGGTAACATTGGGCAATATTGGTCAATGTTACCTTAGAAAACAAAAATGAGGTAAGAACTCGTTCATAAACCAGCGTTTAACTTGAGTTTTGAATTATTGTTTGCATATTTTAGTATTTGACTGATTCTGATATGCATGTAATAACAAAATACTTTGACCAAATACATGTTCAAGAAATCTAAAGCAAAACCCTTTTACCAAAAACTCTGAATTGATAAAAATTCCAATAACTGTTATCTGCAATAGTCAATGTATTCTGGTGCAACTTACAAATTAATCCTTATGATCATTTATCAACGAGGAATACAACTGGTTTAAACCTACAATATACCGAATGCAAATTTAATTGCCGTGCACTGCAAGAGTGAAATTTCCAAAATGAGTTGAAAGTTTACCATGAGGCAAAGTTTCCGTTTATCCCTCGGTTCAAAATCCTCAATTATAAATTAAGAGACTCTAGTATGAGCAATATATATTTAGCAATCGTGTGCTTTGCGTAAACTTTCATCAAATTGTAAATAATAGTAAAATAAAGCTAATTAATCTTCAACTCAAATTGCCACTGTTTTCAATGCGTCCCGCAAGAATTTGTCCTGCCACTATAGCTTTTCATTTGGTATTATGTATGAATCTCCACAAAAAAGTATTGCCACATCAATTTGTCGTGAACTAAAATATAATCTACAGGAAATTCCTATTTTACGACAAACAATGATTTACAAACGAAATTCATGTTAAGAATTTTACAACAACAATGTCATGTGTTTTCATTCCGATAGTCTATCAGCTTTAAACCAATTTTTTGTTGGTATAGAATTATTCTAGCAATTTTGAAATTTGTGTTTGTTTCATTTTTGTTGCTACGTGTTAATCGATAAAAGTAATAAAAACATATTTTTGATTGTTACTTTGAGCACAAAGCATTTCTATTCCACTTCCTCTTTCCGTTACCAAAATTAGACGCTTAATACCAATTTTGCCAGTCGGTTTGATGTCGAAGCGAAAACAACAATCATAATAAAAAGGAGTGTGCCAATGTTTCTAAATTTGACTAAAAATTGAAATAAATCATGATTAAAGCGTGATAGTTATTTTTATACAAAGCTATTGCATATTTCATCACAAATCTGAAGTGCCAGAATTATAATTTCACATTTTCAAAATATGCTGATATTCCACATTTTTTGGAATCATATCGAGCGAAATTATCTAAAAACCTACACGCTTTTTGTTTTCAACTTAAAAGTCAATAATGGCAAAAATAGGATTCTGTGGAAAAGCACTATTAGAGGACCAAATTATCAAAACTGGCCATATCGATTTTCTGTCGAAACAGTACATAACAGAACATAAACATGATACAACACAAACCTGATATATTTGGAATACAATGTTTTAAAAACGTGACATTAAGTGTCAGAACTTGCCAAAATAGTTGGTACCTTGGATTGTTCCCATCTGGCTATTTTACCTTGCCTTCAAAATTTTATTATGAAGTGAAGTAATTTCAAATGAGTTCAAAATTTTTGTCTAAGTAGATAAACTTCGAGGAATTGGATTTTGAATTCCGTCAATTTAGCAGGAATTCGATGAATTCCTACTGAGGAATTCAATAGTGCAATTGTTGTTGTAAATTATCAAATAAAATATGACTTGTATTTATTTACAATGGCGAAGTTCTTACAGTTTGTGAATACCAATTTTTAATACTCTGTAATTTTTGCTCTATAAACAATTTCTGTAAACCTACAGCTAAAGAATTTTTACATTTTGTGGATAGGGGCATTAGGCCCCTTAAATACTTCAATACAGCCAAATTAATTCATTTTTGATTGCAGATTTAAAATTCTAGTAGATATTTTTGCAATTTGCTTAAAATGAAAAAAAAGTCGAAGTTTCGAAAATAAGATCCTCAATAAAAATAAAAACTACAGTAGCGAGAATGGAAAGTGCAACACCAACATTTTTCAAGTAAAGTTGTGCTAATTGTCCCTTATCCTTTTCGTAATAGGCTGTTTAGTTTTATAAGTATAAACGCATCGTTTTTCACATTATACATATTTGACTTTCACAATAATTATTCGTAAGAGAAGGTTACTAAAATTTAAATTTGTTGAAAATTACAAAACACGTGCAATTAACTACGGCTATTAAAAATCGAATTGTAGCCTGGGATACCTAAAATATCATCGATGCAGATTGCTGTTGAGATTGGATGCAGTTACTCGAGTGTGAGTCATTTAAAAAAAAAATTCATTCTACCGATGAACTGGAACGCAAAAAGAGAACCAGTCTAAAAAGAAAGAAAACTGCACGAGAAAATTCAATAATAACCATAATGTCAACTGCTAATCGCTTTAAATCTGCTATGGACAATCGGGCTGAGTTCAAGGTCGACATCTGCAAAGAAATCGGGATCCCAAAGATTCGTAACAGGCTCCGAGAACAAGGGTATATGTAAAAAAACTAACTTCGCCTTGCAAATAGACAAAGTGCTGCATTTCTTTCACCGTGAAAAACTAAAAAAGGATAAATCGATAGTTCCGTGGAAACCGAGGGATGATTGTGATATACAACTAGAATTTTATTGGTTATGAAACTGATATAAAATTTGTGCCTATACGAAATTTATGGGCCCCTAAAATGCACGGGTTCTAGGCCCTTGCCTAGTTTGCCTAGGCGTTAATCCACCCCTGAATACTATTAAACAGCAGAATACATGTACCATCCAATAATCTTCATAGGTTGCTTCAGCTTCGGACTAGCTGTTTTCCATTCGGATAATTTGACTGCAATACGCTATTTTGATTTCGAACAGACTTTTCATTCTAATTCTAAGATTATCAGTAATTCTACTTTGTATTTCCATTCTGAAAGTTAAACCGATCTGAAGTTTGGTTTCTATATTATGAAATAAAATCGGTTTTCTTTGTGTACGGTAGAGTGTCGATTAGTGGACCAGGTCATTTAGCATTCCACTGATATTCTGTTTGGCAAAAAAAATGCCAAATAAAATATCATGCGATACAATTTCGATAATAACCAATAACTTTAATCGATGAACAAAGTGAAATTAGTTTTTTTTAATTGACATTAAAAGTGCAAATATAAATTAAATTAAATGACATGAAAAAATTTTTTTTTATACATCAGTTGTAAATTATACGGAAATTGTTTGCCTAATTGTGTACTCATTGGACGCAAAATTAATGCTAATAATCATAAGAAAATTATTCAATGTATGTGGTAAGCAACGTTTTTGAATTCAGGAAAAATTACTTTAAAATCGGAACACATACTAGGTAGACCTGCTAAGTTAAGTTAAACCGAATCTTGCATTGCCTGAAAACAAGCTAATAAATCCGCAATTTTTATAAACAGGTTATCCTTGCTGTATCCCTTACAGCAAACGCAACTGGGTCTTCCCTTCAACCAGTGAATTGCGCCATGAACTCATACATTTTTCTACCTCAAGAACGTAATTATTAAAAATGGACTCAACAAGGAACAAACATCAACAAAGTAAACGTCATAGGAAAAGTATTGCCAGTCATACAAAAAACTGCTATAAAACTGCAATAAAAGAGAGGCTAAATTTTTATTTAGCATCGTTCATACAATCGACGAAAAGTAAAATCCTTGAATAGTGATTAATCATTAGTCATTACTCTCGGATTTTTTTTTATTTAGTGGTGTTCATACAATCGGCCCTTAGTGCAAAACCAACGAAGCTCGACATAGTACAAAATCATCGAGTTTAGTTTTTTGCAGTCATTTTTGTCAATCGAAAACGAATTTGTATCATTGAGGCAACAACCTTATTTTATCTGTACAAACACACTGTACAGTACTCAGTCCGTTGAATAATGAATTTTGTATTTATATTTTATAAGGAACTGTGGAAAATATTTTTCGCAGAATTTTTTCGTTGAATTCAATCGATTAATAGTTTTACTGTTTAGTTATTCGACTTGACCTATTGGTTTTCGATCCAATCGATTAATAGTTTTACTCTCTTTAGTTATTCGAGCTCGTCTATTGGTTTACCCTATAATTTAATCACACGCTCGCTTTAATAAACGCTCAACATAATACATACTTTATTACTTTATCGAATACTGTAGAAAGTCTAAAAGTATTTTACTCTGCGTTTACATCATGCTACATTTTTGCTTAATACTTTTATTCTACTGGATGTAAACGTGGTATTAGAATCGAAGGCATCTTAGGACCAGAATATGATGAATTATAATAAAGTACCTTCTTAGCGAACATTAATATATGTACTTAGCTACCTATGTAAATTAATTCTGTAAACATTAAAAAAGAATTTACCTATTACAGATATACGAGTTTAGTAGCTATTAACTTAACTTTAATAAAAACAGCCTAATAACCTCTATTTCAATCACAAATTTATCAATATCCATATTTCAATGAAAAAGAATATATTTTTTTCTTATTCTTACAATAATTAATTATCTTATTGTAAGAATAATTTTACAATTTGTTTAAGGGTTGATAGCAAAATTAATTGTCTATTTGGCTGTGAAAAATTATTAGGAAATATTTAGTAATTTAGCAAGTAAACATCTGTGAAAAAAGCGTTAGGTAAATTTATGTTGTGATTTAAATAAACCGAAA